>VWZD01001890.1:1141119-1208323 GCA_013396695.1 Sakesphorus luctuosus
CAATCTTCAAACAGCTACAGTGAGAGACAGCTTCCAGGTAAACCTTCAATCTAGACTTAAAGATAATCCCATAGATCCCTCTCCTGAAGCACTTTGGCAACATATTAAAAATTGCATCCTGCAGTCCTCTGAAGAGTCCCTAGGGTTCTCCTCCAAGAAAAACAAAGACTGGTTTGATGAAAACAATGAAGAGATCCAAGATCACAAGAGAGGAGCCTCGAAGAAGAGATACAAGGACTTCCTGAAACAACACCTCAGCCTTGGCCATATTGACTGCCACTAATGGTCCACTCTGGCCTCCAACAGGGATTCATGGAGACACACCATTCACAACGCTGCTGCTTCCTTTGAGAATGCACGCAGAGTCAGTCTTGAGGAAAAAAGGCAAAGCAGAAAGAGCCGTTCCTCACCAATATCACCTAAAGAGACGTTCTGCTGTGCATTTTGTGACCAGATTTGCCTATCTCATGTCGGCCTTTTTAGCCACCAGCATGCTTGCAGCAAGCGTGGGTAGTGCCTTTCCCAAATCTTAGTTCACGAAGCCTAGCCATGATGATGATGATGATGATGATGATGATGATGATGATGATGGATTCAAGCTATAAATTGTGTACCTTGATATTAGAGAATCAGCTCTGGGATTTGTCTTTTACTACTTTAGCAGTTTAAGAGTTAGGTACTGTAGCAATTCATGAACATGTCTCTAAATCTCATAGAATCAGAAATGCACCTTCAGAGGAGAGGCTATCCAGTATCACCACCATTGCATGCAAGCTGGGATTCATCACCTTCCAAAAGGACTAGTATCTATTTCTCCGTTACCTACAGAATGAAGTTCTGCAGCCAATTTAAATTAAATGTCTAATATTTGAACGGTTAAAATCAGGTGTAAAAGAATTCACTGTCAATAATGTTGATTGGTCAGAAGTTATAGCAGTGACAAGTTCTTTTAAGGCATTGTTCAGCTTCTCTTTCAAATCTCTTATTTACTGTGCTAGTTCTTAGCTGACAGATGGTTAGTAAAGACTACAATCTGCTTTTGGGATTAACCCTGATGTCTTCTTCTATAGATAACCAGTACAATTTTGTTCAATGATAAATTCATGAAGACAGGAACAGCTTTTCTAAAAAGCTTTATTTTTCTAAAATAAGTGATGCTGAAAATGTATCTGTGGCAAAATCAAACTATTTGGCTTCCTTGCTTAACATTCCTCTCAAAAAGGGGATCTGATTATTTTCACTGGCTTTACAATAACACATTCAGTCACATTGAATCCAGATATCAATAAATGCCCAAATGTAGAGTTAGACAGAAAAAGGCAGCAAAAGTGAAAAATTCTACCAGTGATGATCATTGATCATTAAATCAAGATTTAAGCTAAATTTCTGTTATTAGTTTGGAGTGTGTGCAAAATCCATGTAGTGATTAAATTCTGAGAGACCTCAAATGTGACCCACTAAGATGTAGCCATCTGTTCTTTTCAAAGAGGTGCTTTAGTGATGTTGGTTACTCTGCGCATCAAAGTCTTGCTTACCTTAGAAGTTTTAGGAAGGCAAAACTTCTGTTTAACCCAAATTCCAAACTGTTTCTCACTCACTGCACAGTTAGATCACCTGTTCATCAAGTGAACGCTCATAGATATGGACAAGAAGTATACGCCAGGCGAAGATACCTTAGTTGCCAAAGATTAGCACTTTGGTCAAATTTAGCCAATGTGTAGCAAATCACTTCTGCTCAAAAGAGGACATTTCCATAGCAAGTTATGTGCCGAATTTCCTGCATATATAAATGACCAGAAGTCCAGTTTTTCCTATTGACATTTCCCCATTTATAACAACAAAGTTTTTGGCTCATCCACCTCCTCCTCAAGCTATCTTAATGAAAACTGTTCTTAAAAGACAGACTTTTTTAATTATTCATTTTATGGGAGAAAATAATGGCTTTGTGGGGTTGTTTTGAGTTTTGTTTTGTAGTTTTGTTATTCTCAAGAATTGTTGGAATATTTTTTACACAGATTTCCACCAATAAAAGTCACTTACAGGCATAAACTATGAATACAAATGTTGGGAATGGATAGTGATCAATTAAGAAAAATATGAGTGAATTAAAAAGAGCATAGAATAGAAGAGTTATGCAACTTTAATTATATTTACTAATGTTCTTCCAGCTATCAGCATCACTAAGGAAAATTAAATTATGAATCTTTTTAACATTAATTTGTATCATTGCTTCACATTAGTCTTGTTTGGCTCAATGATACAAAAGATAAATCCAGAAGAATCAGTTTGTGTTTGAAATATTTATTAGTTCATACCAGCATATTTTTAATCCAAGAATATCCACCCAATAGGGAAAAGATTTTGATATTTAGCATCATTAGCTTCATAATATTCATTGTGGCTAATAAGCATTCTGGAAATGTTCTAAAGGGATTGTTAGAATACAATATACAAAAGGGGACATATTAGATTAAATTAATGTTGGTAGGAAGATGCACAAAAGGACAAATGAAATCTAGCTATGCTTTAGGGCTAACTTTTCATCACCTTGCATCCTACATTCTAATTTATAGAATTAGCTTAAAGAAAAAAACAGCATGAAAAACACATCCGTGTATTCCCAGCCCGTGGCAGTGAGGTTGGCACTGGGCGATCTTTAAGGTTTCTTCCAACCCAAACCATTCGATGAGTCTATGATTGTGTAAATGCAAATTCTAGACAAAGTATGTGAAAAGAAAAACTGCCTTAAGAAATACAGAAGCAAACAATAATTACTAATGAGGGCAAAAAGAACAGGTATTTTTATCCCTCACCAAAATGAGAGTGTGGTTGGGAGGTTTTTTTATAGCTCCAAGGACAAGTTTTCAGACTCAGGAAGAATACTTTAGGGATTTTCCTCTCCTTCCACAGTGGAATTGACAAAATATTCTGAATTGTAAGGGACCCTCAAAGATCATCTTTGAGTTCAATTCTGAAGTGACCTCCCTTTGCTGTAGGGTAAAAACAGAGTCTCACACAGATAAGGAAAAAAACCAAAGATGCAGAAAGAATCACTCATGCCACCTTCCCTGCACAATCTTAGTCTAAAACAATGGTAATCTATGGTGTTGCTAGGTGGAGGTGTGTGGTAGATGAGGTGGGGAGAAGGAAAAGAAAAAAAAGAAAAAAGAAAGGAGAAAAAAAGAATAGGAAAAAAAGGGAAAATAAACAAAAAGAGAATGGCAACAAAAAAGGGCAGAGGCAGATAGTGTGATTGCATCTCCTTGAGTAAATAACAGAGTCCAGAACCCAGTCTCTGGCAAGGGGCCAAAAGGACGTGGCATGACTCACACCCTCACCACAACAGCATCACTCCAGCCAGATTGCTCAGGCAGCTCCCCAGACCGTGCCAGGCACTGAGCCAGAGCTGTTCACTAGCCAGGGCCAAAACCATAACCAAAAACATGCCAGGGAGTGTGCTCACAATTTAACATCATGCCCTGGCCATGTTTCACTCGCCAGTATTGACACTGCCACAGGGAACTCATTTGAATAGGACTGTAGGAGGAAAACTTGTGCAGAGTAAACCAGTGCTGTGTCTGTACGGGTAACTTTGCCTGTGAGTTTTTGTTATTCAACTGAAAGGCCAACTTTCAGGGCAAAGCGGAAAACATTTCAATAGAAGATCAAGCCTTACAAAGGGTTGCCCAAGTCCTTACTGTCTAATAAAGAGTCAGCAAATTTATGTTGTAGTAAAAACAATTGGGAGTAAAATTCCTTAAAAAAAATACTCCATTCATCTAACTACAAAGTGAGTTGCAATAAATACAGTATTGAGAAACAGAGCAGCTTAGCAGGGTTTTAAGTAGTCCCTGCATTCTCACTGCTGCTCCCACACATGCACACACACATAGGCTGCCACACTCTCCTCATCGTGCTGCTAAAAGCAAACAGTGGATATGATGGACAAACATTGTAAGCACAGATGTGTCCATTATAACCAGCGTGAACTATGCTCATGAGGAGTGCTGTCACTTCTGAAAATCCAAGAGTGTCCGGCTGCGAAAAACCAGTGGGGTGTGAGAACAAAAGAAAGAGATGTTGTGATTAAGGCAGGACTAATGGTTCATTAACAATATCCAAGACCTGGTTCTACAGCTTAGAAGTTAAGGATTTATTTCAAAAATTACCTTTTGGCTTTTTTCCTTCTTGTTGTTGCTGCTCGTTTCTTTTCTCTGCCTTTTGAAAAGGATTTGTAGCTTCCTTTCTTGCCCTTTTGTCTGATGTCTCCTAAAATATGAAGCAAATGAAAACATAGATCTAGTGAAAACAATCTTTTTTTCTTTCTGATCTCGTTTTTCAACTCCCTCTCTGATGTGTGAGTCTAAGGGAAGAATGGAGGGGAGAGGCAAAATTCCTTGTTTCACTGATGGCCCTACCCTGGCTTTTGCTGTCCCACTTGGCAATCTGAGGGCTTGTGTCCATGCTGATAAATCAATAGGGCCAGTGAGTGGACTTGGGTGCAGAAGAGTTGCTGTCAGATGTTCAGGAACAGTTCAAAAATTAGCATGTGCCAAAAACCTTAGGTCTGCTAGGTTTTGGAACATGCTGCCCAGACAAGTTATGTAGTCTCCATTCTTGGAGGTTTTCAGTCCTATCATAGAATCATAATCATTTGTGTTGAGAGGGACCTTAAAAGATCATCTAAGTCCAACCCCCTGACATGGGCAGGGACACCTTCCAATACAACAGGTTGCTCAGAGTCCTATCCAGCCTGGTCTTGAACATTTCCAGGGACGGGCATCCACAACTTCTCTGGGCAATCTGTTCCAATACCTCATCTCCAATAAAATTTCATCTTAATATCTAAACTAAACCTGCCCTATTTCAGTTCAAAGTCATTACTCTTTGCCCAAACGTTACATACACACTCTTGTAAAAAAAAAGTCTCTTCTTGTAAGCCCCCTGTCAGCACTGGAAAGTAATATAAGGTCTTCCTAGAGTCTTTTCTTCTCCAGGCTGAACAACCCTGACCACCTCAGCCTGTCTTCACAGCAGAGGTGCTCCACTCATCTGAAAATCTTCATGGCCTCCTCTGCACTTGCTCCAATAGGTCCATGTCCTTATTTTGCTGAACTCAGTACTCCAAATAGGGTCTCCTGAGTGCAGAGTAGAGGGTAAGAATCACCTTCCTCGACCTACTGACCACATTTCTTTTGATTCAGCCCAGGAATCGTTGGTGCACGTTGCCAGGTCATGTTGAGCTTCTGATCAAAATGCCCAAGTCCTTCTCCTCAGGGCTGCTNGGACACCTTCCAATACAACAGGTTGCTCAGAGTCCTATCCAGCCTGGTCTTGAACATTTCCAGGGACGGGCATCCACAACTTCTCTGGGCAATCTGTTCCAATACCTCATCTCCAATAAAATTTCATCTTAATATCTAAACTAAACCTGCCCTATTTCAGTTCAAAGTCATTACTCTTTGCCCAAACGTTACATGCACACTCTTGTAAAAAAAAGTCTCTTCTTGTAAGCCCCCTGTCAGCACTGGAAAGTAATATAAGGTCTTCCTAGAGTCTTTTCTTCTCCAGGCTGAACAACCCTGACCACCTCAGCCTGTCTTCACAGCAGAGGTGCTCCACTCATCTGAAAATCTTCATGGCCTCCTCTGCACTTGCTCCAATAGGTCCATGTCCTTATTTTGCTGAACTCAGTACTCCAAATAGGGTCTCCTGAGTGCAGAGTAGAGGGTAAGAATCACCTTCCTCGACCTACTGACCACATTTCTTTTGATTCAGCCCAGGAATCGTTGGTGCACGTTGCCAGGTCATGTTGAGCTTCTGATCAAAATGCCCAAGTCCTTCTCCTCAGGGCTGCTCTCACATTCTCTGCCCAGTCTGTATTTGTGCTTGGGATTGCCCTGTCCCAGGCGCAGGACCTTGCATTTGGCCTGTTGAACTTCATGAGATTGGCATAGGCCCGCCTCTCAAGACTGTCAAGGTTCCTCTAGAGAGCATCCCTTCCCTCCAGCATATCGACCGCAAATTAGCCCATATTCTGGAATTGGGATGTGTTGAGCTTGTCTCATTGCAGGCACTCCTCTTAGCAGCGAGTTACAAGCAGCTTTGAAGGGTTACTCTTCTGACATAACTCAAATATCTAGCTGGAGCTGAGATGGCTTGCCTGTGAAAGTTCTTGTTTCGATTCATAAATAGAACCTACATTATTTAATCAACTACACATAAATCACTAAAATTTGGTGGGAACTATCCCAGTCTTGTATCTCATCCTTACTTTTATCTGCTAAGATTCAAACTTTCCTCTCTAGTGATCATGTCCTAGGATGTTTCTGGAGTCCAAGGGTGTTCAGAAGATACCTTTTGCAGAGAGCTGTTATAAGATACATCAGTAATGCTTGTATTAGCAAATAAAATAAGGAGAAGGTGCTAGCTGAAGCAGTGAACAGCAATTGCCTGTACTCTTTAGCTGTTAACACCCACTCTGTCATGGCTGTAGCTCCTGCCAGATGCCACTCTCAGACATAAATCTTGGCAACATTTGTGGACTACCTTGTTTGGGCAAAGACAGAAAGCCAAACTGTGTGACTGCAAGCTGTGCTGTCCCAGTTTGGAGACAATCTTTAGTTCTATAGGAGGCAGTCCTGCTGCCCTAACCATAGCCCATGGACAGTCCTGAGCAGAACTGGTAGGAGTGTAATCCTTTCATGATCACCACATTTCGGTTTATAAAACCTGTTTTATTTTAGTAATAACTAAATGACCTTCCTGTGCTAGCTTCATGACTGGAGATTAATACACTCTGGGATCACTGCCCAGTCACTTCTGCCAACACAGCAGCCATTCCAGGAGACATGTTCCTTCGACTCCTTGGTTAGATTTCAGTATACTTCAATTTTCCATCTGTAGATTACAATTTTTTCCAGTCCATGGTGTTCTGTTAATGTGCTAGACCTATTGGAAAGTAGAATCAGAAGCACTTTCCCATTCTAATTCATCTGCCACTGTGGCAGTATCTAAATGTCCACTTGAAATCTCTCTGGATAAATAAATCTTCCCCTATTGTAGTGAACTATGCAGTAATTTGTTCTTTACATCATACTGTTTTAGATGTTTAGCAGTAAGACTGATTGTTAGAGATTGTTAGACTCTGTAGTAAAACTGTACAGTGCAGCATTCACCATCAAAAAACTGATCACAAATGTGAACAATGCATTATTATGAATCTGATCCTGCCAATCCTTCATGTATTTCAAATTCAAGTTCCTGTGGGAATTCTTACAAGTTTATTTTGGGACACTCTTCCAGAACAAATTAATAACAGATACCGGCAGCAAATCTACAGGCACTTCCCAGGCATGACTGGAGGCCACTGCCACACTCAACTGAGCAGACTCGTTTAAACTGCGAAGATGACATTTTTCAGCTTGAAGCAAGAAAACCACCGAGTGGTATAATGGATTAGAATATCTCTAGGCTTGCCTGGACATGAGGTAGAGGTTTTCTGAGCATACTTCTCTAACACCTTTCTACTCCTGATGTCTTTTTACCAAATATTTGAGTAGCCAAATTAGTAGAGTATCAGACATTATGGGGATGCCAGTAGCATAGAAATCTTCTATTGAGTCAGCAATTTGGAAACCATGCACTTCAGTACAGTAATGATGCTAATTATAACTTATTTATTCATACAAGAAGTTCACCAATCACGAGACATGAACTTTCAAAAGTTTTTTTTGCCAATGTTAGCATGCAGGTTTTCCAATGTGTAATATCTTACATAAGTGCCTCACAGGTCCTGTGAGAAAGTATAACCCTATCAGAGCAAGGAGCTGTGACTGACATTGACTTGGCATGTAAACAAAACCTGAGCTGACTCTCTGAGGCTGCTGACACTGATGCACTATTCTAAAGCCTGCAAGAACTTCTCTTTTCAGATCCAAACTAGTACAAGTGTGTAGCAAGGTAAGGCAATACAGGGACAGGGACAGCAGGACTGGTCTGGACACCAGAAGGATGTCAGCATCCTGGAGCAGTTAGTCATAATCACTGCATAGAGCAAAATGTAGGACTATATGTTAGAGACTTAAATGTGCTTGACAGAAAGATCAGTCAGGTTAGGGATATGGGATAGGAGTCCTTTGGGGAGCATAAAGACTTGGAGGTGAGAAGTCAGAAGAATCGGAGCTGCTGCTATGCTACTTCCGAGGGTAGTCCTCAAACAAACCCAGTTTAAGGAACACCTGGCTTATTTCACAGACTTCTTCCCACTATTGTAAGGAAACAAGAGCACAATCCTATGGATGCTCAGCTACACATCAAGGAGAGATCTTGCTGCCAGAATGGGGACCGACATGAGTGACATTAAACATGTGTCTACAGTTTGGGTGCTACTGTAGTATACATAATAAATAATAACAAGCATAAAAACAGACCTACCTTTTAGCAGCCATAGCTCCTCTATATTTGTACGTCCACAGCCATAAACATTATAAATATAACTGAAATTGTCCAACATACCTTGTATGCAGACATTCCAGGATGCCATAAAACACATCGAAGAATGTGAAATGATTACATAAGCAGCTTTTTAATGAGTAGGTTTTATAGATTTTATAGTATTCCTCTCTCTCTCAAATCTTGTAAAATATATGGAAGTCTTAATTATAGCTGAAGATATCTGAACTATTTTGGCCTTTGATTTTAATAATACAATATTTAATTCCTGCTCACATAATATACTAATAAATTCAGTATTTGTTATAAATGAGTTAAAATTTACAAGACTATCAAAATACCTGCTGGTTCCAGTTAATGTTTAGGAAACATTTCAGAAACGTTTCAGGTTCCTGGATGAAAGAATTGCCTCACTTTTTGCTGAGCTTCTGTTGATCCAATGTCTTGAATTAATCAACAGTTATATGTACTACATGAGGATGCAAATGTTGTGTATGTAGGTAAGAGAGATATAGAACGAATAGAACAAAAGCAGAAATAGTAGTTTACGTGTAAGTACTTCCTCCAGGAAGATGTTGGGATCCAAGAGGCCCTTTCTGAGTCAGTTATAAATCACATTCTGCTTCAGAAGGTATGAAATGGGCTGCATTTCAAATAGCACCTTCAGATACCTGCAGGTCCTGGCCAGGGACATTGAGTTCTCTAGAATACAGCCAGCTGATGAAATTCATGCAGTACTACTGTCACGTGCCTGACTTTGCAGCTTTGTGCTGAGACTTCAGTTCTTGCTTTTTGGTCACATTCAATCAGTACTCATGTGAAATGAGTTTCACCTTCTCAGCCTGGAGATAGTGAATATCTGGGTCATATCAAAAGGTGCTAAGAGTCAGATGTTGTAGCTGAGTAATGTTTAAAAATGCTGGCTCTCATTCTCTGAGTTGGTGCCCTTTGACATGGCTTCTGCAGCTACAAAGAAGCAAACCCATAGGTGGATTAAAAGACAGTAAAAGGACATGAGACTTGTTTGCTGATATTATCAGGCCAAATATTTAAAAGGAAGAAGTATCTGATTCTACTTTTAAAACTCAAATTTAGAGCATGTACTAGCATAGTCTGGTAATGTTTTGTGACAGAAAACCAGTAAAATTTTCTTGTCAAAATACTAAATACCATGTAAAGGAGTTACAGATGCTGTATTTAGGTAGATTAGCTGAAGCATGGCATACACTGTAGTTTCTCGAAATTCTATCCCCAAGGCAAAACTAAAATGTTCAATGGCAGGAGTTTTTTTGTTGTTGTTGTTTTCCTCAACAGAAAAGGAACTTTAAAAATAACTTGCTTATGAAGTGTTATACCTTCTAAATTATGTTGGCTTTTGGCTAGGTGAATGTTTTCTGTTCAAGTTCACACCATGACATGAGACACGTTAATTTAGGGTAGGCGTCTATTCAGTCAGCTGTTCAGTATAACACACAGAAATATACATTCAAGGCCTTTCATTCCCTGGAAGCCCAAGGAACATTTTGGATATTGCCTTTCAGCACTAAAGCTGGTCAACTTATGGTAGCATTTTCTCATTTCAGATTTTACAGGTCCAAACCACAACGATCCACAAGGGGATTAAAGCATATATTAATGAGCTTTTTAGCCCCTGTAGATTTTTCCTTCTAATTTGCCAGAATTTTATGTACCCCCTTCCTGACCCTAGAAGTGATATTTTCTTCCATCTGGAATGATTGTTTCATGTTAATATGTTGGTTTGAATATAAAACATAAGAATGTTGGTTAGCACAAAAACTAATGAAGGCTCTGGGGTTTTCAGCTTTTTGGCTTTATTTTTTTCCTTAAAGAAATATTACTCACTTGTTCAGGCCAAGAATATGAGGTTTCAGATGTTACTCATGCAAATCTAATGTAAAACACAAAAATCAGGCAGTAAATCCATATTTAGGCACCTAAATAAGCAGTCTGATTTGACACATTAGCATTCTGGTAAGAGCCTATGTTTTATTTCCTGATCCCTATCATTTGAATTCAGTCATTCTTATCAAGATTCAAACTCTATTTCATAGGAGAAACCTGTTTACTGATTGCTATAACCACCATTATGACAATTAGAGTGGAATAAGATCCCATTAGACTTGAATTAATAGACAACATCCTATTTAGTTCTTTCATCTTCTGAATGGCCATTGTAAAATGGAACCATACCTCCCAGTGGCTGAAAATCCAGCTTGTGCAGTTACCCATGCCACTTCCCCTTAGTGGTTCTGGTAGCTGAGTACATTTTTGAGGGCAGAATTTGCTTGTAATGTTTTCTTGCTGAGAATTTCCATTTGTTAATTTTTTGGTTTAGCTTTTATTGTTGTTGTTTTCTCCCATGTGTTCTACTTATTCCAAAGTTAAAATGTGTGTTTTCTCTTGAGTTACTGAAAACTTAACAATCATTAGGTCCATAGAGTTTTTAACTAAGCAGTTCTGCGAGAATCAGAAGAAAAAAAAAACACAAATGGTAAACACAAAAGTGCTGAAGTAGATATCCATATATGGTAAAACATATGAGTTAAATACTAACATATTTGGCAGAAACACATGACAAGAATCTCTGTCCAGAGCCAAAGCCTCACAGACAAAGGGCAGAATTTACCACAGGCTTCCCTATCTCAGCTGCACGCAAAGCACGTTTCATTTTTGGATGCATCTGGGCCATCATCCATTATGCATTCCATATGACATACATCTCAATGGGGTTTGCTTCACCTGCTTTCATGAAATGAACCTTATTCTTCTTGCTCTCATATAATAACGTTTGCTACTGAATATTAAAATGTGTCCAACATGTGGCAGACATCTGTGGTGTGTTGCCATTGCACTTGACTTTCACAACAAAGTAAGCCATCTCACCTTCCAAAATCAACCCTGCCCCACTTCAAAATACATCTTATTTCAGAAACACAGGTGCAGGGCAACACACCTCAGCAAATACTGAACACTTAAGGAGCTTCAAAGAGGTTTTGTTCTACTGCATTTTGCTTAGATGTGTCATGAAACAGCACATATGTAGGAATCAGTTTTCACTTGGTCTATTCCAGGAGTTTTCATTCAGCTGGGCTTTTTTTTTTCTTTTGTTCTGTTTCCACTCATTCTTTTTTCACGAAAAGTTAGCCCTAAGAATGCAGGTCACTGTTAGGCAGTTTCATGATTCCAGTACACAGTTCACAATACCACTGTGGTCCATCAGCCAAAACATGGCCATGATTTGATTGTTTAAACTCCAATGTGTGACATAAAACGCATGAGCTTCATTTACAGTAGAAGAGGTTTGAATTAATACATTTTACTTCATAGTTCCAGTGTCTTAATGGAAAGGACAAGCCAAAATTCTGTAGCTTGTGTTCTTTAAGAAATCAAAGTAAGATAAATGTAATGGAGATTCATTCCTTTTGAATGGGTTCTTGGAGCATTTTAATTATCCTTAACTATTCCACTTTAACATCTGATTCTCACTGGCTCTCCTGAGTGAGCATCCTTCTGTCATCAAGTTCTGGCTTGCAGATATGGAAAGTGGAAAATCTGCTGCTGCTCTTAGACCCACAGAAGATGTATGTGCAAATGTCAAGCCTCTCATGCCCAAACGTCAGCATGTGCTGCCTCTGTTCACATAACTCTGGAATAATTATTTACACCTGTGCCTTGTGAGCTTGAAACTCAAGGGTTTCACTCTTATTTACTGCCTGGCAATGTATAGACTTGAAATTACAGGGATTTTAACGTCATTCTAATAAACAAATTAGTATAAGAACATACTAAAGTAATTCATCTCCCTCTCATCTATCACCTACCTTAGTGGTATACATTTACATTTGCTTTGTACTTGCCTGGTCACCAACTTGAGGAGCAAGAGTCTGAAAAACTAGACTCATTTTGTGCAGAAGCTGAACATTTGTCTTGTGTTACTTTCTTAAGGTTTATTGCATAAGAAGTGCTTCCCCTGATCGGATAGTAATATGTAAATGAAAAAATCTTGTGCTAGAATGAGAAAGATCATGAATGAAGTTCAAAACAGACAGAATTTTTTTTTAATAAGTTCAAATAATTCAAAAGGAAACTAAAAAATTTCCAACACATAAGGAATTCCTAGAAGCAGGTAGTGGGTCATTCTGATCTGCTGTCTTGGAAAAGCACACTGCTCCAAGACAGCTGCAGCTACCACGTGACTGTAACCCTGTGCAATCTCTGTTACTGCAAGAGGAGATAGTCTGACTATTCACAGACAGAAGTAGGAGCCACCTGTGTGGGTATTGTCTGCCATGAGGTCTGTTTCAACACCAGAGTCCAACATGCATAGATACATGCAGAAAAACACACAACCTTGGGAAAACTACTTAAGGAATTTCTAGTATTCACCACTGTACCTGGCTCCTCAAGGGTTACCACTGCGAGCTGTGTCACAGGTTTTGCAGGCATGGAACACTTACAATGGATCAAGAGAACATATTACCATTATTAAGTGATTACAGCAATTCAGGCAATTTTGACTGGAAATGTATTATTTTAATTCACAATTAGGGCCTTTCGATCACCTTGGCAGCACAAAAATACCTTAAAATTGGTATAAGTAATCCAGTAATCCTAATCAATCCCTCTCTAAGGGACATTTATGCTGCTTTAGAGCAAAAATGAAAGTTTAGGCTGCCAAGAATCATGTGTATAAAGCACTGACTATATTGAACCCATTCCTATTATTTCTTTGATGGTAACACATCAGGACAAAGTGCAGGATCACAGCTTCACCATATCAAACTCAGTACAGAAACAGGAATACATTTCCTAGAGAGGTGGTCAATGTGCCAAGCCTGTCAGTGTTTAAGAGGCATTTGGACAATGCCATTAATAACAAGTTTTAATTTTTGGTCAGACCTGTAGTTGTCAGGCAGCTGTCCTACATGATCACTGTGAGTCCAAATGAGATATTCTAGTCTAGCCTAGTCTACTCTGCTCTGCTCTACTCCACTCTATTCTATACTGTATAGGAAAATAATAAATCAGGGGAAGCTATATACAGCCATATCCAGACTGATGATACAGTAAAGTTCTAAGACCACCTTAAAACAATGGTAAGGATCAGGAAAAAATAGGGAAAAAATTCTACAGAAAAATTAATCTAGTCTATGGAAATGTCATGTATTTACTTTAAGATACTCTGAGGTTTTATGATATCTGATACCACAGTATTGTCATGAGGGAACGATTCTTTGAAGGCTACAGCATGTGACTTTTCTAAGATGCCATAAACTTTTGCATACTTTGTGCTTGACACAATGTAAATATGAAAGGACAGTGCTTAGCTGCTCTTTCCCTACCTGCCCTTTGCAGTGGCCAGGTCAGCAATATGGACACAGCTGTGGGTTGTGCTGACTGAGAACTTGTCTTGGTGGCTGTGGGCTGTGGGTTGTTCAATGGACAACAATTGGGCACAGAACACAACAGATGTGAGATGGCTTCCCTTGGTGTGTGTGACCCTGCACAGAGGTATGCACCCGTCACAGGCATAGGAGAACTAGTACAGTGCAAATTCAACCCCCAGAATGCCATACATTAATCTGCTGCTTTAAGCAAACCCTCATTCCTCCTGGTCTATTAGGATGATGAACTAATAAAGCCAGAGAATTTTTACTGGATGTGCAGTCTAAGTTTATAGAATAAAATCATAGATTCACAAAATGTCCTGCATTGCAAAGGACCTTAAAGATCATCTTGTTCCAACTCACCTGTCATGCCCAGGGGCACCTTCCACTAGACCACATTGCTCAGAACCTCATCCAACCTGGCCTTGAACCCTTCAGGGATGGGACATCCACAACTTCTCTGAGCAACTGTTCCAGTGCCTCACCACCCTCACAGTGAAGAATTTTTCCTAGAATCTAATTTAAATTCTTTCAGTTTGGAGCTATTCCCCCGTGTCCAGCCACTGTATGCTTTTGTAAATAATCTCTCTTCATCTGGAAGGTTTCCTTGAGGTACTAGAAGGCCACAATTCGGTCACTCCAAAGTCTTCTCTTTTCCAGGCTGAACAATTCCAATTCTCTTAGCCTTTCCTCATAGGAGACGTGCAGTGTTTGAGAGGCAGCTATGTTTGAGAGATAATGTCAGTAAGAGATTAAGACCAAATTCATGTTTGCATCTACAGCACACCTCGCTATGGTCACCTCATCATAAGAAAGATACAAAAACTCAAACACTGAATTAAGGAAGGAGAATGGGTCAGTGGTCAGGACAGTGGTCGCTGTTGTTGGCAAGCCTGAGAATAAGCCTTTGTCCTATGTCTCTGGATGTGACACATATCTTCACCTCCATTCATCACCATGGAGACAGAAATATTTCCAAATAAATGGAAAATTATTTATTTTTGTTAAAGCCAATAAGATAGGAGTATCTAAGAGGAAGCATTGTGTAGACAGGGCACTTCTTTAATTCCTTGTACCACCACACATCAAAGCTGAGCAAGGGGTGGCAAGGCTTTACAGGGAAAATGATGTGGATGTTGGAAGTAGCAGAGCAGTGTTAGCATATTACTGCACCTGAACCAATAGCGCTGGCACCTGAACTAACAGTGCCATGCTGAGGTGATCACATCCTGACATGGGCAGAGTAGGCTCAGTAGCTCTGCATTATACTTCATAATGTATTTGTGACACAGGCTGTCTTTCCTCAGAAAAGTCATCATAACATGGCCAGCTCTAAGCTTTAAAGAGGGGAACTTTGTCTGTTATTTGGCAAACTAAGGAACATGCCACCTATTTGTGTTGAAAGTACAGCTGTAGGAAGTGTTACTCATACCAGAATAAGGGAGGAATAGCTTCCCTGAAGACATCAGAGTCAGCAAGACAGAGAAATAGGGAAAGAGATGTGAATTCCTTTGCCTTCATTTTTTCCTGTCACAGCTGATGTGTGCAGAGAGTGAATGATCCTTGGCAAGAGACCATGAGGTAAGATATTGAGATCAAAGGAGTTACCAGAACACTATCCCATATTTAACAGAATAGTGTGTATTTGGCACAGAAACACATCCGATAAGCATTAAAAATATCTTTTTAATGGATATTTTATTCTCTGGACAAAGGCTATTTAAGATTTGGAAGTGACACAAAAGTAATTTATCCTCACATGTAAAAATGCACTTTCCAGATAGAGATATCACATTAATTTTAGCTATTCATGTAACACTCTGAAAACTAATCTTGGGTTCCTCCCTCAACAATGTGGAAAGCAAAAATTAATTGACTTGGGTACAAAGAAAGGAATGAAACAGCTCTTGCTTTACTTGGAGATTCTGCTTGTAAAGTAACAGCCCTAGGTCATCTGCAAACAGTCATTTGTTTTCTACTACAAATTATGCTTCCTAATGTATTTAATAATTTGCTTATTAACACATTTGTTCATTAATTTCTATTTCACAGTACACTCTACCATCCATCACGTTTTTAGTTTCTCCAGTTATCTGGCATAAAATACATAATGCAGCCACAGTTGCATGAGAATGATTTTATATTTATACACTGCTTTTCAACCAGAAGAAACCCAGAGCAGGTTCATAAACTGTCTTATATGAATAGGCTTAAACACTGGTTTAGGGCAAATGTAATTATAAATCTCTTATACCTTTGTATACATTTTTCCAACTGTTCTTTTTTAACCGGACATGCATTGTAGATCTGTCATAATATTGGTCATTTAATACTTATTTTTCTTGCTAATCAGGAAGCCTCTTCTCCTCTTGCTCACTTTGAACTTTCTCTTGGTTACTCCTGGTGCTCTTATCAGAATTCTGAGGCATGGAAAAATTTAGCAAGACATTGTAAAACAAGAAAAGCCAACAGGGAAGGCTACAAGAGAGAACACTGTGTACTTTCTTTGTAAGACTTCATTGCACCAAAACCAAAATGAAGGCCTGCCTTTGAAAACAGAAGTCTCTTTGAAGGAAGGAAGTTACAGTACAGAGGCAACAGAGGCAGAAGACTATCAGAACTGCATATCTCCCATGGAGCAAATTTCAAGAGCTACTTACACAGTGCTGTGGATTACCTAAATCTCATGGAGCAGAATGAAGAGACTGTAATATATTCCCCGTAAAGATAGACAGACCTAGAATATAAAACAGTATATTTTTCTTTCAAGCTTCAGGAAGGATAGTTCTATCATATGGAAAAAAGACGATGTTGTTTAGAAGTGAGATTAACAACTTTAGGTCAGTGTTAAATTCATTTATATATAAGGCAATTTAAATAAGTACACTGCCCATATTTTTCTAAAATCATATTTAAACATGGGACCACTTTCTCAGGGACCAGATCATACAAGATATATTCTCTCTGAAATTAGCATAGAAATATTTTTGGGAGAGGATTTCTCTTGGACAATATTAATGAAATCAAAATATTTTCATCTATTTTTTCCAAGGAAATCAACTGCAATCATATAATCATAGAATATCCTGAGCTAGAAGGGTCCCACAAGGATCACTGAAGTTCAAATCCTGGCCCTGAAAAAGACAACCCCAAGAATCATAAACAAAACAAAATTTTAGGAAACACTGCCTCTGCAATTATTTTGCGGGGCTTGAAACCCTACATTTCTGATGCCACTTGCCTTCCACCTCCTCAGGCTCCAAAGCAAGCCACATTTTTTGGTACTGACCCCCATTTCCTCTGCTCAGAGAGCTGCAGTATGGGAGTCTTTGAGTTTTTAAATGGTGCCTTTATGAGTAATCCATTTCCCTAAGAAAAGTAGAGTCTTGAGACTCCCAGAAACACCTCAGTAACATTTAACAATATAGAATCATAGAATCATAGAATCAGGAGTGTGACTGAATCTTTCTCTGTTTCCTGGGCTAGTGTTCAAATGAAAATCCATCATTTTATAAGGAAAGCCAACACTTTCTCTTTCAATTCTACATTTCGAGACCAAAAACTTGAAAGCATTAGTCTGGGAGGTCTTTTATGAACCATGTCAGCTGATGAAGTTCAGAACCAACCAAGTCTTTCTCTACTTTGGACCTTATTCTCTAAGCCGATAACAAGTCATCCAGCAGCTATTCACACACACTCTCTTTCCTTTACTAGTATCACCACCAGTATATAGGCTTGACAGACTAAAGTCCTTGTTCATGAACTTCATCTGTATTCCTAATAAAACAAGGCTAGATATGGGAGCAAGTCCTGTCCTGTGTTTTTCCCTTACATTGAATTCCTAAGGTGCTCCAAGGTACAGCTTTGGATGTAATGTCTCACAGTGCATGAACACAGCTTGTAAAAGTACAAACCCAGAGACACTCCCAACATGCAGCCTGGACAGAGCCACTCTCTTCAGGGGGACTTGTGGATAGGAATCATCCTATGTCAACTTCAGGGCCAAATAAGCAGCCCTGACTTATTTTATTTAAGAGTATGGATGAAGTCATAGTGGTTAAATGATTGATCCCACAGGAGTATCCTCCCATATCATGTGTTCTTGTATTCAAATGCTGTGAACAGTCTTCAGCAAATACACAGTTAAAAAGTATGATAAATTGACAGCTTAATGACAGACAGTATTTTATGGTTTCGCACAAGTTTTCATGTCTCAGCTCAGAGTAATTACCCTGTGAGTCTGATAGATTTTTAGGTGGCAGGTTTTCATTCTCCAAGATAGACTACATGTCTCCATCATACATATTTAACTGGTGGATGTGATTCTATTATTAACCCATGCCAGAAATTCTAAGGTCTTCTCTTCATATTTTTAGCTCTGGAGGTCCTCAGTTTAATCCACAATGCATCAACCTGCATCACAGGTGTCACATTAGTATACTAATCTTCAGCTGCTGATCTTACAGCACTCTTAGTTTGTGAGATGGAGTGTTCTGGCTCTCTAATCTTAAAAGGACTGATTTCTCAATAGGCAGGTTATGAGATTTTCATATGCATATGCATGTTGTAAATAAAAGTATCACAAAACACTATTTAATGACACTGTTATTTACTTGAAGTTATGCGTCTATTTGAAATTAGTCACTTGTAGATAACTTCATTGCATATGAAGTTATCACAAAAAAGTTTCTACACCAAAAAGTTCTAAAATGCAGCAAAGGCATATGTGTAGAGTAGGGTTAGATGAGATTCATCACGCATGCATTGAATTCCATAACATATGTATAAAGCTCACTGTCTTCCATGGTATTTTACTGAGACTTGAACCATTGCTTCAACTCAAATTTGTTCCACAGTGTTTGTTCTGAGCAGAAATGGGCTTACATATATGCCCCACTGATCTGCTGAACCAGCAATTCCAGGAGTAATTAGTATCAGTATTAAAACCCCCACCAAGACATGACACTGAAATTCAGCAAAGGCTGGATAAAATTGCAGCTTGCATTCTTTAAATATTTATACAGTACATCAAAACAAATGAAACTGGAGATTCCATTTCCAGCATGAGCTGCAGCATTGCTCAAATTGGGTCTCCTGTGTCATGCCACTTATTTTCATTTCTTTGATTTTTTTTTATGACACTTCTACTGAATTACTAATCAGGGACAAGGGACAGAGTCATACTGTTTTAAATGTTCAGTATTCCTAAGAGTAAACAAATATCCAGTGAAGCAAGTTAGAGAGTCCTTTAACTCCAAACTATTTTGAGAGCATGAAAGTCACTTGCACAGATCAGGTTTATCACAGCTCTGAAAATATGCAAGTATTGATATTAAAATTTGCATGCTCTAAAAAAGAAAAACTAACCTACTGAAGAGAAATCTGTCCTTTTAATACAAATTCCTCATTTAGTTAATTAGGCCTGAGATGCACAGTTTCTCATGAAGGTTAATATTACCTCTGCAGAAAAAAAATGGCTGTAAACTTTAATAGTAAGAACTAATTATCTATTGCTTTATTTCTCTATTTTGGTGCAACATGAATGCAGCAGCAGATCAGCTGTAGCATCAATGAGTATAAGTGTGCATGACATTTCCAAACATTTGATAAAGTGTTTCAATTAAACGTAGAATAGTAAAGACTATTCCTGCCACTGTGCTCTTTCATAAGCTCCTGAACATTGTGGTTACACAGTCCTCAAATCCAACCCAAAGCTGTGGTCTGCATGGATAAAGTGCTGCACACACAAAAGTTTCTGCTGTTGTTATCACTTTTGATACAGATTTTTTCATCATTTACATGATGTTTGTTTTCCTTTGCTAAAGGTAGAATGGAGTAGCCAGAGTAACGTCTGATCCCAAATGTGAACTAGAACTCAGTCTACAATACAAAACCCTGGAAGAAGGACATAATAATATATAAAATACTGCAGCCAAGAAAATGAGAACAGTACAGTTCCTTCTTAGGCTGAACAGACCAAAAAATACAGTATGATGAAACTGAGACATGGAAAAGTCATGTAGGGCCTTAGGTAATCACATTCAAACAAAAGCAGAGTATCTGGGGAAGCTGTAAACTCTCCATTATTGAAGATTTCTAAAATATATTGGAACTACTTCTGTCAGAAATTACAGAAATACAGCACTGTAAGAGAGGAGAAATGCAGGTGATTTTTTGAGATTCTGTAAGAAGTTAATGTGTTGGTGTTTGAAGGAGGAAATGGGATGCTCTGCGTTTCCATCTTACAATTGTGTAAAGTTTGTCTAGTTGTATATTGGAGAAAATGGCACTATAATTTTTTTCATTAAAGAAAGCAACAGTGTTTTGGCCAAGATCTTGTTGCCTGTTGCCTAAATTCCTGTGGAAACAGACACTCAGAAACAATATTAATGGCAAAAGACAGATGGTACACCTTTATTGAAAGCTTTCAAGGTGCACACCCGAGGTCTGTGCACACACATGCACATGCCCACACATGCACACGTGACCAAGGATGTTTCAAGTTTTAATAACCTCTCCAGCAATTAACATATGAGATATCTATGATCATGATTCTCATTTTCCCTGGTGCCCCACCCACAGAGGTCTTCAGAACCACCCCTCGGAGAAGCTCAGGACCTCTAGGCCTTCTTGTTCTGTTTTGTGTCTAAGCTATCTTGCAGGTGGCGTCTTCAAAACAGTGTGTCCTTGAGTGAGCTTAAGAATGTATGAGAAAAGGTTTTAGTAACTTCTAATACCAACTAACATATGAGCAACCAAGGAAAATCCGCATAACCTATATGATTCTAAAAATCCACAAATGATATACTAAAATCCTTAGGCATCAATCTCCTTTGTCTCTCGGTTTCCTGGAAATGTAGAGGCAAAGCACTGCCAACCAGCACTGTGAATGAGAACAACCACAGGACTGTCAACAAAGCATCCAGCTGGTGCAGTATATGGACTCCAGTAGTGACCAGTAGGAAGATGTCCACAGAACCATCATTCCTTGTTACCCTTTTTTTGCTTCACAAGATTTTACAGACCTTTTTCAGTCTATTTAGTTTCTTTCACTGTTTGGGAAAGATGGACAGGGGAGAAATGATAGATCATCTTTTTTCCTTTTTTTGTAGGAATTGAGCATTTTCAGTGGCAATAACACCATTAACTGTACTGAGATAACATTCCTTGTTAAATATTTGAAACCTTTTACATGACGGCCAGTGTAAAAGGATCTCATTACTTCCTTGCATGGGGAGGGGAGTCTTAGATTCTGTCCAAATGTAACAGTTCATCTTCTAAACGAAGGTCTAGAATTCATGATATGCTGTGGAGGATGACTACCTTCCTTACAAAAATCATCTACTTTACAAATCCCGTAGTTGAGATGCCATATTTTAAGGCCTGTATTAGCAAAGACTACATCTTTAGTAACTTATGGCAGTGAAAGAAAATTGTTTCTTGCAATTTTGTTGATACAGTTGCAGTCCACACACAAACTATACAGACCTGTGCTGAGCTGGAAATAAAATTTAAAAATCACCTCCCACATGAACTGTATTATCCCAAGAAGAGTGTGTCATTGAAGTCTGATCTCAGTGCACCAAAACCAAAAGCTGTGGATCTCCTGGGCTGAACTCCAGTGTAATTCCCATCAAAATGCATTTTTGCCATTCCAAAAATTTATGAACTTGCACAGACTTTCTCCAAGCCCTTGTTAGTTCAGCAGTTTATAGGCCCGAGTTTCAACTTCCAGAAGCTCCCACTGCAAACTCAGATTTAAACCAAATTCACCAGCTGAATCTCATCTGTTTATGTATTTATTTATGTATGAGTATTATTGATTTATTTATTGGTCCTAGAATAGCAGGAGTATGAAATCCCCTGCCTGCTACTAGATTTTGTTAAACACCATCTCCTTGAGCCAGGCTTACTGAAAGAATTGCTAAGGCTCATGTTCTCTTCTTCCTCATTTCATTACAGAGGTGGCCTTTTCTTTCTTTTCTCCATTTTCTCTCCCTAGCCTTGTAACAGCACATTACAGTGAACTTGCAGTGTTTCCTTCTGCCCATGATCTGAGTACATTCGTGAAGTTTTTCAGCTCTCAAGTTCCTAAAGAAAATTCTGATTTGGCACAGCTTCAAGTCCTTCTTTTAAACACAAACACGATCTTCCTTGCTTTGGCACTCTCCTTGTTTTTCCTGTCAGCCTCTCTTGCTCCTTGCTATGTCTGCCTTCCCTCTATCTCTCACTCAATTCCTCAGCGAATAAAGACAACACTTTTAGAAATATCCATGTTTATATGGTGATTTTCTTAGCTTAGAGCAATGCTACTGGGCAACATTGTAAACAAAACACTCTTACAGGGCACTGTTAGATAATCTGTATCTTGCTCTTTCCAAAACATATATGCTTCTCTCATTTGGAAAATTGTTTTACTTCTTGTTAATGTTTCCATCTGTTCTAATTTCAAAGGTTTGTAATTATGCTACTTAAGGCTTTGCCTCACTTCAGCATTGATTTTAGGGAAACTCTAGTGTCGGGACAGACCCGGAGTTTCTGAAATGGCAGAGGTTTAATAAAAGATGGTCGATGATGATGCTGACATTGGGGAGCCTGAGCCAGAGAACCCAGCTAAATTACGGAGACTCTATAAGAACTCTACTTACTTTACTTCTTACATTGATATGTTCCCAGTTTGATGTTTTAATGTTGTACTGTTGCCATGTTGGAAATGTCATCATGTCTACCCTATATGCATTTTCCCTTATTTCCCTATCCAAGTTCTTCTTCCCATAAACCCTTAGGGCATTTTTTCCGCCATGGCTTCCCCTATTGGTTGAGTTTTGCTGCATTGCAGTAGTTTCCCCTTATATGGTTATGTTCCTATCCCCATCTCCCATTGGTCCTTGTTATGATCCTTCATTTGCATGCCGGTTGACCAATGGGAGGCGTCCCCCCTCCCAATTTTCCAGAACCCTCTAACCTGACCCTATGTAAGTCCCATGCTCTCCTCAATAAATAGCTTTCTTCGTGGACTCCTGCCTGTGTTGTGTCTTCTCTTATGGGATCGTCACCACGGCGGGAGTGAAGGGAGCCACTCCTTGCTTCAAGGGGCAGGAGAACTAAAAGAGCTTGTCACTGGTAGCTATATCACTCACCCCTTGGAGCGTGGTCTCCGCTTCGCATTCTACGAAGCAGCCAGACATCCACAGATACTCTAGAATTTGAGACTGATCACTACAATCTCCAACAATGATAACGTTCACTGGTGTAATTCAAACCTTTCTGTAGTAACTAGGTGCTCAGAAGCATCATCTGTACCAAAATCAGGAACATCAGAGCAGACAGACCAGCACCTGCTGAATGATGCTTCAGACAGCTCCACTCCTAACAGAGCATTCTACTGCATGTGCCCAAACTCCCAGGGAACTCGGAATACAGCTCTTGCATCTTTGGGCCTCTGGGTATAATGGAGGGGAGCAAATGATGTAACTGAACTTTGCCAACCTGTTACACAAAAGTTCTGACAGAAGGAGGCTCTTTTGCGCTTTCCCAGTCTTTCTTAAATGCACATGACCATGCATAACAAACTCTCTGCTAGTGAAAGAGAATTATGCAGGCCTTATTCTAAAGAGTCCATACCTGGTAAAATTAAGGCTGGGAGACACTTCTGCCCTTCTGATTTCTGTAGTAATTTTGCAATTGATCTCAAGTGCATGAGAATTTTCCGCTTTGATTAAGATAAATGAAGTCTGTGGAAAGTTCTCCAAAGGTGACAGATATTTTATAGACAAAATAGAACTTGCAGACCATATTAGGTCTTTTCAGATATTTCTCTGACGTATATATTAATTCACTGTACTAAACTGCATTAACAATTAATTGCCTATATACATATTAACATTACTTTTTAAATAGTGTATTGCCGTATATTAAATTACAAATATATCCTTCGTGTGTTTTTTTCTTTAGGGCCTACATCTACTACTTACGATGGTTTCTTTCATCTTCATTTGGAATTAGTGGCTTTCAGAGGAGGAACTGAAGGCTGTATTCATAGTGATTTATGTGTAAAGAGAAGCATATTTGTATTAAGCATATAATGAGAGCCCTGGAACATTCATTAATATTTTGTTGGCAATCACAGTGACTTTGGCAACAGATTTTAGATGACCTTGACATTCATGTTTAAAACATATGCAATAGCTGTGTTCAGCCTTCACCCAATTGTTGATCCTTTAAAACAGTGAACATAAGATAAAGATCTGTTGCGGTTCTCTTCTCAGCTCTCCATAACATTTCATAAATAGGTCAGTTTTAACATGTTTATATAAATTGATTCCCTTTCTGGGAATGCTAGGCTGTGATAAACAGTTCTTTCCAATTAGTATGGGTTTTTTAAAAAAAATAGTTAGGAATTACTATTACAGCTAAAAATATTTTAAATGTGAGTATCTTCTAAGTCAAGGAAATATTTTCTGTCTGTTAGTAACAGATGAACTGCAAATGCCTGCTCGTGCTCCCTTTAAAATCAGTATTGCAGTCTCTATACATGTGGACTTCACCTTTTTAGATAATAAACTGCAAAATTAATATCTAGTCCTACAACACAGTGCCCACTACCATGGCTCATTTTAGCCATAAGCAAGGAATGACTGAGGCCAATGAGGCTTCTTTGGTTTGTAATCCCTGCACTTAACAGATGCACTCTCTTTTGTCTTGCTTGCTTTAGAAGTAATTCTTTTGGCTTACAGATTTGGAAATTCCTTTATATGCCACCCAGCCTTTTAACTCTCATTAATAACCCTTTTTATTTCATTTTGTTGTCAAGTCCATTTCTAGAAACAACTTGCATGGGAAATCATGTCAACTGGTGAATCAGTTGTTCCATAACCTCCCTCAGCAATCAGCAGCATGAGATGCATCAGAAGATGTAAGAAATGGTAAGAAATCATCATACAAGACAGAATGGCCTTTTAGTTGTTTTGGCCATTATTCCTTATCTTGATGAACATATCCTTCTTCAGAATAATGGTGAAAAATCTCATGCCTTGACTCTTACTTTATCATACCACTGAAGATTTAGGGGAGAGAAAGAGGCTCTGAGTGAATCTGGATCTGCTACTCGCTTTGTGGTAGGTTAGATCTGACAGCAGATGGAATCCCTGAGACATGTCAATTTAATTTTAGATTGTGCATCCAATGCATGTGTTGCCAATTACAGTTGTGTATGATGTCTTTCTAGGAAGGAGGTCTTTCTCTCTCCCACTGGGTGAACATGCTAAGGATAAATTTTTCATAAGTTTTTAAATCCGGGCCCAGTCATGTCATGACAGCCTACATGAGTAGTGGAATATCATTCAAAGATTGTTTCTGACTCTCTAGAAACAAGACTACTCTCTTAAGCTAGTTTCTTAGCAGTAGTGCTCTCAGACTGCCAGGGAACAGAGCAAAAGCTCCAGGTTTCAGATAGACTTCAGTGCTGATGTGGTTATACGGCTTCAATAAAGCAAGGAACTTCAAACTTCATTTGATAGCACCCTAGGACCAGAAAATCCCAAACCAGGCTCTCAATCAAGTGTTCAGACACATAGATTGGTGTAACCTAGCACTTTGGTAGAGAAAAATACAGAAGCACCAGGTAGCTTAGTTTAGTGTCCAAGTCAGTCTGCTTTTAGATGCAGGATGACTTCTGACAGCACATTTGCCTAGGAAGGAATAGGAGGTGACGTGTTTCTAATCCAAATCTAGTCACTGAGAGCAGTGAAAGGAAGCACTGCCTAGCAGAATGAGGCAAGCCTTTTCCAGATAAACTGTGGTGATTATCTAAGTGCTGGGTGATTTGTTCATTGAGCAAATGTCATACCTATTGCTTGTTTTAAGTTCTCTGTTCCAAAAAACTTTCCTTGTTTTCCTCTATCTAATCACTTTTGGAAGCCTTCTCTCCAGCATACTGCCTCGGCCTGGCTCCACAACCATGCCAAACCACCACACATAGGACTCCAAATGAAACTTCCACCAGACCTCCTCTTAGCATGAGGGTGTAAAAGTCAGGATGCTTATCTTTCTAAGGAATATATTCATGATATAACGCCCGTAGTTTCCAAATTTAAACAGTGTTCTACAAATATCACAAAAGGTTGAAATAATCACATCCTTAACACTGTTGGGTTTTTAACAGCATATGAGATAAAACATTTTTATTATATAAACATAAACTTTAATTGTTCATTTTAACTGTGTATTCATAAGTTCTAGTTGGTCTCAATCAGAGACCAGTTCCCTGACCCGCATCACATGCTGGCATAGAAGTAGCTTCAGAAACATATTATCTAAAGAGCTAACAGTCTATCAGTCATGAGCAGTTTGGATGTTACCCTAAACCATTACAAGACACTGGAGCTAGGCTCTCTAGAGCTCAAACCTGTCATCTGACCTTTGCGATGGGGAAAACAAAAAAATTTATATGTTCAACCTGTAACTCACACTCTAGCCAGCCTACACAGACATTATGTCTACAGATTACCAATAAAAAAAATAAGTAAAACAATTTATATTTGTGTATAATGTAGATGAACATTTGAAAATATCTATACATTTAAGTTAAAACTTATATTGAAAATTCCATCAATTTTAAAGTATTTTATCCCTTATTTTCAAACCAATTTTTGCAACAATGGCCTGGGTGTGGACATTGACTCAAATTCTGAAACATTCCAGCTTGGCTGCAAACCCTTCAACATGATCATGTTTTTTGCTTCTGAATACATGGATATTTGTTTGACCCTTGCAAGACACTAACTGTTCTGTGTCCAAAAAGAGAGGAAAACAAAGTAAGGCATCTGACTTCTGATTTGCAGACGTGAGAGTAGCAACCAAACACCATCTAGCCATCATATGAACACAGCTAGTTAATCTTTACCACTGTTGCAAAGTCTAACTCTAAACACTACACTTCCTCCTGCAGAATGACCCCTTTCCACAAGTTCCCAAGTTTCACAAGCAAAAGGGCAACATGCAAACTATGTTCAAATCCAACTTGAATCTGACTCAGTTGGAATAAGAGAAGAGAATAAACTGCCACCCACACAGAGTTTACAAGCAGGAAATAAAATTCAATTGTTTTATTTATGTATATTTGTTTCTTTATAAGTATCTGCATTCTCTATTACCAGAGAATGGGTGTCTGTGTGTTAGTCTGGGGGAAAAACTGCAATTCATTTTGAATAAAAATGTTCTTTTCCTTTTTTCATTAATTAATATCTTTGAGAGACAATTTCCATGAATTTTGTTGGCACAGTAGGTTCAGGCACCAGATTTAAAGGGCAGATACGTTAATATTTGTGGAACCCAGAATTGCAAAAATATTAATTGAAAATACTACTCACACATCTAATCAGGAAAAAGGAATATTGCCAGACAGCCAGTCCAGCCAGTGACGGTTTGAAAAGCAAATATTGGCTGTACACAAACTATTTTTATAGTAAAGATCATCTGGACAACATAAACACTGTAATGTTCTCATATAGCAAATATTTGTTCATAAATTTGACTATTTTTGAATTATTCTTTAAACAAACATTCTGAATATATTTTTATTTTCTCAACTTTGGCCAAACTTTGATCACGGACTGATGGGTCCACAGACTTAAACACTAAGCAACCTAGTGTGTGGCTTGATATGCTATGCAAATCAAAACATCAGTGTTAAGAAAAAAACAGTGGCTGGTTTGATTTAAAGATTTTGATTCATTTTCTAATTCATCTTAGATCACAAATGCTGTCCATATTGGTGACTCTTCAAGAGACATCCTATCTAAAACACTGAATTCAAGTGGGCAGTTGTGTGACTGTTAAATTGTCCCTGTGTACTGTTTCTATGATAAAAAGATTAAAAGAAAACAAGAGAAGGTTCTCAATTTGAAATATTATGAGACAGTCCATGCTATAAAGTGGTCAAGTCTTCAGTACAACCAACTGTTTTAAAGGCATTTCCCATTTCGTAGTAAATTTTCTTTCAGCAAATCAATCCTCACTTTACATCAGCAAAAAACATGGAAGAGTTAAACCTAAAACTAATTCCCTCAATTAGTTTGTCAGCATTCTGAGAGGTTAATCCTTCCCAACATCCAAAAAGGCATGAAACTTTCCCTTAAATAGTTCAGAAAAACTGTAAGCTCCACCATCTAGACAAGAAGTTCCCCACAGGTCACAAAATGGTCCATAAAAGCAGCCAAGGAGCCACGTATGTACCTATTCATACATGCATATTGAGGCAGGAATTACTGCCCTCAGCAGTGCCAATTTAAAGAGTGGCACATATTGTCAACACAGTTTGGTAGCTCTTGCTTCTGACATCAACAACACAAAACTTCCCAAAGATGAATACACACTATTTTGGAAATCAAGAGCCAGACTTAGCATGTGTTAATAACCTTTCAGCTTCCAACGCTTTTTTTTTTTTAATCAGAACTACAGAGACAGGTTGTAAATCCAGAATAGGTTGTTTTAGAGGTCCTTTTTATGCCTATAATACTACACAGAAGAAACACAACAATATTCTAAATACTGTTCAAATGTTCCCATAAAGCGAATAATTTCTCCCTAAATGTATTTAAGTTCTATTTCTGCATATTTTTTCATTTAAGTGATGCATTTTCAT
The DNA here is from genome assembly GCA_013396695.1 of Sakesphorus luctuosus. Lineage (NCBI taxonomy): Eukaryota > Metazoa > Chordata > Aves > Passeriformes > Thamnophilidae > Sakesphorus > Sakesphorus luctuosus. The sequence continues at coordinate 1,169,626 of VWZD01001890.1, forward strand.
TATATAAATATGCAAACTGTTCTTCCAAAGACTTTTTAAAATTTGATATTTTTGTAAACTGTTCCCTTTCAACATGTTATGTAAAATTTCTCCCCTGTGTTCCAAGTTATTCTGTAATGAATTTTTGACTCTGGATCAGGAACAGCCTTTGTTAGGTATAAATCCAAGGCATTTATGACTATATTAAGACAAATATGTTTATTTGCATTTTTTTCTTTTGCATCTTGACACAAAAAGAAAAAAAAATGGGAGGTGTACAGTGAATTCCCTATGGAGATCTCCACCCACCATGTGAGAAATAAAATACTGTATGTATGAAGCACTACTATCAGTTTGTGGGCCCCTGAGATTTTTGATAACCAGTTTAAATAGTGAATAAATTTTCCTTTCTCAAAACAAGAGGCAATATATGCAGAAAACAGCATCTGAGAGCTTTCTTTGGATTCTACAATGTTTCACTATTGAAATTATTGAAGAATACAAGCAAACGCATTAGTATAGTAATGACAATGAGATATGAAACTTTCCACATCTCAGGCTGACCTCCCAGTCTTTTATCAGCATAAGACCGAAATGTAGGAACTTAAAATGCTGTTTACATGACTCCTCTTACCCCAGCTTGAAGCTGGGGCTAATTGATGTTTTGTGATACTGCAGCTTGCTTTTTTTATAGCCGGGTTTTCATTACAGCGGTTGTGCTACATTGACTCATAGAGCTGAATATCCGAACTAGGATTGGAGCCAAAGAAAGAGTTGCTGTGCCACAGCTCCCTCAGCAGAGCAGCAAATGATGCTGACTGAATGCCTGGACACTTTAACATTAGTGGATCTATGGCATTTGTTTATTCATAACAGGACTGGGCTGCTGACCTAGTTTGCTCGTTAAATTAATGGAAGTTGGAGAAACTAAAAAGAAAATCCTAGAGGGGTTTCGTTTCTGTGCCTACTTGGTTGGATCAGTAATTCCTTTTATTTTCATTTCTTTTCTCCTGGCTGTAGAACTGGATGAATTTGTTTTAGATTATTTTCCTATTAACTAAAATTTCCCAGAGGTTCCTGGTATTTGCATTCAGCTATTTCAGTAGCAGATATAACATTGCAGTGAATACACCATCTACTGAAACAATGAACTTGTAAGGAAATCAGACACATTTTCTCTACAAATGTATGACCTAAAGTATGTTGGAGTTGCCAAATCCACCTTTGGGTCACACTCTTCTCCATCTGGAGATCTACAACACTAGGCCAAATGCAAGGAATGATTTATAAACTGGGTACCCTACTAAAGTCAACTAGCAATCTTGAATTTAAGTGCCAAAATCAGTGCTGTGAGTGCTAAGCACTGGCAGCCAACAAACTTTAGTTGGGACATTCTGGCACTTTTTTTCTCTGAAAATTGAGATACCATGAGTTTGGTTAAATTTAGAATTTTGACTTTGGAATTCTGACATTCAAATCCCTGTTCACACTTCAGGTGTAACCAAGCCTCTCTTGATCTTTTGTCTTGTATATTCTCCACAGTGGCATAAATGGGTCTGAGAAATACGCCAGTGTCTGACACACTTGTATCCAGGTTTTCTGCCTCATTGCTTGGCCATGGGATTGCATGCACACTGGCATGCCCAGCAGAGGGGCTTGTTCTCTCATTCACTGTTCAGTCCCCTCTGATAAATCTCATTGCTCTCACAGGACTGACAGCAGTAATGAGAGCTTTGTTCTTATGACTGAGTTTATACATATTTATTCTACTATTGAAGAGAACTTACCTCCTGCAACCCAGGAGAACAGGACAGTATGTTCCATCCACCTAGGACTGTAAAGCCTATCTTATTAAACTCATGATAACTATACAATACTTATTTCCCCCAAACTCAGAAGACACAAAATTCCCACCCTGGTAGGAAATAGAAGACCTCAGTGGACAAGACAAAAAGTCTTAAACATAGTTTAAGACTGGAACTCTTGTGTCAGAGGGAAAGAGCAGGAGATTTTGTGGATCACAGAGACTCTGAGTAAGTGGCACCAAGCATGGAGGCCTTCTTGCTAACTCTTTCATATCGAGTGAGAACTTTGGAGAAACTTAGTTTTATTTCCATAATGAAATAATTGAGCTGATACCAATTCAGTAGAGAGGTTCTGTTTTGGGACATCAACAGCTCCATCTGATTTCCCCTTCCATTTTCCCCAACAGAGGGAACTACATTCAGTACCTTTTATATAGTTTATATATTTTATTAGGTACATTGGAAAGTTAAGAAAACTGAGTCGTTCATTTAAATGTTTCCTTTCAGGTGCAGGGAAAAGAGAGTTTGATGAAAACACTGTCTCTCTGAATATTTTTAATTCCCCATTTTGAAAATCTAGTTTTTATTTTTGCAAAACTTTGAAATAAAATTGTGAATCCACTGAGGGAAATAAACAGCTGGAAATAAACATGAGGGAAATAAACAGCTGGAAATAAACATTTACCAATTGCTGGAGAGACATCTAATTGTTTCCTAAGCTGTATTCAAGGGGTCACCAAATAAAAGCATAAGAGAAAACTAGTTCTTGGACTGGCTCTATGTCTGTGCTAATGACGGAATCAACAGTAGAGGGCTGGATGAGTCTTTCTTCTTTAGGGATCATCAAATATCAAGCTTCTTAATTATTTATTGGTTGCTAAGACCAGCAGCCAACACTGTGCTCAGAGCTGTTCAGGCAGCCTTCACCACACAGTCTAAATTTGGCATACCAGTAGTATCCAGCAACTCACTGGACAGCTAGCAGCACACTTGAGGGGTGGTGAAAGCCAGAGATGTTTGTAAAGTGCTAGAGAAGTTGCTTTCCAAGAGAAGTGCATTTTAAGGAAGAATACTAAAAGTACACAATAGACACCAAAAGACTTGACTGACAGTTTGAAGGGAAGTGGTGGAAAGTGGCACATTCTTGGTGGTCTGTGATGTCTCCTGCCACAGATGATGTTATTTTTCATGTCTCTTCCAAGAACACTTCTATAAACCAAGTTTCATATGTGCAAACAAATAAATGGGGAGAAGAACCTGTAAGCCCGTGGCCAATACAGTTTCATTCATAACACAAAATTTCCCATCTGAAGTGGAAAAAAATTATCTTGGGTACAATAAGAAATATTGGTAAAGTTCAGATCAAACAATTCCAAATTAAAAATGAGTGTATAATTAGCTGTCCTGTCACCATGCTTAGTTAAAATTAAGCCCTCTCCACAAGAAAAAAACACAATCTGAAGGCCTTATGACAGTATAGCCAAGCCCATTAAGCCTTGAGCACATATCAGTGAGACCAGATGAATGTCAGAGTGGAAGAGGCACCCGTATGAGGGTGCAGGTACTCAATGCACATAGCAGAGACAACCAGCAAAGAGGAACACCTGCAGGACATAAGTGGCTATGCCTGGAATACTGAAGCAGTCTCAACAGCCTGTGTAACTTTGGGAAGAAACATGGAGAGTTGTAATTCCTGAGGTTTGAGAATTTGACTAATAATGGATGGAGGAGCCTGAAAGAGATTTTCCTGAGCAAAGAGTCCCACAGCCCTGTATAGTTGTTTCTTGCTGTTATCCCACTTTGTTCTCTGACGTGCAGTATAGTCCTTCCTCTGGATGTGTGTCTGACCAGCCTTGAGAGAGGACAACAAGGTCATGAACACACTCCTCAGTATGGAGTTATTCTCAAAGGGTAGCATTTAGCACACAGACCATTCCTACTTAATATAACTTTAGATGAGATATTTCCTTTATGGAAAGTTTTCTCTTCTCTGAAAATGTACCTGAGACATGTTTTTACCCTGATACTGAACTCCTGGAGAAGGAATAGATAAAAAGCAAGCCTCAAAAGAATTTACAAGACATATATAAACTGAAATATCTTCACATACATTTGGAAGAAAGCCATGTTGTGTCTGGACAATCCTCGGATGGAAAAAAAGAGTTGTTAAATAGATTAATCATTCACCCATAACATATGATTTGAGCAGACCCAGCTAGAAATCTAAAGGTCAGAAGAAGAAAAGATGACATGGTGAGAGAAGAGTGGAAATTATGAGACTGTTTGCAACAAATGAAGGAAGCAAGAGAGTGAAGAGATGAATCAATTCAGAGACTTGGAAAAAGGTTTGTGGTGAGTTGCATTCTGGAAGACACTAAGTTGAGCTTGATGCAGAAGGCCAAAGGATAGCAAAAAAAAAAAAGTCCAGATTGAAATAAAATCATGAAGTCCAGTGATGTGACAAATAATACAGTTGCAGCATCTTGTAGGCAAATTAAGATGGAAATGAATAAGAGGCAGGAACACAGATTGAGAAATGAGATGGGTAAAGCAAGAACTCCCAACACTGAGGAAGCAAAAAGATGAGGAGTATTAACAAATGAGAAGAAAAAAAAAGCAGCAACATTACCTGAGAAGTAAGGATTGAAGGAAATTAAAAGAAAACTGAGTATCAAGTCTCTAGTACTAGCTGAAACACCTGTTGAAAAGTCAGTAACAATTACTTTTTTTTCTCTCCTCAATTTGTCCTCAGTATGAAATATGGACAAATAGAAAAGAGAAAGTGGTAAAATGAGACTTAGGAAAATTAGATAGAGACAAAAAGTGGTAGCGAGTCTCAGTAATGTGGGTTTTGTGGCTGCAGCAAAACCATCACTAGGTCTAATTCATAACTTCTGATGTAAAACTAGAATAGCTCTGTTTGATTCAGCCAAGTCAAGTTGCTGTAAAACAGGTGAACAAACCAATACATCCAGATTTCATTGTTCTACACATATAATGTAAAAATATTGAAAATTAATGTAAGTACCATCACACAAAGATCTAATAAAGACAGAAGACAAGTTAGAAATCAGGAAAAGAGATGTGACATTCATCCCTTGGGAAAGGGTTGAGGTGCCTCATATGACTAGAATACATGTTCTGCTACTCAGTGATACAGTTCTCTAGCTCTTCGAGCTGACTTGTTCCTTAGAAGATATAATAAGAATACAGAATGAATAGACCTTGCAAATAATTTATCTGATTAGTGGTGACAAGCTTTGTAGACAAACTTTTGATAATCACTGACACTGGTCAAATTGTTGGCTTGTTTCATTTTTCAATAGCTACTGAGTCGGGAACTATAATGCTAGTACACACTTTTCTATATGTTTGGTGCATCATCATGTTTGGTGCAATATCAGCCTCCAATAAAACAGAAGCATAAGGTGTAGGGGTAGTCAGAACCAGCAGCTAAGTTACAGGTGGAGGACAGAATGCACCTTTTTAGTGATTTACCATGTTCTCATAAGCTGGAACTGGCAGTGGAATTACAACCCCAGAGAGCAGTGCAGGGGGAGATGTGAACTGGAAGTGGCAGAGACATATGAGCATCACAGGGACCCTGGAACAGCTAGTTCTGATAAAGGACAGAGACAAACTGCCCAGCACAGCACTGTGCTGAAGCCTCTATTCTGCTTGCAGGCCTCCTGCCAGTATTTCTGCAGAGTGCTGCCCTGTGTCATGTAAACATGTCTGCTGGGTATCTGTGGCACGGCACTGAACTGAGCCACATAGACAACCACAGTTTCACCAAAAGCTATGAACATTTTGGGACAGCTAAGCTGCTGGTTTTTTAAAGTTCTGCTGGATGCTGAGCATACTTCAGCTGCTCCTTGACTTTAAATAAGGTAAACTTGACTATGTAAAGTAAGTCAATGGCTTTGCTTGTGTCTCCCAGATTCAGATTAGAAGCGATTCTTCTTAAGTCAAGGTAAGCTTCTTTCATTGCTGCAGCTCTCTGAGCAGTTAAATATGTATGTGGCTAAACCTGGTCCTCGTAAAACTCAATTGACTTCATTCAAAAACCTCCTATAAAGATGACTGATGTCATTGGAGTCCCACCAGGGATGAACTTGGCCCATGCCATTCCTCCTGTGTAGTCACTGGATAGGAATGTAGAGAAGAAAATCATACTGGGCTCTAGGACTTCATCTTTCAACAAAACTCCCAGGGCTGGAAAAGAATTACACATGAATATAAATTTGTTTTGCACACTCCATTAGATCTCCCAAATCAGCCCCTGCTTTCAGCTGCCCAGGTACGAATTAGAGTTTTTCCTTTCACTACTGAGAGTCGAGCAGCAGTATCTGCATGACTGTGCCAGGTCTCTTGGGAGCAAAATCAGCAGCATTACCTTCAATTTACAGATGCAGAAACCAAAACAGGGAGCTGAAGTGATTTGCTTCAGATCCCATGTGGTGACAGAGGTAGAAAAGGTATTGAAACTTAAATACTTATGGCTCCTTGCCACTTAGGCCATGTATTCCTGTGATATATATTTTTAATTTCCCTCTCCTTTCCCCATCTTCATTCTCTCTTGCCTCCAACCCCATCCACACGGTCTATAGCCACACAACTGGGAAGCTGGGATTAATCCATCCCTAGGGAAACTGGGATTAATATACAACTCATGCAGAACCTTTAAAAACCCAATGATTTGTGGTCCCCTTTTCAGAGGCGCACGCAATCCACTGCCGAAAAGTAACTATTTGCTGTTCCAGTGCACATTCTGAGAGAGGATTTTGCTCTGTTTCATGAAGGTACACTGAAGACCCCATCTGACAGGATTTCTTCCTGCATCCAACAAAAAACCAGGCTGAGATGGCTGTGCAGAATCAGGCTTTTGTGGAGTAGTAACAGTTTATGGGCAGAAAAAGAATGACTGGAATGCAAAGGGGGGAAAGAGAGAGAGAGATGTGCCAACACATCTTTACATTTTCCTTCTGTAACTGGAAATGGTTAAAAAAATTAATTAAAAAATAAAAATCTGTCTTTCCCTCATAAATCTTGCAGGAAGAGGCAACTAGAGTCAGGTGTCCAGTTTTTTACTCTTGTAAATTCCCATTCAGTGTTGTTTTTATGATGAAAATGCAAAATTTAAAGCAACTGTGAAAACAGAATCAGCTCTCGATTGGCAGACAGAGGCCTAAGTTTTATTCACTGCACAAATGTCAGAGGAAAACACATGCAAAGATACAAAAGGAAAAAAAAGAAACAGAAGGTAATTAATCATTTAAATTATTTGTGAACCTGATTCAAAAGGCAAATTTCCCGTCTAATTTGTTTCATTTATTTTGGGGGTTACTACGACTTACCTCTTCTGACTCTCATGATTTCATTTCTACTTTGCTTTCTTTGGAATCGCTGAAATGATACTGCCTTGCAAATTTCTAAACACTGGAAGGAACAAGCGAACTATTCCCCAGTGGAGCTGAGAGCATGACCAGATAGATAGTCTTTCTTTACACGACAGCAAAATTGGCCTTCTGGGAGGAGGAAATACACACACACATAAGTGTAGTACAAGGGACATTAAGAGGCTGTGTGTGCATCCTGTGCTTGGTGTGCCCACGAAGTTTTAATACATCTGTATTTCTAATTATGTCAATTCTGGGGATTTTTTTTCTTTTTAATTGCACATAAAAATGCAAGTCCAAAGAAATTCTTGGCAGTCAGATTATCAGGCTTCAGCCTTACAAATAAAACTTTTCTCATGTCCAGCTGGGAAAAGTGGTTTGTCCACCTTCACGATCCTGCAGCTATAATGGTTCCCAGGAACCAGTAACTGACACGGTTTCTTACCTCGCCACGGGTGTTTCAGTATCGCCGTGTTGAGGAGACGGTGGAGCAACCGTGGGAAAGCCTCGGTGGAATGACCCTCCCCGAGTCCCTTCTTCTCTCCCTGTGGGCCTTACTCGAATTTCTGTCTCCTAGTTACGACCCCCAAAAACCTACTAGTTTCAAGCAACAGAGCCCTTAACTTTCTCCCTCCGCTACAGGATCCCGGGAACATTTCTGTTCCTTTACTTCGGGCCAGGAGCGACACAAGAGGGACGAGGAATTTCATCGAGGATTTTCTGTCTGAATCTTACTTCAGAAGTGCACTGGGAAGGATGAACCACCTAGCCATCAGGATGCCCACTAACCTCGTGTGTTGGGGCTGCAGGTCCCTCTTCTGCGAGAAGCGGGATGTGGTGCCCCTGGTCCGGCAGCGGGGCACGCCGGGGATCTCCCGTGCGCCGCTCTACCGGGGGTTTCTGGTGTGTTCCACGGAGGGAAAGGCAATGCCACTAAACCCCAGCGGAGGAGCAAGGAGGTGGGGAGGACAACACCTTCAAATCGCCTCCGAGAAACGCTGCCGAGAGAATGCATCCCGGCCCGGCTCGGCCGCGCGGGGCTAGCGCCGCGAAGAGATGCTCCTCGTTCCAGCTGGACTCCGAGTAGGAATCGCCGGCGGAGCGGCGCTCAGGGCTTCGCTCTCGTCCCGCGCTGGGCCGTCCTGAGCTGCCTGCAGGTTATTGCGGATTTCACGCGGCACTCCTCGCCTGCTGCTTTTCAGATGCCTTTTTTCAGATGCCAAAACCAAAAGCCTTCACGTGGAGTGGGAAGTGAGTGTCGGGTGGGAAGCAAAGCCAAAGCAAGCCGGTTTCAACCGCTGCCCATACCCCCAGCCTCCGGAGTTGGATGCGGGCATAGGCGGCATCTCTATCCCATGCTCCCCGGGGACCTTCCCATGTCAGAAGTGGGTCTGCAGCCCTTTCCGAAGTGCCTTTACATTAGCTACGATGCACTCGAATGGGTGTCCAATAAACAACAGGTGGAGATTTTTTCCCCTTCCCCTTACATGAAATGAGCTACAACCACAATTTTTTCCCTGTCGTTGACAGGACTCTGACCAAATAAAGAAATAATTTCTAAAAGCGGCAGGGTGGGAAGGACCCGCATTGGACCGAACTGCTGGCGTCGGTGAGCATCTACACCCCGGCCACACAGGAGCCGCCGGGCAGCTCCGGGGTCACCCCGGCCGCGTCGCCGCGCTAATTTGCGAATTTGTAAAGAAGGAGGCTTCTCTTATCTCGGGAGGCACTGACTTGTGAAGGGATGAAGAAGGTTTAGGGTTTGCCGAGAGGACGAGAAAGGATGACAAGAGGCGCTTCAAAGACTCAGGCGGAACCCCCCGCACTGAGTTCTCTCTCCCTCATCTCGATCCAAAGAGGTTTCGCAGTGGAATAAACATCTCTGATCTAAGACAGCTGCCGGGAATCAAAAGGCCGCCCCAATCAGCGCTGAACTGGCTGGAGATGTGACTGAAAAATGCCCGCTCCTGACAAGCGCAGGGAAGGGGGTGCGAAAGGCGGCTCTCCCCGCAGCGCCTCTAGGCTCTGAGAGCAGCAACAGTTCACCCATTATTCATCTGATTTGTTTTATAACACTTCTGACACCTAATCTTATCAGCTAATACTCAAGATTGAGTTACCCAAGAAGATTTTTTTTTCCTCACTAGCAGCAAAATTATTTGACTCTGGAGATCTGTTTACTTTTGTCAGACTTAAAAAAAAAAAAAAAGAAAACAAAAAAACAGGGGGAAGAAAAAGCAAATTAGGAGGGGTAAAGCTAATGCATAAAGAAAACATCCAGACTTTCTGAGACGGGTAGAAACAAGCATTGAATAAATACCAACTTAAGTACAAATATGAAGGAAAAAAAGTTTATAATATTGACAGAGAGTTTGCCAGAGAAGAGAACAGAAACAAAATGAACACATACGTAGTTCATGCAGACTTGCCTGTAAAATAACAATTTATTTTAATACTTAAAAACCACACACAATCCAGTGATAAATGTCAATTACCAATAATCAGCATAAAGTGCCAAACAGCCATACAACTTTTTTTTAATAAACAAAACTTATTGGAATGTCTCTTAATTTGAATACACTGTTCAGAAAGCCAGCATTAAAAAAATATGCTCTCAAGTTGAGATTTGTTCTCTCACACCAGGACATACGAAGACTTTAAAGTACCACTAAAACCACGTTGTGCACACCGTCAGTTTGATGTATTGCCATCTTTCTTTCTTCTGGGTTCTTTTAAAAAAGTCCACAAGTTACAAACTTCCTCACAGCGCACTAGACCACAAGATAATAAAAAGGTCTCCATATCCCATGAACATTGACCTGTCATGAACACCAGGGACCTGTGGGTCTAAGACCTAGATATATTTTCTACTGCATGACAGGACTCCCCACTTGAGAGACTTAGGTCATTCCCAAACATTAATTTTCTTCTTTTCTGAAAACAAACCAGCAAAAGAGAATTGCAAGTTACCCTTCTCTTTGTCCTAATGGTGCTGTGATGAGAAACCACTGTTTCAGTTCTTGTCTTCTGGAATTCTCTGTTTTTCCTGAAGTGTAAAAATAAGAAGCTTTATACAATTAAAAAAAAAAAAGTATAAAATAAGAGGTTGGACTTTTTTAAGTAATACTTTTGGAAGCTACAATTTTAGGGGTTTTTTGAGGGGACAGGATCGGGGAGGGGTGTCTTGTGGGGTTTTGTTTTTAAAGAGATTCCTGTCCAACACATGAGCACCACCTTTTGGCATAAAGTTTATCAAAGCCGCATAAGTCAGCTACCACTCTCTGTATCATTCATGTATATTTTAAATGCAAAATAATCTTTTCACCCATGACTTAGGAAGTTAGTTGCTTGGACAAGGGATTGAGGGGGTGCTGATTTTGCCCTTTCTAAAATACAAACAAAAACAAGGCACAAAGTCCAGTGCTCCCATCTTGAAAGTTTTGTTTCTGCTCTGGTTTTGCTGTAAAGTCTGAAGGGGAAGAAAAGTTCATAATGTTGGATATTCAGCACTTCAGTTTGGCAGGTTTCAGTTCCTTTACTTGAGTGTGCAGTGTCTTGTGGACTGCTAGTGTTCTGGACTGGCAAAATCCTTTCCCACATTCTTGACATTTAAAAGGCTTCTCTTTAGAATGGATATATCTAGAGAGAGAAAAAAATTGAGACATCAGAAATAACCAGCCTAAACTCAGCAGTGAGCTACCTAAGGAAGGACATGCTGGAGTTTTTTTCACACCTACTGCTGGGACCAAGAATGCTGCAGTGTGGCACTCAGGCACTTGTCCGCATGTGTGCATACAAGAAGAGAGGGGGGTGTCAGAGGCTGATAGGGTGCCTTTCTTAGGAATAAAGAACTTCTCTCTTACTTCAGGGTCGTCAGGCTGTGTGTGTTGCTGACACTTCTGGATGATCACAGAAGCAGCAGACACATCAAATGAAGTGTGAAAACCTCTGTGGAAGCTAAGAAGGAGGTTGTGAAAGTTTTTATGGAGTGAATAAGGTATGTCTTCCAAAGTGAGTTACCTGACCTCCTCCACCAGCAGTGGGCAGAGGAAAACCTAGAGGGAACACTACACTGGCTGGCTGTGAACTTGACTTTTCTTACAAACATCTCCATGAGTGTAGATGGGTAACTGGGAGAGTACAAATACACAAGGGAAAAAGGAAAGGCGAAGAAAAATAGTTACCTGTGATCCCTCAGGTGATCCTGTCTTCGGAAGGCCTTGTGACAAATGTCACACGTGTAGGGCCGTTCATCGGTGTGGGTTCTTTCATGGATCAAAAGGTTGTAGGATTTGGTGAAGTGCCTGCCACAAAATTTACACACAAACTCCTTCTTGGTTTTGGATGGTAACCTTCCCCGTGTGGGTTTCTTCTCTGGAGAGAGTTTAGTCACCTCAAGCAAAGACCCCAACCCTGCAGGTGAACCCTGACTGTCTGCCTGTCCCAGTTTAGAATGGTCCTCTTGTGTGGCAGCCACTGCTAAGTTAGCAAAGTCAAAGCGAGGTTTGGCTTTGAGGGTCACATTGGTAGCCTCTTGCTTGGGCTGGATGACATGTGGAAAGAGTGGGAAGGTCGGCAGCTGGAACCGTGCATCCACCAGGCTTGAGACACTGGGCACTTTGGAGAAAGAAGAGCGGGGCAGATGCATGGCCGGGTATCCCAGAGTCCATTGGTGCAGGTGCACGGCATGAAGGGCGCTGAAACCATAGAGGTTGGAGAGGTGGTCAGAGGGCACGCTGGGCAGCCCGTTGAATGCTTGCAGAAAGGAGTAGTTGGTAAGCTGGAGGGAAGGATGGATAGGCACTGGTGCCGGCAGGGTTTTACTTCCCATGGTGGCCACTCAGGAGGAGGCTCTTGGGAACAGGGGAGGAAAATATCTGTAAAATAAAGATTGATGGGGGGGGGGAGAGAGAGAGGTAGATTTATATGAAGATAAAAGCAGAGGGAATTTCTTACCTCGACCCTCATTAACCTCCTTCTCCAAAGCCACAGGAGAAGGCTGCCTTGGACTTAGAGAGGCCTGACCAGCTCCTGACTTTGAGTATATCCCCAGATTATCCCTCTCCCCATCTCTCCCTTGTACACAAAAGTTGTACTCCATCCACAATCATTCACTGCTCAACAGCATCTCCTACTATGCAAATTCCAATTATCTTCTGCGTGGGGACAGCCAAAAGATATAATTTTGGCCCACAAAGTTCAGGCTTCTCCTATGCTGTTTAAAATCCCTTCCTGGCTGACCTCAACCTTCAGAAAATAGTAGGATACTACCTACTACATCAGTCCACAAAAACTGCCTTTAGTCCTGACTCTTGAGATGATGTGAGGAGGGGCTGCAGAGTTTGCTGCCCCTGGGTTGTACAGTTCCCTGAAGTCTAGCCTCAGCCAGTCCTCTGAGGTGATGGAGGCAGTTGGGTGCTTGGAACTGCATGTCCTTCCTCATTCAAAAAAAAAAAGAAAATTACTGGGGAAAAAAAACATTATGAAGAAAATACCAGCCAACAGCACTCCCTCTTGTGTACTGCAAGAAGAAATGGGAAAATGCTGAGTTTGGGTGATGCATCTGAAGTGTCATTTTCTCTCCCCAGGGGGAAGTGCCTGGCTTCAAGCCCACATCCTAATCTAGGCAATCACTTAAGTAGAACCCTTCAAAATTTTTTTACTTAAGAGCTCCAGGGACCATTCCCTTGGGACATCCAGGCTAGCAGCTGCAGGGATGCTGCCACCCTTCCCTGTGCTGGGTGCCACCACTTTCCTCTGTTTCAGGCTCCTGCCAAGCCCCCAGCCTCTCCTCTGGGCCAGATCCCTATCCATCCCACCCCAAAAGGCAGAGGGGAAAATGCTACAAGGCAGCAGCTGTCAACCATTTGGCAGGAGATGCGTCCCAAGGGTTGTTGGTGGGATGCAGCTTCCTCTCTTTGGGAGTACAAGAGAGCACCCATGACTTTTGAAGGTATCCTATCCCTGCAGGCCAGGGACCCTTCTCCTTATTACACAGCCCACGGCTTATACTCACTTTCCCCTCCCACCCCCCCACCCCGGGAACTCTGGGATTTGCCTTCAGAGGGGCTGTCTTCTGGCAGAATCCCCATGAAGTCCACATAAGGTGCTCATAAGATCCCCACAGGTTTGCTGCAGGATTCCTGCAGGATGCAGTTAAGGTCTTCTTAAGCTCCCTATAGCGTTCCTACTGAGTCACTATAGGCTCCCCACAAGATCCTGGCAGGGTCCTCACAGTATTCAGACTGGAGTTCATCCCCATGTGAAGAGTAATGCCCCTTTGGAAAAATGGAGCCAGCAAAGTACTGCAGAGCAGTAATTGTCCCTCTGGGCTGGAAGTCTGGGGTGGGTGGAAACTGGTGGCAGAAGAGGTCTAAAGACCAGGGAAACAAATCTGATTTATATGTAGGCTGTTGCTGGACAGAGGAGCTGCAGCTGGGAGGGTGTGAGAGAGAGAAGCTTACTCTGAGCAGCCCTGTACTCTGGGCCCACCTCTCACACTGCTTTACATAAATCAGCAGCAGGAAGAGAGATTCAAACCTTATAGAAAGGAATTCCACAGCAATGACCCAGAATAAGAGATTGTGACATTTTTACCTTTTTCTCCTGTATACATTTTGGATAGTGACTGACTGAAAAATGTGCACATTATATTCTCTGTTCTCCTCTCTTTCCTTTTTTTTTTCCTAGACTATTTTGGTCTAATGAACCAACCAGGCTGTTTTGGTTTTCTGCTAGGGATATACCTTTATTTAATTAGTGCTGCCCATACACTGAGTGCATCCACATCACAGCACAAATGCCACAATTGACGACCCCAAGAACAAAGTGAACAGAAAACACTCTTGTCCGGGTACCTGAAAATGTCTGTTTCTGCCTGTCACAACGGCTCCCTGTCTATTCTTCAGTCTAAGTAGCTCTAGATCTCTCAAGCATGAAACAGACTATTGCAAATGAAGTAAAGTTCTGGGTTTATAATTCTTTTTTTCTTCATATCCTTAGAAGACATTTAATATGGGATATATAAGCAAAAATCTACTATGCCCATGTGGGTAGATTCCTCCTCGATAACATTTTAAAAATTCTTTTTCAGTTTCCCAAGTGAAGAGTGGGACACAAACCAAAAAGAAACACAGTTAGATCATAATAGCATCCATTGCACCCACGGGACTTTTTTGTTTGTTGTTTTTTTCTTTTTATAAAAAAAAATTTGATGCTAGTTCTGATTATATCTATCAATTTGCTGACAGTTCTGCGAAAAAACCCCCAGAAAAATACTGTGGGTGTATTTGGTTTATTTATTTCTGATCTAAATATANAAAAAAAAAAGAGAGGAAAAGAAAAGAAAAGAAGAAGAGGAGGTGGAAGCAGAGTGTTCACGTTACTACAAGTTTCTTGGCACTTTTCCAGAAATGTAAGCTACACTTTTGTGCTGTACGACCTGGATAGTCAAAAATATAGTTGAAGAGTAGGGTATTTTATGAAGAAGTCCCTTCGCTCCGGGACATCAAAGCTAACGTGTTTCACAGCGCAGTAACTCTCTGGTCTCCTGCTTGTCCGCAGAGAGATCAATGTTTCTTTGATTTCGGTGTCACCTCCACCTTTCATTCTGCTTCATGTAAACAGATCGTTATCAGGTCTTCTTTTTTCTTTTTTTTTTATTTTTTTTTACTTTTTTACAGAAGAAGACCCAGAGAGTTCTCTGCTTGAATTCCTCTATGGCAATAAAACTGTGAGGAGTTTTCTTTTTTAACACAAAGTAGCTCGGTGAGTAATTAAGAACAAACCACTTGTGTTCTGACTGAAACAAAACCCACTCATGCCAAGATAAATTTACTCTGCAAAATAGGATCATAAACTTGAAAGACTACATCTGTCTCCAGCTTTCTTACCCTTTGTCCTGTTGGAAGATACGGTAATGCTATTGTCCAGTTGCCATTGTTTTAAGACCGTTGTAATCTTAACCTTCCAGATTAAATTCTACCTACTCTACATGGCAGGGGGGAAAAAAATCTACCCATCTTTCTTTTGGTAGCATAGCGAAAAGGCAAAATTAAACAGATTTTTAAGTAATCTTGTGGGTAGTCGGTATTTTTCCTTTTTACATTAAATTATCAATTTCCGATGTGTTCTTGAAAGGGATATTTGTTACATTAAATACCTGACTCATAAATAATGAGGTTTGCTAATTAGTTCCACATGGAAGAATGGAGGAGGTAAATTACCCTGAGAAGGTTGCTTATTTTTACAAACATGATAAAGTAGCGAGTATAAAATGATGCATTCTTGTGAGAGCCTCAAACTATAGCAATCAGGTTCATCTGTCAAAAAGTCTCCCAGTTTTGCCTAAATCTTTTTAAGTCTGGTGCAGCATTTTGCCACTAAATAGGCTATATATTTTGTCCTCTTTGAAGGAATGAAACTTTCCCTTTCTAAAGTTAAAGCGAGGAACTAGAGCTTACAATTTATCTGTGTTTGGGAAACTAATTGGAAAGGGAATAAAACTGCCCTTTCGCTCCGCATTATTCGAGCGTGGTGCTCTTGAGGAATAAAGTGCATTGTTCAGCACAGATTTATTCAAAGTATTAATGAAGTGTGCAGAATCTATTAAAGCAGGTTTATTCGGAGCTAATTGAGCGTGAAAGAGTTAATTGCTAACATTAATGAGGACTGGAAGGACTCAGTCAGCATGTGCCTTGGATATCTCCTCTCAATCCTTATAAAATCATCATTCACATTTTATCACGAAATCGGTGTTGACAAGTCTTCCCAGACCACCATTGCGAGCGCGGGTGAATGCGGTGCGGTTTAGTCTTGCAAATAATCATAGTAAATAATAACTGGGGTCCGACTGCACCAGCGATTGCTACACTGCCCTGTGCAGCCTTTATCCAAAACAATACCAAAAATCCCCGAGTCCAGCCCCTGGAGGGACAGTGGCTACGAGGCCACGGGCTGAAGTGCAGCCCCACAGTGGGCGCGAGTGGGAGCCGCGGGACGGCCGCAGTGGCCAAGCTGCTTCACCCTCTCCCTGCAGAAGTTTTTAGGTAGTTTTGGGAGTATTGTGTGTATGTGTTTGTAACCCACGCGGATGTGGAAAGGTCCACAGCTCAAGACTCACTCTCGCTTTTTCCCTAGAGAAGCGTTCGGTGGAGGCACATAGAATCGTTCCCTTCGCACGAATAGTTTTCCCTCTCTCCCAGCGACAGGGGGGATTTCTCCTCTGTCTATTCCTCGCTTCCCACGGTCACAGCACGCATGGCCGCGGAGGGAGGACAAACCTTTGCAGTGACAGCCCCGGAGGCAGGCAGGGTACGGCGGCTCATCCCCGAGCCCAGCCGACCGCGACTGGGCTCCGCCGTGGAGCTGCCGCCCAGGGGCCTCGAGCTCTTATGGTAACTTGGGCGTCTCTTTCTCAGCTGACTGAATTGGACCTACTGTGCACCTGTCCGGGACTCGGCCCTCACCCTCTTGTCTTGCCCGCGGTTTATCGAACAATTCCCGCGGCGCTACGATGATCTCTAAAATGCTCTATTTTTATAGTTTCCCCCCGCAAAGCCAACTATAACAACCATACCCTAATCTTCGGCTTTACACTAACACTTCATAGGCTCGGCCTCGAGAGAAGCTTAATGTCTCCCTGGGCTGAACTTGTTTCGATCCATTCAGACAAATGTAAACATCAGGTTCATTTCTGTTACGGCCTTGGGAAGAAAGAGAGAAGGCTTCTCCGATCCTAAAACACTGTTAATGGAGTTGCAAGGAAAGAAAAGGAAAGAAATTTAAAAAAAAAATAAAGAAAAAAAAGACAAAAGCTCACAGAAATAAAGAAAGAAAAGAAAGAAAATGAAAGAAAAGCCAATAATAGGTAAGAGAAAATCTGGAAGTTCAAGTCCGTAAAGGACATGCAGGCTTCTGTTTTGCCGCTTGTATGTGTCATTTTTAGTTCGGGTTAAAAACACAGCTCCTCCACAAGGGGGGAGAAACAACTTTGAAAGGGGAGGACAAATCTTTAAATAGCATCAAAATATCTGAGAGCTATGTGAATGCTTACCCCAGCCCTCCGCCCGCCCCAAGGAGAACAATTCTCTCACGTGAACAGCAATTTTCACGCTTCTGCCCTATCCAGAGGATGGTGGGAGGGGATGGGGGCAAAGAAATAAAGAAGGTAAAGTAAAGGAAGTACTTGGATCGATATCCCCAACTCCCGAGACTCGGCAAAACAAAAACCAAACAGAATGAGTTGTTCTTTTTATTTACCTATTCCCGATCTGTGCTCCACCGCTGGCAGAAGTTAAAAGATCCTGGGCTAAATTTGAGCTGGTAAAATAAAATAAGGGAAAAAATAGGAAAAAAAAATAATAATTTAAAAAAAAAAGAGCTTGGGCTAGGTCAGTGTCTGTTCTGGCCTTGGGGGGCACAGGTCTCCCCACCCACCCCACTGCTCCTCCAGCGGGTACAGGCAGATTCGAGCAGGGCCAGGTGTCCAGGTACTCCGGCCGGCGGAGCCGGAGGTTCTGTCCCTGCTCCTGCTCCCGCACTCGGCGCCGGCTGCGTGCGCTGGAGTGCGAACGCGCCTGGGAGCAGTCGCGCTCGGACTGAACCGATCCCTTCCCTCCTGCCTCCTCCTTATTTCAACCCCCCCTTCCAGCTCCCCCCTCAACCTCCCACCGCACTCCGGGCATGCGCACGCGGGGAGAAAGTTTCTGGCTGGAAAGAACCAACTTTTCAATCCGCTTCTCCCGGAGGCGCAGCAGCTCGGGGCTCGCAGCCCGCAAACATCTTATCTCGCCCCCCCGCCCCGCTCCCGCAGCCTCCCCTGGAGCATCTCCCCAGGGCCCTCTACACGCAGCCCCCGGCGGCAGAGCTTCTCCCCGGGCGATGCGTGGGGTGTTCCCCGCGCAGCTCCGCAGTGGAAGGGACGTTTCCCCCGCACGGCCGCACTGCCTGCACCGACCCAGCCCCGCCGCTTCGCTCTGCACCGCTCTGTCCCGCATCGCATGGCTTGGCACCGCACGGCTCCGCACTGCTCCCAGCCGGCCTCGCTGCGCCCCCTCCCCGCCGAGCCGAGGGACAGGACTCACCAGGACCTGCCCAGAGGGCAGGACGGGGAGAAAGGCTGAAAGAAAAGAAAGAAAAAAGTGAGGGGAGGATGGAGGGAGGTATCTGCTCCCTCTGGACAGATTTGGGGATCATAAGTTGCTTTGCCTCTCTGAGGAGATCCTCCGAGAGGGTCCGGGGAGCCTCTTACCTGTGAGAGGTCCACCCTCGGTTTAGAGCCGCTTCCTTCCCCCACCCGTCATGCCTTCTGGTCCCCACTTTCCGTCCCAGCACCCCCGACCTCGGTGTCTTCCTCCTGTCTTTCCTTCAACGGACCGAGACGGTCTCTGCCCGCACTCCGGAGGGGTTCCACGCGTGCGAAACCCCGCGAATTCTCCGCGAGTCGGGAGCCGCAGAGCCTTGCTCAGATCCGGGAACGACTACCCGGGCGACACAGGCAAAGCAAAATAACCCTCGAAAGAAAAAGGTTAAACGCACTTTTTAATTAATCCTAAGGCCGTAATCTCCTGGGTTATTTGTTTTTCTATTCATCCATCCATTCACACTCCTTTAGATCCGTGAAGGGGGAAAAATTGCTTGGGTGTATTATATTGTCCCGGGGAGCCAGGGTAATATAATACTCGAGCGAAGACAGATCCGTCAGGAGAACAAGGTACCGTGCTCAGGGACACGCATGTGGTTTTTTATTGTTCATGTCACTCCCGTTGTTACACTGATTTTTTTTACCATCTCTGAAGGAAAAACAAGCAAACAAATAAAACCAAAATCAACAAAACAGCAACAGGAAAACATTGCCTTCGTGAACACGACGGTAGCGTGGAGAAGTAAGCCCTAGCATTGCTATTTCTTCCCCAAATCCTCTCGATTTCTGTGGAGGAATTGGGATCCAGCATTTCTCACTACTCTGGGCAGGCGAAGAGAATTTCGTTCCCTCTTTTTGTAAACCAGTGGCATTTTTATGAGGCAGAGGCGAAGCAAAGACGTTCCCTCATCCCGGCTTTTCAGTTCTCTCGCATTTCATGTTGTTATTTTCTTTTCCTCTTTCTTATTATCCATCTCTCCACCACCTTCCCCCTCCAAAAAACCCCAACAAGACAGCAAAAACCAAACCAACAAACAAAACCCCCCATCAAACCCCAAACCTCGCATTTTCATTCCTGGTGAGAGTGCGATCCTGTGCCCGATGCTGTAAGTCGACATCTTCGAATTAAGTTTGCATTTTCAAATAGGGTTTTCAAGTCCTGTTGTCAGAACACGAATGTAAGTTTTTCAAGTGTCCCTAGACCAAGACACAGACCACAGATGCTGTCTTCTAACTGGAGATTTCTCTTTTCCCATAGGAAAAGTTTTGATATAGCTAGGGGTTAGTGCGTGCACTAATAAAACAAAAATCGCAATTCTCTTTGGCAAAGTAGCAGATTAGTTGAGACGGAAAACACAACAGCAATGCTACTTGCACGTGCTGCCTTTGAGGGAACAAAATAAAAAACATGCACTTCCAGTCACAAAGCCCATCATTCCGAAATAAATACTTAAACATGGAAATAAAGGGTAGTAAATTATTTCATTGTCTAAGGCATAGGGACACACTGAAAAAAATTATACCCACGTAAAAATACTTTATAATCAAATCATGTCGTTGAGATATTGTTCTATTTCAGCGTATTCCTGAAAGCTGTAGCTGAAAGCTGCCTGGATAACGAGCCGTCTGATACTTGCGTATATGTTAAAAATAAAAATACTTGGACTTGTCAACCCACTGGCAATAGAATTGAAGTTTCAGGTTAACTGTCTTATTAAGTGCAGTTGTTTAAAATATCTGGTGTTTAAGTTATGAAGGGTATGTTGTTCCAAAACCTTTATTCTCAGATGGATTCTTATGATGTCCCTTGCTAATTTGCATTATGTCAACTTGCAACGGTGGGGAACCTAATACTGGGAATGGGATACAAAATCACTATTAGTCCTGACACGCAGGGAATACGCTGCACTTTTCCACAGCGAAGATCTGCTGTCGATTAGGAATATTACAACTTCAAGAGAGTCGTAAAAAGTGGAGGCATCTGCTCCCAAAACTAGTCACGTTTGTAGGATTTAGATGTGACAGTAAAATCGAATTCGTTTCAAGGGAAAACTGTAGGATTACTGGGGAGACCGGAGCCCCCATCCCTATTTCCCTGTATCCCCTTCTCAAAGCCATCCCTATTCTTATCCTGCCCCACGTATTTTCACGTTGAAGGCCCCCCTGAGCTATGCCTCGATTTTTACCGGAGCAGAATCCCGGACAGTACCGGGAGCCCACGACACCGGGACTGGCCACTCGGTGCCCGCCTGCAGAGTCGGGGCCGCTGCCGGGCGCTGCCACTTCCTCCCGGTGCCGTCGATGCCGGCGCTGATGACCGTAACGGGGAGAGTGGCTTCATGACGCCTGCGGAGCAGACTCAGGGAGTACGGAGAGAACATCTGAGGGCATTTCCCCGTGCCTCCCGTGAGGAGCCCGCTGCGCTTGTTTTCTCTAACGAATTCTGGGTTCAAAGGCTAACCCTGTGCAGCGCTGCGGATCGCGTCTGTTCTGGTTTACTTTCCTGTGGGTGCCGGACACCTCTGGATGCACCTACAGGCGTGTTGGGAGAGGGCTTCACAGACTCACTGATGTTCCCTTTCCCTCACGCAGCTGGGGTACCCGGGTCCACCTTCGGCTCTCACTGAACCTTTGCAAGAATAACGATTGCCTGCCCCATCCGGTAGCCATGGGCAGAATAAAACTCCCTTTTGCTTCCGTGGGACATTTTCCCCATGGGGGAACTGCGCTTGCCCCTTAAATACTCTTTTACGGAGAAGTAACAGCTATGCCACTTGCGAAGCATCAACCGCAGGAGCCTCTCTGGCGCTGCGGCGAGCAGCGTGTCCGACAGGGCGAGGGAGAGATTGGTACGTTCGGCGGGTCCAGGGGCTGCGTCGCCCCCAGAGTCCGACGAACTCAACAGCAGTGGGTGGGGGTTGGCTGGGCAAAGCTGTCTCTGCTTGGCAGCCTTGCAACTCCCGACGCTCCCGAGCAAAGGAAGAGGGAGCAGGACAAAGCAGCCGGCAGCGCTCGACAGCGGCTGTAAAGCCGCTCCGCTGTCGGAGCTTCATGGGGAGGATGGAGCAGCCCCGGTGGCAGACACGCAGCGGAAACAGGCACAAGTGCACTGCAGCGTCCTCCTTGTCCTCACGCCTCCCTGGGCAAGGTGTCTCTCAAGAGACAGGCCCCTGGTTATCAGTAGCACCTGGGGGACATATCTATTAATATCTGTCTCTCTATGTATAGACATTTATATCTTTCCTGCTTTTCTTTGCTTTGCTTGATTTTTCCTCTTCCTCCGATTTTGGTGATGAAAGCGGTAACGGATTAGAGTGTGCGGACTCTGCCCACCCCGGAATGTCCCGGACTGAGATGACAAGGCACAGTCAGAAAGGTGCGGGAGGGGTCACGATCCCGTAGGGCCCGAGCGTGGAGCGTGGCCGGGGACCACGGGTGACGGTGGGCGCGGGGCCGGGCCCGGAGGCAGCTCTGGCGCTTCCACACACCCTTTACCAGACTGGTTGCCCCCCTCTCCCGACCCCTATTCGCTTCTCAGGTCCCATGTAACCTTATTATTTTAATAGCTGCTAATGACAAGAAAGGGAAGAATAGCGGCAAACAATGCGCGTGGAAACTGCTCCCCCGGCACGAGTAAACGCTCTTCAAATAGCAACTCCCGCCTCCATCCCCCCAAAAGAAAATCGGCGCAGGGGTGGATATAACGTTATTCTGCCAACTTTTGAGTTCTCTGATTTTTGTTTTGTTTTGCTTTGGTTNGCGTTTTAACATATTGCTGCCCTTCCCTAGAGAGCTACTGCGTCGCGAGAGTGATTCGCGGGCCCGTAAGTCCCAGTTGGCCCCTTGGCGCCCCTGTCCCCCCGCGCAGCCCGCCGGGACAGCCCTCTGCCAGTAACTTCTGCGGAGCAGGAAAGAAAATCCAGAGCACGGAATAGAGCGATAGGGGATTTGTCTTCAAGAATCACAATGGATTTTGCAAGCAAATAATTAAGTGCAAGATCGCCCCCCACCCCCGACCCTCCGCCCCACACACCCCTTGTTTGCAAAGTAGTGTGAAGTCGGTTGTTTAAACGATTCCACTTTAACTTCCAGCCCCTTTAGATCACTAATAATGCCGTGGTGGTGCTGCTCACACTGCTGCAGTGAGAGTCAGCATTTCCATTATAATTTCCTATTTTCAGGAGTTTTTACAGTGGTCATAAAAATTCAATCCAGGCTCTAACTTGGCATCCCAGGGCTCCTCCCAGGAGTCATTTCTTTTTGTTGTATTTGAAAGAGGAAACCATTTATCTGTTTTTACATTGCAAGAGAGCAACAAAAGGAAGCGAAAGCAGGGTTTGCAGAAGATTTTTGTATTTTATATTGCTTGCTTTTCCTCAGCTTTACAGTGTCTATTATAGATGTTAAAGGAGTACAGTACACAGTAATTAATAACACATGAAAAACCAGCAGGTTATAGAGAAACCAGAGCCTGCAATCAGAACTGGTCATATAAAATACTCTTTATCATTCTGAAATCCTTTGCTTTTCTAAACTGATAATTTGTTAGCACTACATCCAAAATGTAATTTGATGCTAGTGGTCACTTTGATTTAAAATGAACTGATCATTTTGAAAACCTGAGACAGTTTCTGTATGTGGAAATTTTTAAGAAAAAGTTCTTAAAAGTACAGATGTTTTCACTGCAGATTTCAGGGGTCTATCCTCCAGCCCCCTTTGAGCAAGTATATGTGTAACAGTCAAATAATCTTTGGATTTAGGTGTCCCTAAGTATTCATTTATGTGATGGATTGTAATGGCTATATGGTTCCCTTGAAACCATTATATTCTATCAGGTCAAAACCAGCTTTTTAAAAAAGTTCATTTAATACAAGGGTGGCTGGAATGATTTGTGTACATTACATTCACTCACATGCAATTCCCATATCTGCTGGAAATTGAGTAAGGATTTAATGATCCCACAGGAACCAAAGGCTTTGGTGACATGACTTCAGAAGAGGCCTATGAGACAAAGACCAGTGTGAATTGCGACCCTGAAGTAGAATGCCAGTGAAGCCTGGACATCACATCATTTTGCTGTGGATTATGCCTGTGCCACATGTTTTAAAGAGAAATCCTTTCTCTACTGCTATAAAATACACATTTCTGCTAGCCTGGAAATTCAGTAGGGGTATCCTCCAATTCATCCAGTTCTGGTTTCACCAAGGAAAAAGGATTACCAAGAGCAATATCTCACAGAGGTGAAAGAGTTACTTCTAGGTGGTAGCAAAAGGTATGTATGGAATAGAGTTACATATGTATATGTATGCAACATGTACACTAGAAAAAGAATTAACCTTTGTATGTATATGTAGATATAGAGATAAACTAACACAGACAGCCTTACAGAATGCTCAACAGAAATAGAGGGACATGTATGGAATGTCAGTCACCTTTATCTTTTAAAATTTTTTGAATAACATGTAATTTATTAAGGCTTATATTTACTATAGTTGACAGTTAAAGGAAGACTCCATAACTTTGAGTGATAAAGCAACCTTTGCTTGCCATGGTCTGTCAATCACATGACTGGAATCAGAATTCCACAAGATTTATCTTCCCGTGAATGATTTCATCACAGAGACATTGGGCTCGGAACCTCCAGTGTACCCAAGACTTCCTGAAATCAGGGGAAACTTATTCTCTGGCCTCACTTATAGCTGTAACTTAGTCCAGATGTGTTACTTTGTTAATTAAACTATTGCACCTGATTTAGAAGTGCTTGCTCCCAGAATCTTCAGACAGCGAATTTAAAACCAACATCTGCTGAGATCTTATTCACATTTCAGAGAAACACTTTTTTTTTTATTGACCATACCCTGGCACACATACAGAACCAATAGTCCCTATTTTAGTCGTCTCAATTCATAGCTTGAAGATTAAGGGGTGGGTATAAGTATTTTCTATTTCTACATTTTTTACCAGGCTTTATCTTCAGGAGTTAATGAAGTACATAGCTGCAGTAGGTAATAGATCATACATCTATGTGTGACAAGAATCTTGTTACAACTGAAAAATAAAACATTTTCTGCTCAATAAGTAGTTGAAAAAGCTTTTCCTAGGACTTAATCACAGCACCATTTCATGGCAGCAGTTCAGCACCTCCTCTGGGATTATCAGGACTCCAGGTTTTTTATCCTAATTATTTAGAATCTCGTTCTGACTTTGTCCACTGTGTAGATCCTGGGATATGTAACGAAACAAGGCTGTAAGTTCAGTCAATTGCCAATACTCATATTCCCTCACCCCAGCAGACTGCATGGTGGAGCCCAAAGGCACTTTCAATCCATGTGCAGTAGCATGGAGAGGAGATTCAATCAGCATTAGTGCCACGGAACTCTGACAATCTTCCCATCACTTTCCATGCCTTTGATACACCACCTACCATGCCTGTCCAGTACAGAAAACAGGGAGAAGACGTGCTGAAGATTGGGGAGATCCTGTGCAAACCCACTCTGCAGTCTTGGACAGGCTCCCAGGGCAGCTCTGTTGGGTAGGGCCTGTGGAGTCACAGCCTACAGCTCAGAAATGTGGGTGGTATTTTAAATATCCTCTGTGTGTGCCTTGGGAAGCCATCCAGGGAGTGCAGAACCTTGGCCCAGTAGCCAATGAGAGTCAACTTTAAAAAAAGGTTTAGGTCATTCACTGTTTCAGCAAATCTTTGGAATTGCCACTATTTCAGCTCCTGTAGAGTGATGGGAATCCGCTGAGAGGCACATGCACTGGGGTCACCTTTATCACTACAAAAAAGTGTGTTGTCCATGTTCTGAGCCTAGCTCTGCTGCCTGCTCCCTTGGCTGCAACTCTGCTGGCAGGCACAATGGCCAACTCTCTACAGGGGACAAGGACATTTTTAATTCAATTACATCAGTCCTTGATCCTATAAACCACATCTGTGGCACCTCTCTTCTATAATATGATGATTACCAGAGGCCAATTAGTCCCTAGCCACATGTACATTGATGACGTGACTGTGTTATGTTGAAGCAGCCATGGTGTTTCAGTATTCTTTCTCCCAAAGGAAAGTATACGACTTTTTATTATTGACTTCAGTGACACTAATATCTAACAACTGCAGTACTGTCACTGCAGACTCAATTTCTTGGCTTATACGCAATGGAAAGGTGTTATTTTAACACAAAGTCTTGTTTTTAGTAACACAGAACTAGTTTCTGCCTAAAATACATAGAAATATAGATCTGGTGAGAATTTTTTTATTTAAAGCAACCCTAAAATGGTTTACTTAGGATAATACAGAATAAATCATAATTTTTGTTGTATAATTGTTCACAATAGCTTTCCTGTTTTTAGCAGCTTCTAAATATATACTAGCACTATATATATATAAAAAAAAAAGAAAGCTGGTCTTTTAGTGTTAACTTTCAAAAAGGATATAAATTCCCTTTGAAGTGACATGGAAATAAAGCTGAGGGATCAACTAAAAGTCATAAAAGCAAAGGAAGTTAAGATGCAAGCCAGAAAGACAATTTTCTGTTATACACAGCCATGCTGAACTGCTAGAGATAAAGGTCACCTAACACAGAGGGGTATGTGCCATCAGGCAATCCTAAATACCAAATAAGCTGCAACACTCCGGTCCAAGGGGAAGATTAAGTGGTGAAACAATTTCAAGCCTAACCGAGAACTTCCTGCTATTTTTGGTTTGAGGTCCAACCTTTAAGGTTATTTTGAGGTGGCATTTGTATGTAAAACTATAAGAATAATAGAGTCAGGGCATCACAGAACAGACAGGACCATAAAAATCTCTTCTTGGAAGTGCAATCCTGAAGAAAACTCGCCACCTGCTGGCTGAATCCCTCCTCGTGCTGCCAGTCTTCAACCAGCATTTGCTTAAGTCGTTATTCACCAGTTCACAGCAGCTGAAATCCTCCACAGTTCATGTTTCCTTCGGTTAAAGCCTTGATTGTTGGACTTTCTGCCTTAAACAAAAAAATAATTTTTATCTGAAAATCTTTATGTGACAATTCTTTACACTGATGACAGAAAATAATGCTAATCAAATGTTTCAGCATGAATAATAGTCTCTTGAGGCTTAAATGTTTTTGTATGAGTGAGTTTTGTTAAATGCTATTTTAAAATCCTCTTTCTCTCCCTTATGGTTCATCAGGAATCTTTGTGTTTTCTTTTGTGATATTTGTGTTGCCACAGAGTCTTTTATTTGCTGTTACTACTTTTATTTACTGTTACTGAATAGTAACTGGAGATTTTAACATCTCATTAGAAATAGTTCTCATTCCTGTAATAGAAAAGGGAACATCTCGCAGTCCTAAAGCTTGCCATCTTATGACTTACCTTTTTTATGGTGACATTTTGGTAAGCAACATTAGACTGTTTAGTTTAGAGATAACAGAATTTTTTTGTCAATTGAATAAGTCAGTATATAATGTTCCCTTCCTTACTGTCTGCCCTACAGTCAGCTGATCTAGATGACAGTTCCAATGGATTCCAATCTACTTTGGGTAGACCATTACACAATAACCCAAAACACACTGTGAACATTCTTCAGTACTAATATTCAGTTTAAAATTTCTTGATGGGGATTGTGAATACACAAGTCATAGGGAAAAAAAAAAGATTCACAACTAGCAGGTTCTGGACCCAGAAAGGAAGAAGGCAGTGAAGGCTAGGTTTGCCCAAACTCAGTGACCAAGTGTCCCAGGTGTGAGGCTGGCACAAGGCAAGGTATAGGAATTCATCTATCAATAGAGTCAACAAAGTGAAGAAGGAAAAGAAAATATGGATAGCTCTCCAAAATGGAAGACAGTGACAGAGAAACAGATGAGACCCAAACCCGGCTGCTTCCAATTTACATTACATTTAAATTCCAATTCAATACTTTACATCACAAAAAAGACAAAGTACTGAAGTTCAAAAAAACTATAGGAAGCAGGAGTAGTGGAAGAATTGAAAAAGCATGTACAACGCATAAAATCGAAGCAGAATACTGAGAAGCCCAAATAGAAATATTGTCTAGAAGAGCCAAAAGAATTAAAAGAGGTTCCTGTGAAGTCACTTAAAAAATGGGAAAGTAGTCTATAAAAATATGAACTTCAAAACAACTATTTCTTCTCAGTGGGTGGTAATAAGGATGATAAGAGAACACCAGCAGAATAAAAAAAATGCAAATGAAAACTAAGGAGAGAATTCACCAGTGTGATGGTGAATGTGAATGCTAAAATCATGTCATTCTACTGAAGAGAGGGGGAAAAGGAACAAAAGCAGCTAAAAATTAAGAGGGTTAGAATTAGGACAACTGCTTCTACCAAACTCATCTATAACTTTGTTCAAAGCACTTGATCAGTTCTCTGTTCTGGTATATCCATCTGTAAAAGGGGAGTAAGAATGCTCACCTAACTGCCAGGGATTATGTAAAGAAAAATATTAGATATCATATTTCACAGAGGGGAAAATAGCTGCTGGCAGCCTGCATTTTCTTCAACTTGGATTTGTCTTAGCTACTGTTATATTCTGTCCTGGTTTAGTCACAATACCGTTTTCAAGCAATTTGGGGAGCATTTGTTTGAAACTGTCCGCTTGCCAAAATTCCTAATTTCTGAATATTTTCAAAAAACTAAAACAGTGGTGAGTTTCTAAACTGCCAGCATCTTTTTGGGGCAGATTTAGGGCAGGACTAGAGTCACAGATTTCTGACTGAAGGCATAAATAAATGAGGGAAAAGAATGGAAGAAAGCAGAGGTCTAATGTCAAGCTGAGTACGGTAATCTCTCTTCTGAACAAGTGGCAGTGGTGCCCAGAGAACAGGGATGGTTGGCAGTGGTAGCTGGCTATACCTTTAATGTCCTTCCACATTTTTACAAACAAATTCCTGCTGGGCCCTGAATTAAAGTTTCGGTGTTTGAGAAGATAGGATACAGAAATTGGTTACTGTGGCATAAATGGGGTTGTTCTCTGTCAAACAGTTGCAATTGCATGCATGCTTTAATTTGCTGTGTAGGAAAAACTTAAGTTTGATTTCTGACTTTCATGTTTTACTTGTAGAATACCCATCTATGTCACAGGGCACAAGGAGAGCAATACGCTGAAGCAGAGCTACGAAACAATAGAAGCAGCAGATGCTGTAAGCTCATATCCTGGAGGTAACTTATCCAATGTCTTCATCCCGTCTACATTCGAATGTTAGAGAAAGAAATACAAGAATAAACAGTAATATAGGTGCTATAACATTTGTAGTTGGCCAAGAATTCTTTACATAAATTCTAAATTCAGAATAAGATTAAGAATAACTTTCTCCCTCTAACTCTGATGGAAGACAACCAGCTGAGGACATAACGTATGTCTGGGAGATAGGAGTGGAGCTTCAAAACTGAACCTTACCTCTTCACTAAGAGCTGTTCTTTGGTCAGATATCATGACTTCTTCTGACTGGTTATGACCCTGTGATAGTTACTATCTGCTCCTAAAGAAGAAAAGTAAAGCTGGAACCAGATAACACTGCTCTTCTCACCTGTGGATAGTTAACTAAGAGAGAGGTAAATGCTTACATTTTTTGATGTTATTTAGAAGTTTCAGAGTTCCTTATAGGTTGTTTTTTTCAATCATGACTCAGCATAATCCTTACAGAAAGAAAATAAAGGTATAACCAAGACCTATAGTTATAGGGAGGAACTGTGGCTAGAAACTGAACTCAGATGGTTTTCCTGAGTCAAGGCAGTTTGGTCCTCTGCTCCCTGGACATCCAGTTTTGTAGATTTAGCCTCAGCCAGCAAATCAGACCCCCACAGCAGCTTGCTCACTCCCCACTGGTGGAATGTGGGTGAGAATTGAAAGGGTAAAAGTGAGAAAACTCAGGGCTTGAGATAAAGACCGTTTAATAGGGAAAGTAAAAGCCTCACAAACATTAAGCAGACAAGAAAAGTAAAACAAGGAATTAATTCTCCAATTCGTATTAGCAGGCAGGTGCTCAGCCATCCCCAAAAAAGTCAGGCTCCATCACATGTAATGATGATTGGGAAGACAAAATGCCATCACTTTGAGTGTCCCTCCCTTCCTTCTTCTTCACACTTATATGTATTCCCTTTCTTCACTTTGTATACAGAACATGATGCCATAAGGTATGGGATGTCCCTTAGGTCTCTTGAGTCAATTGTCACAGCTGTGTCCACTCCCAACTCCTTGCTGGTAGGATGGGATGAGGAGCAAAAAAGGTCTTGGCTCTGTGCAAGTACTGCTCTGAAGTAAAGAAAAAGTCTCTGCATTATGAACAGTATTTCCAGCACAAATCCAAAACACAGACCTATACCAGCTGCTATGAAGAAAATTAAGCCTATCCCAGTCAAAACTGGCACAATTGTTTTCTTATGGATTTCTTATGCAATAATTGTAAAGTTACTGAGAAATATTGTGGGGTTTTATTCATATTTTTATCCCTATTAGAAAGCCATTTCAAATTCTAACATCCCACGTCTTACATCTCATTGGCTATTTATTATACCCCTATGTTCTCTGCTAATTTAAACTGTTTATCTTCATTGATATTCCCCTTCTTTGGCTTTCGTATCCTAAGATAAACAAACTGTGCTCAGAAAGATGGATGTTTCGTGTCCAGCTTCCTTTTGGTGAACTTTCTCTGCATCTACTTAATTTTAAATTTGTGGTCTTAATGGTGGCTTCTACAGCAGTCTAAATGCCAAAGGTACTTGGTACCCAAGATATACGGGCATGCAATGTTTGCGTATACAGTCACGTTCATCCATTCAAGAAGACTTGGTTAACATACCCCATCGAAATATAATCCCCTTTGGAGTAAGACTGTGCTATTCACAAACCAGACAGTTGTACAATTTAGTTATTTTAAGTTGGTTACAAATCTGCTTATTGAACAGATATATCCTGTCAGTGCACACCTCAGTATTTGCAGCCTTGCTATGTACAGGCCAGCTGAGTGTCTTTCCTCTTAACAGAGATCTTCCTAAGGCTCTCCCATCTCTCTCTTGGCTCAAGGGAGAGTGTTTACCAAGGAAAGAGAGTATGGAAAAGGTTATGATTTTCGAAGATGAGATCCTTACTGTAGCTGATCATTTCTCAGATCCATTTCTTCCACTGAAATCCAGACAGTCCTGTCCACTGCATTGGGACTGGTCATGTTTCCACCTGGGGACCATTAGCCCCTTCCAGTAATGTTTTCCATGAACAATGTAAGGCTAATTCAAATCAAGAGGACAACTACACCTGCTTCCTCTCATCCAACAGGGCAGCTGAGCATCCAGATGTTTGTAGCTGTGGTTGAGTTTAGATATTTTCCATCTACTTCTCACAGGAACTAACAGTATTGCATTGCAGTGACCATACAACCCTGACTTCCTGTCTTACAGGACTTTAGTATCCTTTTCACCTTTTTTGTCATTGTCAAAGGTCTTCCCATTATTTTTTTTTATTTTAAATAAAGACTGCATCTGTACATTTTTTGTTCTTACTTACTACTTTAGACTTTTAAAGCCAATGTTCAAGTGAACCATTACTAGATTCAGCAAAGCTACTGAATTGCTAAAGGAGAAGCTTGGGAATAATTGACCAAGCTTAACTTTTCAGATCAGATGAAACTTGTATCTTATATTTCATGACATTTTAGGTATGAATTCTGAATGGAAGCTCTTCCTAATCTGGCTTTATTTACATTATTTGATGGATGGCATATGAAATTTTTCACCTGGCAATTAATTGCTCACAAGCTGTCTGCCGTGGAGACTGCATCATGTTTTCACATGTTCATTAACTTTCTGATCATATATTATTGTTCTACTTTGACTCAATACACTGTGTAAAAGCTGTCAGCATTGGCATGTAAACTGCAGACATTTTTATACGACATCTACTTTCCCCAGACTTCCATGAAAACAGAATTTCTATCTCTAAAATATTCTTACAGAATATCATGACAAAATAATGAATAAGAATCTTTAGCTGAATGCTTCTTCTCAGATATTATTTTTACCTTTTTCACAGCCTGATTTTGACTGTCAGGCTGAAGGTTCACTACAAACCAAACTTCTACAGTGGACTTTTCCTTCATTCTCTATGACTTTATAAGGGTACTCATCACTGAATTATATTGGACTTAAATTCCATGTGCAATGGACTCTGTAGATACACAGTGAGCATTTTCCACTCTGATATAAGATTTATTATAATGTAAATAAAACCTCAGACGATACAGGGAAATTAGCTAAAAGATTTTTTTCCCAGTTATATTTTCTTGATTGTTTCCTTTCTTGAGTTACCAAAAGAGTGATCATCAGTAATCACTAGTAAGTATAACTGAAATAATTCTGTTTTCTGAGGAGGAAGTGTGAAAAGCCACAGGGAAGAGCACTGTCTTATCCAGTTTTAGAAACCTATGGTCTAGAAGGTTGTCTCTGGAGTGAGCTGTCTTGGAATCAATGGGAAGAAGTAGGCAATCACAGAATGCTATTCATCTAGCCTGTTTTAAACCCTATTCCTTTACCATCTGCTGCACACAAATACAGTCCTGCTACATCTGGCAGAGAATCACTTTCTCATATTTCTTGTGGCCTTAGGGCCCTCAGGATGCAAGGTGGTAAAAAGGGTAGCCCTATCCTCTCCTGATTTGATCTATAACTCTGTCAATGCTCCCAGCAAGCTTTGTCAATACCAGTGGGTAGGGTGTAACCTTTGCAATGCACAGTTCTGTCTGATAAGACTTGGCCTGAACCTACCAAACCTATTGATTCACATGTAGTTGAGTGAGGGTGATATTATGACTCGATGACTTCTGTTAACCTTATTTTTCCAAATAACACATGGACATGCTTGAGTCTTTTAAGTTTTATTAAAGATTAATAATTTGAAGAGGTTTTCTCTTTGGCATTCATCATGAGAACAGAAGTAATCAGTATAAGGACAGAGCACGTAGATTCATTCTTAAAAGGGCTATGTGTTGAGGATGGGAGGACAAATGGCTTTGCCAGGACTAATAACCAAGATCAAAAATGTCCAAGTTCAATTTTCTCCCTGAGCCATCTGTTCACTGATTATACAGTTGCCCTTTAAGCAGGTAGAGATTTCCTGGACGGAGTTAGAGGGTCTCTTGATAAGAGACATGAATCCCTGTCTCCCATTCCCTACTGTAGGATATAGGTGTTTCTCACATTACAAAAGCATTTGGAACATGAGTTTTGCCACCACCACATCATGGAAAAGGAAATAAGGTGTTAGAGGGAGGGGGAATCTCTTGCTGTGTTCATGGCAGGTGAGAACAGCCTCAGTGGATAGACTGTAGCCGTGACTGAGGTTTGGAGCTGAGGCTTGGGCAACGCTGTTTTCACTAGCCCTGCATTCACTGTGTATATCTCCCAGCATATGGGTCACCACCCTGGTACCATGCCATTCACTTAGGGGCTATGTTTAGTCCCACTTAAGGTCAAAGGATAACATTTCTTACAAATGTTATGAAAAAAGGACGAAAAGGAGGGATTTTCCGTTCTCAAATAATGGTTTCAATACCTGGTTTCGTGATCAAGCACTATTTGTGGATGCACAGGGGTACACCTGGATGTTGTATGTGCATATATGTCTCTATTTGTATGCACAGAAGAGTAACACACACTACCTTCTTTCATTGGCAGTCTAATATTTTGGGTACTTTAGCACAGGGTGGGAGCAGAAGGTTCAAATATCTTCTGGCTGGGGTGGATTTCAACCAGTGTCCCAGGTACAAGCAATGTAATAACAGATGTTTGCCTAGTTCTCATCAATTTTTTAGAAAAGTGACTGTGCATCGAGCATAACCATGCTCAGATTATCTCCCTTTCAGCTTCTGAGTATTATGTCTATGCATCAATGGTGCTTAGGCTAGACTCAATACTCAGTTGTCCTATTTAGGATACAGTGTATGCCTTGATTACCTACAGAAGAACTATGAAGTCAAAACATTGTTTTACCTGGTTTTTTGAATTAGGAAAGTTGGAATCATTCTATGAAATGCAGAATCTTTAAATGGGAGTTAGGAAGACAGTCATCTGACTCTCGGTCTTCACTTGTTTCAGGAATAAGGAGGAAAAGTTTCTCTCTCCTCAATTCTGTGACAGTTCAGACTTCTGTTAGTTTTATTCTTTGTTTCCTTCCTTTGGCTTTTTGCACTAACACACTTGCTGTCTCGCAACAGTGATTTTGTTTCTCAGCTTTTGCCTTCAGTGACTGTCTTTGGCAGAGGGTTTCTGCTGCAGCAATGAAGACATGTGGACATATTGAGGACGTCTGCCTATGGTGGGAACAGAATCAAAGTCAAATAACATGGGAGTTTGTGCAAAGATTTCAAAGCCAAGTTTTGACAGTAAAAGTGTTTACAAGGTGAATTCTCTCCAGCAGGCAGGGAAGTAGCTCCCCACACAACTGTGCATGTGCTAGAGAGAAAGTGGGGTGGGGGTTGTGTATGTTTAGGCTATTTGGACAAAAACTAACATACCCTCCAGGGCTGAGGGGCATGAAACCAAATTGTGATTATTTTCTCTTGTAGCCTGGATGGACAAGACCTGAAATAGGGGGTGGCTTATACACATATATTGTATCATGGCTAAGTAGTGTATACACACAGCATAACCAAAACTCATGATTTAAAAAGAGAGGTTCAGTGAAAAACTCTTCACCTGCCAGTACTAAAGTTTATAGGTTTCTTTTTCTTAGGTCAGTGGCTTTATTAATAGCTGAAATACTGCAGAGTGAGTACTCTTTAGCTTACTTCCAGCTGCTGGGGATATGCTTATTTGTAACATACTGATTTTTCCAGTCAGAGGGGAAGTTCAATGAGAAATTTTGAGGGGAAAAAATTATGAATAATCCAGAAAAATAGTTAGATGTCTAGCTGACAATTCAGACAGTTAAATCCAGCTCTAAACTCCAAGATTCCTGCTTGGATGAATCTTGGAGATATCCAAGGTTTTGCCACTAAAATGTGTCAATGCTTGCAAACATACCGTGCCAGTAAAAGGTATCTTCTGCACACATGCAGAACTCTCAGCCATTCTTTAATAAACATTTTTGGAGGAGGGTCTGGAGACCTACTTTTTCAAGTTAATATATGGGCTAAAACCCAAACCAGAACTTTTTATCAAGCAAGCTAAAGACAAAGTCTCAGCCCACATTCACCTACAGAGCAAAGGTGACTCCTCCTTAGAGTGAGAGAGACTGTGATTCAGATTCCTGTTATAAATCAGCAAGAGGAGAATACATGGGGCGCTCACACAGCAAATAATTGGTCTTCTGCCATGAAGATCATAAGATCACTGGGCTATTCTTTGTGAGAAAAACACAATCTGGACTAGCCACACAACTTCAGAAGAACATTGAGTTATAAAGCCAGAGGCTAACTTAAATTGTAGATGGAGTAAGGCAGCAGCCAAAAGCTGAAAACTGATAAAAACACAGTGCTCACTCTACCTACTTTGTCTATTGCAGAGCCTAGCCATTGGGCTTTTATTTTCCCTCTGTTTTGTGTGCAATTCCTTTCATCCCCTTCCTTAGCAGAGCAGCCCATTCTTGTCTTTGAAATGATACCTCTCATTTTAAGCAAGCCTCTGATAAGTCTCAAACTGGCGCTGTGATAGGGCAGGAGGCTGTAACTCCCTGAAAGGACTGAAGGAAAAGCCAATATTTTCTTAGGTGGGTTTTTTTGTTCGTTTTGGGGGTGGTTTGGGGCTTTTTTTGATTGTTGGTTTGTTTTGGTTTTTTGGTTTGGTTTGGTTTGGTTTTTCACTTGTCTAGGTAATTATAAACAAAAGACACTGTTTTCTTAGTCACTTTCTTATGTATAGGGTCACTAGACATTTTTTCTGAGGCTAAGGGTTCCACGGGAGAGGAAATTACTTATGGTTAAGGTCATAACAGGCCTTGATATCCAAAATTAATTCTAAGAAATACTCCTTAAGGTACATTAAAACCTAAGTAATAGCAAAATTCATCAGTACTGAGACACGTGACTCATGGAAGATCAATGAATTTGCTTTTATGATATGTCTTTTATTATCTTCGCTCAGCAGCCTTAGAAGTTGTAAGGACCAAGGAATCTAAAGCATCAAACTACTATGTGCAAGGCACTAAACAAATTTCAAATAAGTATATGAATTGTACATGGATTTGAGACTGAAGGAAGTGCAGATCACATTCAGGTTCCTGTAAAAAACAGACTTCTGAAAAATTTCTTCCAGGTACCTGCCTGTTAAGCAGTATTTTATATTGTTGTTTTGAAGGACATGTCTAGTATATTAATTCTTCTCAGAGTAAGATCAAGTTAATTTTAACCTTTTTAGACAACATGGAAAAATTAGACAAAACCTTAATTAAGTACTTCATATACAAGTAGAATTCTCAGTGCCGGACCACGATCCCGGTACTTACTCTTTGCCACAGCTTTCTTCTCCAGAGATGGAGGTATTCCTGGTGCTGGGTTTCGCTTATTCTGCTCACACAAATAAGGTTCTCTGCTTACTTTTTTTCTCTCTGTGTAGGTTCCTCAGCTTCCCTGACATCAGAGTTCTGCTCAAAATACTCAAACAAGAATCCACATTCTCTGTCAAGTCCTTGTGGCATTTTTTGCTTCAGCCTTTCTGTCTCTTAGTTTTCTCTCCAGCAAAACAAAGGTAATAAAGTTTAGGGGGTTTCCTCCATAGGACTATTTTGAGGTCTATAGTAATTCAGAGAACAATTTGAGTTCCCCCAGGATGCAAATATTTTGGCGAAAAGGGATGTGTGATTTTCAGAGGTGCTTGCCCAACAATTTCTGCATCTTGGACTCCTGTGAGGTGTGTCATGTTAAGCACCAAAACATGGACACACACTGACATGCAAAACTTGTAAAAATTGTTGCTTTTGCTATTCCTGCTGGATGTTTGAAAAGAAGATATATCCAAATCACTAAAAAGTAGCAGTCTTCTTCTATATAAAAGAGAAATATATATTTCCATAGTAACAGTGATCTTCCACTCTTCTGATATGGAACACCTATGTTTAAAGTGACATACATCCTCTCCAAAATAAAATTGATCCTCACATACACTAAGTATTACATGCTTCCCCTCATAATGCGTAAATTACATGTGCTGCCAGTAATGCTCCAGCAAAGCTCTCATTGCTAAGATATTGTTTTAACTGAATATACTCCGTGAGAAACTTCCATTAATAAGCAACAAGTAAGAACCACCCATACAGGAAATGGTTAAAAGGGGCAGAATTGCTGTAAGAGAGAATCGGAGAACACACATAATCCCAGCTTGATGCAATTACTCTAACATGAATTTAAAATAAAATTAAAGTTAACAGTTTAAACTGATGTTTGAGGGGTTTTAAAAAGATTTAGTTTCCCTTGGAACCACTATGTTATTTGAGCCACTTGTAATCTCAGAGCGCACTGCTCATAACTTCTCTCAAGCACTGTTACTACTAGATTATGCCCACAGGTTAAGTTACAAATGTCTAAAAATCTTAAAATTATTAAACCTAGATTAAAGTGTTCAGAGAATATGGTGTTATTTTAGTCTCCTGCCATATCCTACATTTACTATAAAACTGTTATATTGGCATTCTAATGAAATGTCATAAAGCAAGTATGTAAGGAGGTGTTTTGGGTTTGTTGCAGTTTGATGGAAGCCAAGTTAACATGGCAACCAAAATGTGTAATAGAAACATTTAAATGTTTTTCATAAACTGCAGACCTTGTAAGAGCCTAAGAGAATGGTGACTACTGGATAGTGCATGACTAAAGATTACTGCCATACATTCTTGATGCTTCATCTCAAATCACTTCAACACAACTAAAAACTTAATTATCTGAAGGGAATAACCTACTTTACTTCAGTCATATTCTTACCCACCAAAGTCCTTTGGCTCCAACAGCCACGTTTAAAGAGGAAGAAATTATTTGTTCCTTGAACATTTGGAGCAGTTATTATAGTCTGTGTGATATGTAGAAAGATTAGAGCCAAAAGGGACATATGGGATCCTCTGGGCTGCCTTTTTTTTTTTTTTAATTGGGATTCCTCACACCTTGAAGAATATCTTATCCTGATGTCTCCAGAAGGGATGTGCAACATNCAAAAATAGAAGGGTTCAATGTCGTCTGGAGTGTCTGGACTATAGCTTAAAATTTTACCTCCTGTCATGCTCATGAGGATGATAGAGACAGCCCACCTCATCTAGCCGGTTGTCTCAATGTTCCCATCTTAGGCACACAAATTAGTTCTCTATTCTTACTATCAAGGAGTAAATAAGTCTGCTCAGGTTCAGTTCTGAAAGAAAGAAAGTTATTCAATAAAGTTTCTTTCACCTAATGAACTCCAGATGAGTCCTTTAAAAATGCTCAGTCTAGTTTGTGATAAGGCTATTTTATCTCTCAGTAGCAAATCCTCCACTAAGGGTATGGGTAACTAAATGAGTGTATTCACATAGGGTACAGCAACATAGAGAGGAAACTGCATAGAAATGTGAAGGAAGAGTAGGGGAGGAAGAGAACTTTGTGAAAGAGAAATGCTTGTACTGTAAGGAGGTGTGTCTTACTCTCAGCTGATCAGAGAAGAAAATCCAAGAAGCTACTCTACTGCCAGAATCAGTGTGATCATATACAATCCAATCAAAAGTACATGCAATAATAACAGAAAAAGAGACCTACAACTGACCACAGAATCAGAAAATATATTTTGCTTTTGTCAGCAAGATTTGGGCAGTCTGGGGGAAAAAGTTTTAAAAATATTTCAGGAGGGAATTAGACACCTCAGTGATCCATAACAGAAAATCCTGAGGAATAGAATATTCTAAGTTGGAAAGGAACCATCTGGATCATCAAGTCCAACTCCTTGCCCTGCACAGGACACCCCAAGAATCACATCATGTGCCTGAGAGTGTTGTCCAAACACTTGATCAACTCTCTTAGGCTTAGCATTGTGACCACTGCCCTGGGGAACCTGTTCCAGTGCTCAACCACCCTCTGGGTGAAGAACCTTTTCCTGATATCCTACCCCTGACTCAGCTTCATGCCATTTCTTCAAGTCCTGTCACTGATCACCAGAGTGAAGAAATCAGTGCCTGCCCCTCCTTTTCGCCTCACAAGGAAGTTATAACTGCAATGAGGTCTCCCTTCAGTTTCCTCTTCTCCAGGCTGAACAGACCAAGTNTCCTCACACCTTGAAGAATATCTTATCCTGATGTCTCCAGAAGGGATGTGCAACATTAACAAAGTCCATGTCTGTAATGCCTCACCTGCTGAATATACTGTCATTATTTTTCTCTCTATAATGCACATGTTCTTTGTTCTGGTACATTGAAATGGTGGGGGAGTAGGGGGGTTC
>VWZD01001890.1:1208825-1248829 GCA_013396695.1 Sakesphorus luctuosus
GACACCCCAAGAATCACATCATGTGCCTGAGAGTGTTGTCCAAACACTTGATCAACTCTCTTAGGCTTAGCATTGTGACCACTGCCCTGGGGAACCTGTTCCAGTGCTCAACCACCCTCTGGGTGAAGAACCTTTTCCTGATATCCTACCCCTGACTCAGCTTCATGCCATTTCTTCAAGTCCTGTCACTGATCACCAGAGTGAAGAAATCAGTGCCTGCCCCTCCTTTTCGCCTCACAAGGAAGTTATAACTGCAATGAGGTCTCCCTTCAGTTTCCTCTTCTCCAGGCTGAACAGACCAAGTGACATCAGCTACTCCTCATACAGCTTCCACTCAAGGCCCTGTACCATCCTCATTGATGCCCTCTAATAGCTTAAGACATTTTTATTTTGTGATGCCCAAAACTGCACACAATAGTCCAGGTGAGGCTGCCCCAGTGCAGAGCAGAGTGGGACAATCCCCTCCCCTGACCAGCTGCCAATGCTTTGCCTGATGCCCCCCAGGACATGGTTGGCCCTCCTGGCTGCCAGGGCACTGCTGACTCATATTCAGCTTGTCATCAACCAGGACCTCAAATCCCTTCCCTGAGCACTGCTTTCCAGCCTCTCATTCCAAAATGTCCGAATAGTAACGGTAGTAGTAATAATAATAATAACTTTAGGAGAATACTTAATTAAAATAATTGAAGAATGGAACTCAGAAGTGATCACAATTTTCACTGAAGCCATTATGAGTTTATTAAAACAGTCTTTGCTGAAAAAACATGTAACAAAATATTACAAAATATTTAAAATTTTTTCTTGGTGTCTGTTCACTCTGTCCAATATGCCTTAAAATCCCTATTAACTGTTTTATTTTGAGACAATATTTAAAATTTGAGAAACTTTATTTTTTGATCTAGGCACAGGCCTTTCAAAGACAAAAGGGACATATTTTTCATATAAACAGTATGGTGAACTATAGGTTATCCACTGTGTCTTGACAGCTTTCATTTTTCACAAAATGAAAAAAAACTTGTGAGCCAAGAATCTGAAAAGGAATTGTTGGCCCAATCCCAGTTCCAGCTACAGATGTCAGCAGCACAAATGAAGTTGAGGAGGGATTATAGACAAATGACTTCAAAGTGCCTATTAATCACTACTTAACTTGAGCAGACTTCTTGATATGGTTTTATAGGTCCTGCTTCCTTACTGCCTTTCTCCCTAATCATAGCTGAACTTTACCTCTGGTCAGAAACCCTCAGTGTTGCATAGCAAGAAAAGTGCCATTGTTTTATAAATGAAAAGATGGGACTGAAGCCGAGTATCATGGGTTTTAAAATCTGAATGAATTAAATTCCAATTATTTGCAGCACAAAGCAGAAAACAAAACTGTTAAGCCAGCATCTGCAAGCCAATCACATCATCAAAATAGAAGTAGTCATAGCAATACTGCTAGAGGAAACACATTATAAAGGCAAG
The DNA here is from genome assembly GCA_013396695.1 of Sakesphorus luctuosus. Taxonomy (NCBI): domain Eukaryota; kingdom Metazoa; phylum Chordata; class Aves; order Passeriformes; family Thamnophilidae; genus Sakesphorus; species Sakesphorus luctuosus. The sequence goes on from VWZD01001890.1 coordinate 1,210,287, forward strand.
GCTTCCTGGCAAATCTATATAGTTCTTTTCCAATCAAGCAGTGGTGAGGACCATTTAGTGTCCCATCAGTGTCTTGTGTTGTCTCATGGAAATGCATTGAGGAGTGTGCTATTAAAACTTGTAAGTCTTTAACAGAGAACTCAGGTTTGCTGGCAGTGGTGGGCCTGGTATGTCCTTTGGATTGTTAATGGTTGAAGTGCATTGCATTTGAATGTCCTGTTTGGCTAGCACAGAGGCATCACTCTTTCTGTTGGTACAGCTGGTACAACTTGTAAGCCTCCTTATTGTCAAACTATCTCCATTTCACGAACAATGAACCTCCTCGATACAAGGTGATAGAACTCACCACAGGATGAGTGATGATGCTTGAAAGGTGTTTAAGCACAGAACCTCATCATTCCCAAGAGTGAAACAGCTCCAAGTCAAAGTAATTCCAACATTTTGCTAGCTCAAATGATAGACAGCACAGGTGGCACAGTGGGAAACAGCAGTAGTTCATGACATGTTGAACGTCACAGCTGAGAGCACTTACAAAATCTAGTCATGGAAGCAGGTGAGAAAAGGATCTGAAATATTGCAAATAGAAGTGTTACTGTCAGAGTTTGCAATCTTTGGTTTTAAAAATTTATTACATGTTGATTAAAAGGAAAATAGTGGCTGCATCTTTTATAAACCTCACCAAAAATGTTGATGAGTTTGGCATAGATCAGGAAAGGAAATTATTTTATCAAACAAGAAATTTTTAACATATCAGAACTTTTGCTTCACTCTCCAGTATGTAAACATACTCTTCAGTTTTATGTAAGATAGTTTTCCTCCAGTTTCTAGTAGACTAAAATTTTTTATGTGAATCAGGTGCAACATAAATTAGCTCAATAATCTTCAAGGTTCTCATGAGAGTGCAATTTATTTCAGATAAATAGTTATGTTCCTAAGAATAAGAAATTCCTTAACATGAAAAAAACCTTCAAAGAAATTTACTGGAAAATGGCTGTTTATGGAATCAAGTTTTCATCATGATAAATCAACATTTTCCAGCAGAGCAAAACTAGCAAGATGGAAAGTTTCCAGTCTGCTCTAATGTGGATGGTTTTGATCTTTCACATTAACCAGATTAAGAGAGATTTTCATAAAGGTCGGATCTTGAAAACAAACTGCAGGAGATTTCAGAAATATATAATGAGTTTTCTTTATGAAGAGGAGACTATTATTAGGGATTTTCTTTAGAAATGTTTAATTGGATCAAAGAGTACTGACAAAGGTTATTAATTTTACATAAATTCTCCAGAAAACTGTGTCTTCCCCCCAGAATAACTCTACTGTTATTGGACTTGATGACTGAGGCTCTACATCAGCCTTCCCCCCAATGTGCAAACAACTTTCATGCCACAGTATTGCTTCAGTTGGATTTTGAAGCAACAGAAAGGTACTTCAGCAAAACCTGGTTATAGAAACATACACTTCAAAGGCACCTAATGCATACCTCCACCCAAAGCGGAGTCATCTATATCCACAGCATTCTCTAAGATCTGCAGCAATGGAAACTTCACAACCTGCTCTGGTTAAGAAACACCAAGACAGGTAATTATTTGTTTCTATTGACACATTCTATTCTTTTGAGACCTGTATTTTATTGGGACAACCAATACAGATCAAGTTCCAAGTCTGGAACTTTGGAGGAAAGATTTTATTTGCTGGTTCAACCATCCCCTTCTCAATATGACTTTGTGTGACTGTATTTCTGCAGTATTTTATTTCCTTAGGAATGTAATGAAAACAGTAACTCCCCCTTCCACCAGGAAGAGTAAGAAGAAATATCTTCAAGGAGATTGACCCGCTGTTGACAAATTCCAATAAAGTCCCAAGATGGCCCTCTCCTGTAAACTCAATCTTCCAATTGCTAATCAGACCAGGACAGTGTCAGGAGTACCAAACCCTGAGATTATTTGATAGTTGTGAACCTGGTTCTTTGGTCGTAAAAAATGTTGGTTTAGGCCAGTAACTTCAATATTTCCCAGCTACTTCCCTATCAGTAAAATAAACTCATGAGAGCTTGAACACAAGCATTTTCTAATGACCATACGCAGTTTAACTGCTGGCAGGATCCCTGCCCTGGCTCTGGCCCACACTGAAGAGCACTCTTCCTCGCAGTGCCCAGGAACATTGTGGAGGATCTCATCTGTCAGAAGCTGCTCTCAACAGCATGAGTGAGACCAGACAGTTTGGGAGTTCAGTCTTAGAGATATGAACTTTACCAGTTCCAAATGCTGGAGAAAAGGCCCTGTGGCATTTCATTTACTAGTAAAGGTATAGTCACAGGTCTGAAGGGAAGGAATAGTCCAACTTGACACGAACACATCAGCAAGAAAAATTCCTGAGTTTTTGTAGCATGTCTCTTCTGAGAGTTCTTTAGGTCCTGTACTATCCTACACAGTCACAAGAGATGAGTACCTCAGAGAGAGATTCTAAACACACACACAGTGTGAGCCTTAGCTGGGTTAGCAGCTGTTAACATCAGGTTTAACTTAGGTTACCAAATCACATTTAGTGTAGGTAGCAACTGTAGTTAGCAAACAGGAAGATTAGAGCATAGCAATGTGTTTCAGCAAGAGTGTTTCTAGTCCTGCTTTGGACCCAGACTGGCAAGTTAGTTTTGAATTTTTCCATGATCAGTGATATTTCACAATAGATAAGCCTATAATAATGCACTGCAGAGGGCCTTCCACATAGAAGTCTTGCCAGCACCCTTATTACACCTGAGTGATACAACTCAAATTCCTCCCTTCATAACAACTTTAAAAGCACTGCTTCAGGGGGAAAGAAAATCAGTCTCTCAGGTAACCAAGTCCCAAACCACTTAGGTCTTTATAGGTTAAAACCAACACCTTGAACTCAGCCCAAAAATTTATTGGCAGCCATTGAAGATTTTGGAAACTGTTTTTTTTTTTTATGTCCTCTCTGCATGATGCTCCACTTAATAAACAGGTGGTTGAATACTCCACACTAGATTCAGTTGCCAAATGGCCTCAAGATGTAGCCTCACACGGAGTGCATTAGAGTAATCTAACCTTGTGGCAAGAAAAGTATGGATAACTTGAGCAGGGACCACATGTGACAGGAAAGGTTCTGCTCTTCTTGCCAAACACAGCAGGAAGGAAAAAAACCCCTCTTGGCTGACTGTATTTGCTACCACAAAATCAACAAGCTGCCCAAGACTTTCTGTGTGCTCCAGGACCCAAATGCTCAATGGGAAGCTGGACCTAAATTCTGAAATAAATTTCTTGGATTCTCCAGTTATCTGGAGCAGGGTGCTGGAAATTATGTGACACATTCACTTAAATTGAATAATGGAAGTTTTCATGACTACATGTAAAATGAAGGATGTGGCCTGTAATACAGTCCTTGTGTTATTTATCCTGATACTAAACAAAATTTTATACTGTTCCTACAATTTCCATGTGGAATGTGCTTACTACTTTGAATTTGTAAGAGCACAAATTCATCACTGAAGTGGGAATAAGGTTTGGGAGGATGCGTGTGGGCTGCTGAGGATCAGGATGATGGTAGTGTGAAATGTGGCATTACAGCATAACAGGCCATTCCTTCTAAATCAGCCAGCAATGAAATACTTAAAAACATAGACATTTTAATTGTCATTTGTGTTATCCAGCAAATTCAAAGTTAGGGGACTCTGTTGGAAATCAGCATTGCATTGGTACATTTCTTTTACATTTTCCTCACTGCCTGAAAGCTGAATCCAATATTTTAACAAAATAACAAAAATCTAGACTGATGGGAAAAATTCAAATTCTCCAGCAAATGATCTCAGCTGAAGAAGCATGAGATGACAAAACCCTAGACTATCATAAAACTCTGAATCAATTGATTAGTAGTGTTAAAGAAGGATAAAAACCTCACTTTGCCCAATTCTTTGACTTTTTTTGCAAATTCTACTTCATCTCATTCTCACATATGTGTTAGCTTCCAATAGTGGCTTTCACTGGATTCTAATCACCCTAATTAAACAAGGATGCAAACCCAGGTAGATTTCTAGTACATACAGCTTTAAACTATGTCAAGTATTGTGTTATCATTGCAAACTTTTGGGCCTGTGTCAGTATTTTTCAGGTTGTGTTTGTTATTTTCAGGGATACAAATAGTTGTTCAAACCCTTATTAAAAACCAAGCTTCCTCATTCCCAAATCCTAAGGAATATTTGCTAAAGTATTTACGAAATACAGGAACATACATTTTGTCTGCTTATGCAGATTAAGTATCCTGATGTCTGTGCCCTATTATCTTTACTTCTATGGTTTTTTATAGTGTATGCTGTAGAAAACAGACATGCATGATATGGCCCTTACTCTGTTTTAATCAAAGTACACTGAAAATGAAGTCTATGATTTAAAAAAAATCACATAAAGTCCTAACAGGTTATTGAAACTGCCAAATAACTGATGCTAGCCACAAGGAAAATGAAGAGTGGCTAATGCAGAGGTTTCTGTTCACAAATCTGTTTATCCAAGAACCTGTTATAGGTACTAGTATAGGCCCACTCCTCCTGTGAAAGATTCTCTGAGAAAAGGCTATTTTAGGACTGGTGAAGGACTACTTCTGTTCTTCATCTTGATGGGGATGGGGGCTGAAAATGTTATCAAGAAGGCTACCTGCAGGGTCCTTTGATAAACTCCACTTATTCTTTTACTACTTTAATCACTGTATTGAAAACAGGATTTGCATGTCATTTTTATTACAATTTGGTTTCCTGTCCGGGCTAAAATAGCTTTTGAAAGTGCAGTTTATCCACTCATGAAGTAGAACAATGTCTTGTAAAACAGTGCTGTGTTTAGGCTAGTTTCCCTTATTTGAAACATGTGCAGAAGGTTACGGTTGTGCTCTAGGATTAATGCTGTTACAGGCTGGGTTAAATCTAGCTGGAACTGCTGGGTGTGACTGTCACTCTTCATTTAAGATAGTAGAAACAGGCTCATTTATGATGTGATAGGAGTATTCCAGCTGAAACAAAGGCACACCCAAGACCATTAAGGAATTTGAATTATCTTGGAGGAAGGTTTTGCTGGCTATTTCTTAGAAGGGAATTTATGTACATGTATCTGTATGTCAGAGAGAGAGAAAAAGAAGCAATCTCAAAGTGCAGAAAAACATTCTGAAGCCTTTCATGATAAAGTTAGGGTGAAAGACTCCTTTCCATTTTCCTCTTATCCTTTCTGCTTCATCTCCTCCATGCACCCCCTCTGCTCCTCTGGACCTGATCAGCTGTCCTGTTTTGCTATTGCAGATATTTATGTGGCTGTGTTCTCAGACACATCTGTATACTAGCACATTTTAAAGTGAAAAAAATAAAAGGTACTTATTTACCCTCCACCCTGCAACCAAATAATTTCCCTGGTTGAGAGCATTGCCACAGAGGCACAAAGGGAATTTTTACCAGGGCCAGAGAGGGAGCAGAGCAGATCAACTGAATGAGCTGCCATAGCCCAGAAGTGTTTGAAAATCTTGGCCTAAAGGAATTGTAGCTGGATTGGGCCATTTGCAACAGCCCAGGGCACACCTGACCCCTCAGGGTGTGAGCTGGGTGTGAAAGACATCTGTGAGATAAGAAGTGTGATAACTCCCCTCCAGGGAGCCGTTAGCACCTTCACACCCAGCCTGAGGGGGCGTGTCTGCCAATGGGCCATTTACTATTCCAAAATACCCCATGACTCACAGAGTTAGATCACCCATTGTGTGACTCCCTGCCCTGGGGGAGGGACTGGGTGCTCCCACCTAGACCTGGGGGTACGTATCTTGGGGTAAGAAGACTTCAGGGGTTACTTGTCAGATCAAGAGGAGGACCAAAACCTCGACAGGAGGAGACCACCACTTTCAACCAGGCTGCGACCACCATTCTCTGATAGACTGCAACTGTCAGCTGCACCAACAGGTTTTCCACTTTGGACTTTTACTTTGGACTTGGGGGAACCACATAGGGTTCAGCATAGGGGCTAACAAACCCCTTTGCGCTTGTGCCCCAGGGTGCTGGGTTATACTTCTGGGGTTTTGTGGGTTAAAACCAATTTTTCTCTTTGTGCCATTGCATTTATTGTAATATTGTTATTAAATTGTAACTCTGACTTATAATCTCTTTTGTGTTGCATTCATTTCTCCTGCTGGTTTACCATTAAACCAGCACAACCTGATAAAGTTAACCTTGATTTGAAAGACCAAGGACCCACATTGGATGATTCAGTCCTTTTAGCTGCCCTGGTAGCTTCTAGAAGCACCTGGAAGAAGACATCCCTGCATAATGTTGTTTCCTGGAGGCTGCTGATTCTGATTTACTTACACTTTCTATTATATCCTGCTTTTAGTGCACCTGGCTTCCTTCTGCTTTCTTTTCCCATACTGGTGCCTTCCATACACAACATATAAGAAAGGTTCGCTTTTCTTCCCTGTCTGCATCAGTTTGGAGCTATAAAGCACTACCTTCACAAAAGATCTCTACCCAATGGGTCTCCCTCTCTGACTGAGTGTTGAAAGGTCCTCTAAACCATGAGAGGTGGTCTACAGAAAACTTCAGAGAACACTGTTCTCTGAAAGCATCATATAGATAAGATTTTTGATGAATTCTCTTGGTATTCAAAAAAGAGAGGTTTCACAGAGCCTTTAAAGGAGCTCAGAATTGCATCAAAAGTACTGAACCATTGAAAGAATCTTACTCTAATGTGACTTTTAATTCAAGCAATAAGGGATAACATTTACATCTTGCAAGAAATTCCAAAAACTTGTTCAGCTCTGCTGTTGGTAAGCTCTGGGAGGGCCTATGGAGAGTTCCCTTGATGGAATAAGAGGAAACTACATGACAGATGTCCTTTTTGATCTAATCTGTATTGGTCATTCTAAATTTACTATTGTTCCACTCACAAGAGCTCTGTGTGCTCACTGAAGCGAGAGTCACAGAATCACGGAATGACTGGGGTTGGAAGGAACCTCTGGAGACCATCTAGTCTAACATCCCTGCTAAAGCAGGTTCACCTAGAGCAGGTTGCACAGCATCGTGTCCGGGTGGTGCTTAAATATCTCCAGAGAAGATACAGGCAAATTTACAGTACAGATCTGTTTCAGGTGCTTGTCCATTTAGGCATCTCTCTCTCTGGGTTTCCATTTTCTGCAAATATTCAGAAGCAAAATGTTGTCCCAAATATGTATAAGTATAGCCAGCCTCAAAACTGGTCATGAATCCATAGCATGTGAAAAATGATTGTGAATGTATTTCAGAAAAAAAATTAATATAGTAGAACTATAAGTTTTAGACTACAGTGTGGGATGTTATGGTATAATTAGCTACATTTACTCAACAAATATAAAATAAGTCTTCCTCAATTTAGTTTTAGTTCAACTAGAAAATAACTTAGCAAAATCTAATGCTTTCCAGGGACAGAGGAAACACAAGTCAAATTTTATAAGTAATTTCAGTGATCAACTAGCTCAAAAAGGACTTAAATTTCCACTTTGTTTCAAGTCTGAATTTGATTGTATTTATTTTCAGTCACCAATTCTGGTAAGACTAAGAGCCTTTGCTATTCAGTGTGTGTTCCTCCACTCACATCAAACTTGATTCTTGTCAACAATCTCATTCCCAAATAATACAGATAGACAATCTCTCCAAGACTTAGCTGCAAAATATCTTTCAACATCATATAAATTTATGAGAAAGTTCTTTCTACCTCCACAATTTTCTATATGACTTAACTTCAGTTCAAGACACAGGATCACAGTAGTGCACAATCAGAGCTAATGTAACATCTTCCACTATATATATATATATGTGTGTGTGTATATATATATATATATGTGTATATATATGGATATGTGTATATATATATATATATAAACTGTATTATACTTTTTGTTTCAGTGCTATACTGGGGATTTGAGCTCACCTCTTTATCCTTCACAGCTCACAAGCCATTTGCAGAAGTCCTTCTTCCCTAGTCTGTAAGTACAGTCTGCTTCTACTGAAAACCACTCCAGTTGCCTGCAGCTGACCACAGAAAGCAAATTATTCAAAGTAACTGGGTAATTGTCTTTGTTATTAAGCATTCTTTCCTATGTATGTTATCTCTAAATAAGATATGTAACAATTCTGTGTTTTCTTCCACTTAATCAATAAAATCATTAAGTAGTGGAGGACCATTAATTAAACCTTGTAGGACTTCATCAGAGAGGTCTCACAAGTGATTCCTTGTCCAAAATTCCATATGGGTCCTTAACCCGTGCTTAATTTAATAGGGCAATACTCTGAATCCACTACATATATCTCTTGGTCAAAGTAAAAGAACATACCAAGTTGGATATCCTACAAAAATCTCTACCAACATTATTATCACTGAATGTTTAATTTCATCAGATACGAAAGTACAGATATGATATGTAAGAAACCAAAACACCAATCAAGATGTGTTTTCATTAATTTTTCATTCTGATATTCATCATGTCAGGCTTTAATTCTTTATTAATGATATTACAAATTTTGTATTACATTATTCTGTTAGGAACTAATGTCAAAGCTGACATTCTTATAGTTAAACTTTCACTGTGTTATCTCAGTTGTAGCCTTCTTTTACACCTCTAGTTTCTTCCATATTTGAAACAGCTCATATGTTTCCTCTCTTCCCCCTTTCAGATGAGGGTTTCCTCATCTAGTGATTTATCAGCTTCCTGCTTTGCTGTAGAACTGGCAATATTTTCAGCGGTGCCCTTTGGTAAGAATGTGTCCTCCAGATCTGTCCTGAATAAAAAGCAGAAGTGCCCATTGAACGCTGCTTCCTTTGTGTCATTAGTAGCAGTTGGAATAATATTTCCAGCTACTTAATGGCATGGACATACACAGGTTTTCCATGGTGCTATTACACTTCTCTGGATTGGCAAAGTGTTCCTCGCATTCTTTGGCTTCTTTCATATTTTTTCCCACAGTTCCTCATCTAATACTATACTTTGCTGCTGGTTTTCACTCTTTCTCTTCTTTCAAAGTGAATTTTAATTGTCATATTTGTCACCATTTCTCCTTCCTATTAGACTTTTATATCACCATTAATATCTTATAATTTTGGGGTTATGAATCTGGGATAAGAGAGAAAACTTTTTTAAATGCTTCCTGATTATTTCTTTTTTTCCTGAACATTGCTTTCTACAGGTGATTTCTCATTCTTGTCAATTTTGTGAAATTAACTCTCCTGAAATACTAGTCTGTAGCCACATTCTAAATGAAAGAAACTATGAATGTTTACTTCAAGGTAATTGTAAAATTTCACCTTTACAATTACCTGCTTTTTTGTGTCAAGATAAGAAACCTTTTGTTGGCTGCAAGATTTTTTTTTTAATTGTTATATCTTACTTTCAAAAATTCTGACTATTTAAACAGACAATATGAGGATTTTAGTAAAAGTACTAAAGTTTTCCAGGATAATGCAGCTTATGTTGGTTGTGAGGTTTTAGTTTGTTTGTTTGTTGGGGATGTGTTCTTGTTTTTGTTGTATTTTTTTTCATAAAATAGATAGGAACAAACCAATAATTCAGTTTGCAATGTGGATTATGTACTACAGATTATGATTCTCCTGTAAAAGCATGGATTTAGTAGCACATACTATTATTTTCATATGTGGCACAGAAACAGGTGGGTGGAGATCACCACTTCCTTTTCACTTTTGCTTGCTTATCCATTTAAAGTATGTTATAAGCCTTAGGGCTACCCCAAGTCTGGGTTCCCCAGACATTTCTTTCTTCTTCTACCAGAAAGTTTTTCTGGGCAGACTGGGAGTGGGAGCAGGGTTTACACATTTGCCTGGGATTTCCCCATGGCTGGTAGCCCTAAGTAGCTGGACATCTCCCACTCAGCAGAAGATGCTGACGTTGTATGACAGTGAGTTCCACTGTTGTATTGTGAGTAGTACAGAAAAAAATTGTCTCGAATATCCTACCTGACAGTTGAATCTGCTACTTCTGTTTTTAAATACAAATGAAAATAATTCATCTTTTAATGAATATATCATTTTATGCACCTAAATTTCATGCAGAACGTGATTTCATGTCCTCTCTCAGCTCTTCTTTTTTCCTAGGTTCTGTATTTCATTATATGACTACTGCTCCATATCTCTAATTGCCTCTGTTGTTTTTATTTGTATTTTCCTTATTTTTCCTATAGATTTTAGTGGGTGCAGGACCAGGCCTAAATTCAAGGTGTGATTGCACTGTACATTTTTTAAGTGACATGCTAAAGATTAGAGTTTTATCTTGAGTGTCACAAATTAATTTTACATAAATTGCAGTTTGATACCCTTCTCCCTTTAAGTCTTGACTTGATGTTCTTTCGACTCACTCAAAAAGCATATCCTCTCTGTTTTCTTCTTTTCTTCCATGCACTGAGATCCTTTTTGTCCTTGCCGTAACCAGCTTCACTTTGAGCTTTGAGGCAGAGCTAAAAGCATTGGTGGGACCTGACTGACTCCAGCCAGACTCATTCACATTAGTTATCCTTTCTAGAAGCAGGATGCAGAGACGCTCAGACTGGTTCTGGAGAGAAGAAGCACAAATCCAGCAAAGCTTTTCTCTCTGGGCTTTGTGCCATAACTCTTTGTAATGGGATCTGCTTTGCTCAGGAGAAGCCACTACCCAAGAAGCCTGATTCAGTGTAGCCTCTCTGATGTGGCTGTTGCCAAAATACAGCAGTAAGCTTTGCATTCATGTTTTGAAATATTTTACATTAATTCTCACCCTAGTGATTTTGGCTTTCCCATCATCAAGAACACCATAGAGAAATAGTGATCGGTAAGTGAAATACGTGCCTGGAAACCTTTGCATTTTTAACCTCATGTTTTGGGTAAATTCCAGGTCAGATAATTATGTTCCACCCATCATAAATTCTCCCTATGATTCCTTGAGGGTGTGTGTTGAGGGACAAAATAAGGCTGATGACTTAGGTGATTATTTTCTTAAACCTTAACCAAATGGATGAACCAGGTTGTGAAAGCAGTCATATAGATTATTCATAAAATCCATTATTTGATATGAGACCATACACATCACATGCATTTCAGATTAAAGGCACTTGTAAAAAAGTAAAATTAGATAGGTATTATTCTGGTTCCTACTAATTGAAAAAACAATTTCATTCATTCTGCAAGACAAACTGTGTTTTCCCCTCCCTTTCATATTTTTTTCCTCTAAAAAACAATTTGTTAAACTAGTTCTGTCAGTACCAATTTATCCTGTAACTTATCTCCAGTAACTGAGATTTCCAGTTTTTAGGGACTTATGCTGACTCCCAATTGGTGCTTAATGCAATTATCATTCATTCTATTTGGATATTAGCATTAAAGAGGTGTATATATTTTCATAACAGCTTTGCATATGTTCCACATTAACATTCCAATGCTACTCAGTAAAAATAGTTGGCCATCTGCCCACTTTTTAAAGTAAATTTTTGGTTTACTATTTTTTAAATTTGGATTTCTAATTGTAGTTAGTTCTTCACAAATAGTTTAGCAGAGCTGAAGAGAGTGTTAGGCGCTGCATTTCTGAACCCTTACTCCATAATGAGAACTGTAACCTGGCTCTGACACACCTCAGCTATCCATATACCTCAAAAATCCAATATACTTTTGTAATTTCCCTTTCTTTGTTCTGGAGAGTTAAGTTTTCTCCATAAACTTACTAAGGGGAAATATCTCTCTTACTTTTGATCCTGGCAGCAAACCATCATCCCTTCTGTTTGATGCCTCCCAAAAAAAGAAGTTAGCGTCTTCGGTTGGACCTGTGGGCCATCAGCTGGAGAGCTGCAGGTACTATGTCATCAGAGAGCTATTCTTTGATGATGTGGTCAGCCTTTCTTCAGTTTCTAGTAAGCCAGTCTTGGCAAGTTCATCTTGCCAATGCGCCAGCTCATACAGCTGTAATTATAATTGAATCCACAAAGTTAGATTTAGTCTTCCAAGTCCATATATCACCCTTAGTTACTGCAGTTTTCTGCTACTTAAGCATATTTAATTTACAAACTACTGTTCACATTATATTTCCAGTAGCTTTCGAAATATGTAGAAGAGTGTGGGTTCACATCCGAGGTACAAAAAAAATGTAACTAACCATACACATAAAAGACTAACAAAATAGGACAGACAATGTGGAAAAATAAAAATGCCTTATGCTCTTTCAAATGAGCATGCCACCATTCACAAGGGCACAGCTAAACCTGGGTGACAGTCCTTGGAAGTGTCAAGCTAAATACCTCTGTAGAATTCCAGCTCATTTATCAGGATGAAAGCTGTTCTTCCTAGGGGTGACAGCAGTGTGAAAGCACAATATTATGTGGTGATGAATTACATCTTGAAGTTTTACTCTGGGACAGAAATGCTTTGCTGTGACCAGCAGGGAAATCTCAAAAGCCCACAGTGGTCCAGAAATTATTTTTTGCTGGTGTAATTCCTTGAAAGGTTTACACTGAAATCCCTGTTGAACAAGTATGTTCCTCCTCACTCATAGTGCTCTTTGGATCATAAGGGAACAAGTCTTGATGCTGATCTGCAACCTTTTCTTGCAAGTCAGCTGTAAGATTTCTCTCAAGTTCAACAATCACTATTCCTTCAGTGTACTGTTCTCAGATTAACCTTCTATAAGAAATATTTTTCCAGTACTCAAAAATCAGATGACCAGTATCAGTTTGTGTATCTTAATTCTTAAGCTTTTAAAAACACTACTCATGCCATGCACACATGTAGAGGTATATTTCTCTATATTTTTTTGTTATTGTTTGTTGACTCTGCCCATTCCCCAAAATTTCTCTTTTATTTCCGGACTTCTACTAAGGATGGACTTTCACAAATTTCTAAAAGGATTTCATTATTTTCCAAAGTAACACTCATAAACCAGTTTTGAGAGAAAATTGTTGGTGAAGAGAGGAGAGGAGAGGATGATGTATCTGGAAATCCTCAGCAAAAATCTCTCATTCATAGAATGTAGACTGCTTTATTTCAAGAATTTCGAGATGTCCTCTCATTGCATTTGATGTGCTTCAAATTCCCATCTACTTCTGTATATTGCACACCCAGCTTGGATATTATTTCCTGTGATGCCCTGTGCCTGGGGACTTTAATAAGAAACTTGTTATAGTTCTGCATGAAAAATGTAGCTTAACAAAGGAGTAAATTTCACTAAAATATAAGTTCACGTAAGTCTAACAGAGGAAAAGTGGATATTAAAGGCAATGACANATGCTGGTTATAAGACTGATAGAAATCTTCAAAACATTTCATAAAGAATCAGCTGAATAGAAAGAGGAGGAGAATATGATTGTAAATGAACAACAGGTTTTCAAATTTTGCAATGCACAGTTGAAACAAAAGGTAATTCCTGCACCAAATTGCTGATAAAATAATTTTAAATAATTACAAAAATAGTTGATATTAAAAGATCAGAGATGGCATTGCAGGACCTGTTTTACTGCTATCTTAAGTACTGACAACACACTTCAGAAGTTAGATAGTTTCTTTTAACAAAGGTAACAAACCATGAAGATCTTTCCTACTTCCAAGCTCACTCCAGCAGAATGGAATGGCTAATGTGTTGTGCATGGAAAAACTAAAATGACACAATTTTGTTTGTCTATGAAAATTGAAGGTAAATTAGCAGCCATGCTCAAGACTTGTTGCTGTACTTTGAATTACTAATTTCACAAGAAGTTAGAGTGAGTTTCAGAATAATCTACCAGCTTCTGGCATCCATTAATAAAAATATTTTATTCTGACTGTTAATTATGAGATCAGATATGATTCCAAAAAGTTTCATTTTTAGTATCTGTAAAATAATTTCATTTTAATGTAGTTGCCTGTTCAAAAGTGGTTTAAACAATACTGATACAGATAGCTGATACAAGTGGGGGAGGAGCAAAATGAGACACCCTGAGCTGGTTCGCTGCTTCTCTTTCCTAGTTCAGCATCTCAAAATATTGAAGAAAGCTTTGAGAAAGGTTCTAGAGACAGTTGCTGAGTTACTGTGTCATTACAATGTAAATTTGCAAGTCTAATTTAGGTATGGAAGCAAAAAAGCAGTGTTATGTTCAGGAACTGAAGCACACAGAGGAATGGACCCTCAGCCCCTACATCTGAGAAGAATAATGTGGAGGCATGAAGCTGCTGGGATGTCCTGTCATCCTTTGCTCTCCCATTCCTAATCTCCTGAACTGTTTTAATTTTGACATAAGCCTGATTCTACCATGTTCTTTCGATGAGTCTAAAGGACTGTGACACTACCCAAATTTTAAAGTGGTAACCTCAGGCACATTTTCCTCTCACATCACTCTCTGCATCTTACGCTGCTCCTTGGCACATTCTTCATGCAGCAATTTCATGAGGGCTTATGGATCAAAGTCCCACAGGGGTGAGGGATCTCCTTCAGTGTGAACATTGAACACAGTCCTTCAGTAGGAAGTGCAGCTTCAAAATGTCCCATTGGCCTCCCTAAGTCACTGGGAAAAGATTGTGCTGGAAGTGAGGGTCTCAGGGTGAATATTTTGCTTACTGAGGTCACTCAGAAGGCATAGGACATATGTGTGTAACCACTTGGTCTCAACCATCAGCAAAAGATCATCTTTGCATTCTACAGTCTAGTAAGTTTGTGAATCTATTTGCTGACTGATCCATCTTTAATAATTTTTCATTATCCATTTTATGTACGATTCTCCATTGTCATAACTTTTTCATTCTATATAATGCTTCAACTGTGTAGATGTTAGCAAATTTGCAGTTTTAAAGCAAATACAGGCACATTTCAAATTGCAAGATTTTCCTCTTTCCTACTTGAAACTCTCATTCAACTGTGTCAGATACCAAGCTATTGTTTTACAATTTTTTCTTTAACATGTGTATGACTTACTTGCTCTAGTTTTGCAACAGATGAAGTGCACTTATAAACCTCAATACCTGAGCAACTGTAATGTCTTAGCAATTTCATAATGAAATTCATATGGAATTTAGCAACCCAAGCCAGATTTGTGTCAGAATATTTAACATGTTCCAGTTGCATGAAATACTAATTAAAGGCACTCATTGTTAACTGATATAAATAGTCCCCACTTAGCCCATTATAGGTATGGGTTGTAAAACAAACAATTATGTGACAGATGATACATGTTAACACAGAGAAATTCTGTAATGACATTTCTGTAACACTGTAACCTCTTCAACCACCATGTGTTCCACATTACAGGCTAAAGGGGGTGCTGATTGCAAAGGTGACGTACTTTCCAGTTTGTGACTTTTCTTCTAAGAATAGAAATGCCTTAGAGCACCTCAGAATGATTTACATTACAAATTTAGTTCAGGCAATGAAATCATTAATGCAAGCTTGATTTTAACTGCTTCATGTGTTTGCTATTCCATGCGCCAGTGCCAAACAGTTGAATATGGGTACCCACCAAACACTATCCGACCCAGAAACTGCCTTGGTAAACCAAGCAAACAATTGTTTCCTATTTACCGTTTTTTCATCGAATACCCATTTTCCCATCACTCTATACTACAAATAAAATTATTTGGACCAAACAGGAAAGCAACTTTTGGATTTTTTTTTTTTATTTTTTTTAATGTGTCATCAAAACTTCAAGCCGTCTCCTGGCATAGAAGCAATCTCCTGGCATTTGGATAAGATACACAGATTATTCAATTAGTAAAAAATGGTGTCTGCCTTTCTACTAACCAACATATTCCTGTAACATTAGAAGCAGGTGGCCTCCTTACTCAAAGCAAAAACATGCAGAAGTTGCCTAGTGCATTTGCACTGCCAAAAATTATGTATTTTCACATCTGTGAACTTACAATCCTGTATTTAACCCTTGCAACTACAGAGTATCTGAAGCAGCAGACAAAGAAGTAACGAGGGCATGTGTGTTTCCAGGGTTGACAGAAAATAAAGGAAAGGTAATCACAACCTGTGGACAGCACTTTGAGTTATTTCAGCCATGATTTTCAAAAGGGACGGTTAAAAGTGGGCACAGGGCAAGACAAGACTCTCATACTCACATAAATGCTTGTTTGGGATGCAGAAAACTCCAATTTTGACATCTCCTTTTAAAAAAATTTTACCCTCAGTGAACAAGACAAAACTACTTGTCTGCAGACACCTGTGTCCAAATGGTTTCTCAGAGATACATGTTTTACTAGGACCAATCCATACTGAACTGCATCATGTACAAGACAAAACCAAACTTTTGTTAATATTATAATGATTGATTTTCTGATGAAAATGAAAAAGTAAGAGCATGAGAGAACTGATGGTGCAAAACTTAAATGGTAAGGGAAATATCCTTGTCTTATAACACAATTAGAAACTGACCTGGATGGAAACTCTGTAGCTCTTCAGATTTGTCCTTGGAGGCACTTTTTATCTAAGTCTGGATCCAAACTTTTTGGCTTTGAGAAATTAATCTGATAAAGTGTGGAATGTCCTTTGTGACATCTCACCCGCACAGTGGGTTGGGAGTTTTCCAAGTCTTTTGGGCTGTCCTCTCTGACAGTTCAGACTCCACCCATTCAGTTCAAGAAGAGAGTAAAAAATAACATTTAATTTCATGTTCTACAGCTCAAAGTTAAGATAAATTAAGGCAAACTCTGTGAAAGAACTGAAATATCTGAATGTAAGGTCAAAACACAAAGACATTACTATCTGGAGCTGTCTATGCATTCTGGAAAGACTGAGATTAATATCTCCGTGGGAAATTAAAAGGAAAAAAAAAAGGTAGCACTGTTAACACTGTTTTAACCTCAGCTTAATCTTACCAATCTCAAGCAGACCCACCTGAAATTTTACCTAGCAGTCAGCAGTCTTATTCCAGAATGCACATTTTTTTCTGGAACATTTGAAACCACTTGGATACAACATTTGAATGATATTATTGTCCAAAAATGGGGATGTTCTCACTCTTTGGACTTTTTCCTAACCCTTTTTTTGGTTTTTAGAAGACAAAAATTATTTACCCTAGAAATGTCAAACTTGATTCAATGCTTGCTTGGCAAAGAGACATGGCTTTGGAGCCTGTTAGAGGGCTTAGGTGGGTAATTGTAAAGTTATTGTTAGTTTTTTCCACACTCATGGCATACCTTACATGGCCAGTTCATGTTAATAAATACCTGTTGGGTACATGTGTGGTTTATAAAGGCTTGATTCAAAGCCCACAGAAGTCAATGAAAAGACTTCTCTGGCTACAAACAGGTTTGGAATCAGGCTGCAAATGTGAATGACAGGATGAAAGATAATGTGTCATGGAGAAAGTAGAGGGGGAGAATCAGATCTCCTGCTACCCTTAGAGTGTTCATGGGCAGAGAGAGCATGGAGACAGTGGACATTGTGGAGAGCATGGAGAGCATGGAGTCTGTGGACATTGTGTACTCTAGGAGCCATAACATGGAAAAGAAGACTGGAGTCTTGAGAAAAGGAAAATTCTAGGGTCACAGTGAGGTTAAAAATTATTTGAATTAAAGCAGCTAATGCTGATTAAGTGTGCTTGGCTTTCTACACTATTGGAGAGAGAAAGATAGAGGAAGAAAGAGAAAGAAAGANGTGAAAACTGTATAAAGTCCTGTCATTATATGACATATAAATGTGTTCAATTGCTCTTGAGCCATATAGATGTATTTCCCATGCTGGAGCTATCTCATATAAGTACACATGTTGATGTGTGTACTGTCACATAATTGCAATGCCCAGCAGTGGAAGGAAATGAGCTGCAGCAGCAGGTCGCCCTCCAATCCAGCTGCCTGCCTAGTCCAGCCTTTTCCTACCTAGCACTGGAGTTCCTGGGAGCCCTATCACGACCTGCCTGAGAACTATTCCCAAGGTCTCTTTTCTTCATCTCTCCAAGGCATTCTCATCCATTTCATGAGTCCTGGATTTTTGTAGACAGCTGGGAGGGTCAGGAAGCTTGAGTACCCACTCCTGACAGCACATTCACTCGACTTCCAGGAACCAGGCAAATGCCTGCTGAATCAGGCTGTGAACTATTTCCACTGCAAAGTAAAAATCCTTCCCATCCTATCTGTTTTCGTACAAAACAGGAACACTTTTGCATGGAGTCTGTGTATAAATCTAGCTCTTTGCATATTGCCAAAAAGTATGCATCTCTACTCATGGCTTAACATGTACTAAGGTCTGCAATACTTCTCACTACATTTGATTTCTTCATTTATTTACTCTATTCTTTCTCAAGTTTTGAATACTTCTTTTAAGATGGAGAGATTTTTACCATGACTTGCCTTAGTAAGTTTTTTTTGCTGTGGGAGTGTGAAGTCCAGCAGTAGTTAGTTGGTAGTTTGCCACTAGAAGTTGAAAGTTCAACAAGCACCTGTGTCACATCTCTCCCTTTTTTGGATTGAAGGGGTGTTATAGGAAAGGTGTGTTTGTTTTTTCTTTTTTGGTAGGACTAAAAATGGAAGGGAGTGTTGTCTGTGAGAAACTTATTTCCTCACGCAGTGAAGTAGCCAGCTGGCAGCCAGATGGCATCAAGCCATTAGGAGGTCGAAGGCCATTGGACAACTGTGTGGGATTTGTTTCCCACTCGATGTGTTTGGTTTTAAAATCATTTATTTCTGAAGTAAGTCATAGATATGGAACGGATTTTACCTAGTGGATGGTTGTTTCCCCATCCAGTTCAAACCACAAACAGACAGAAAGCTGGTCACTGGCCAAAGTGAAAGGCCAAAGGCAAATTGTCCCATATTTATCCTTTACTGGGTCAAAACTCAAAAGCTGGAACTGATGGCAGTTCATAAATATTTCACTGCTCCAATCAACAAATGAGATAGAAGGACATCTCATGTCAAGAAACTTGTTGACTCTTGCAGAGCAGATAGCCAGCTGGCATGAGCACTGCTATTGCCCTGTCTCAGATCTGAAAGGCCAGAGTTGAATGGTGCCAGATTTGTTCCTGGTTTAGTTAAAATAGCACAGGAATCATGCTTATGTTTTGATCTTGCTGTGGTGTTGCCTATGATCTTCACTGGCCATGTGATCCTCACCTATTAGTAACAGGAGACTGAAATCTCCAGAGAGAAATTCTGCCTAAAGGTTTACAATTTCTGTTTCATTCAAGCTTCCCATTCATCTCATATTTTATCCTCTTTTGTGTTTGCAAGTGCTTTGGGAGTCATTAAGAGATGCTTGTAACATAGTCTATGGGATTTGATCCCATACTCACAGCTCTGCAGAACTGTGGGTCAGGTTCTTTGTAAGTATCAACAGGTAAAAAGTCACTGAGATAGTGAAAACAAATCCTCGAATATCATGCAAGTCAGGTATGTATCCTGAGCAGCAAAGTTTCTATCCTTACACAGGAGCAGTGGGGCAGTCTTTTTATTCTGAAATAGTCATTGAATGCCTGTGGCACCTCCTTCTAAATATCTGGAAAGGTTAACACTTCAAACTTCTGTCCCTTGTTTGGAATGGGAGATAAATGGCCAAGAGAGATTCAGCTATGTGCTTTCCATAGAACATGCCAACAGAGGACATTCTGGCTCCTGGTCCTCAGGATGGCTCACTGCCCAGCATCCCTAGTGATCCAGAAACACACTGTTTTCACAATACCTGAAGCAGCACAGTTAAATTTATGTTCTGATCAGTCTGGCAGGCTGCCTGCATAAAAGTAAAGGGTTACACGCATGCCAGCTGGTCCCTTGTCACCAGCACTGGCTTCTGGAAGGCAGTTCTTGTTCCAGAGAGCACAAATACTCTGAGGAGATGGGTTGAGTAAGTCTGTGGGGTTTCAGTTACCCATGCAAAGAAGCATGACAGAACAGATTTCCTTGGCCTCACACATGCTTTATAACCCTGTTCCAGGGCAACTCAGACAGTGACAGAAGGAACTTCCAAAGACTCCATGGTGGTCCAGTTTGGTGTAACTTAAGAAGTCATGCTCTTCAGCTCTCTGCCCCCAGCTCTCTGCCCAGAGGTTTCCTCCCAAGCAGCAGAGGTGGCAACAGAACAGTTGGAGTGTTTGGTTCCCCAGCAACTGCAGTTGACTGTCTGGTATATGAATTTGAGTCACAGTGGAGTTCAGTTTGTGTTAATGAGCATGATGATCTGCGAATTCTGCTAGCGGCATAGCCGGTGGCTCTGCTGCTGCTGCTGCTGCTGCTGTTGGGGAAGGAGCAGCCACCAGCAGTGCTGAAGGTAGGCAAGTAGGAGAGGAGAGATCAAGCCTGACCTGATGGAGGGGATGTAGCTTCCTCAGACTTAATTAGGGTCCTGTTTGTTTTTATTTACTGAGAACAAAAGGAGAGAAAGCAAACAGAAGAGAGATGTGGGTGTGATTATTGCTGCTCTTGTAGGCCAGAAAAGCTGTATGGAAGCACAACTTGGAATAAACTGATTCACGCAGAACGTGAAGTAAAGGAGAGAGGAAGAGAATGCTGAGTGGAAAGCTTAATTTCTCAGTGGAATGATAATTCCACTAATATAGTGGAGGGGTTTTTCACGCTCCCAGGAGCAAGGCTAGGAAAGCGGCGAGCCGCAAGCAGCGGCGCTCCCTAGGATCATGCCCCTTAGAAGCTAGGGTCGGCTCTTCCCGCTCCTGGCCTGGCGACCCCTCTGGACGGAATAGATCCAGACCAGGCAGGAGACCACGAGGAAAAGCCAAGTTTAATGGCGCGCGCTCGCTTATAAGGAGCGCGCGCAAATACCCCGGATGTAGGCGGGGAAGAGGGGCGGAGACGGGGAGGAGATGGGGAGGAGTCACGCACTCCATTGGGTACATGCAAACGAAGGGGAGGAGGGAAGGGAGGAGCGGCAAAAGGACCAATAGGGAGAACGAGGTGTGTGGGAAAATTCCAGGGGTATATGGGAGAATTCCAGGGGATTGTGGGAAGAAGAAACTTGGATCGTAGCCATCTTAAGGGTACAGTGTCCATCTGGAAAGCCTCATGGTCCCGATCCTGTCGCTGCATGGGTATCCGCGTCCTCATCTGCCCAGAGCCTGTAATTCTTTCTCGGTCTGGTCTCCTCCGATAGTAATTCACTTTTTCAACTCCTATTATCTTGTCTTCTCTCAGCACAGCGTATATGAGATTTCAGTTTATTTTAACATAAACTTTTTAAACCTTTTTATTTTTTTAAACTGGGATCTTTGAAATTGACAAAATTCTATGTGTCCTTTCAATTCTGACCTGTAAAATCCCTAGCTGTTCCAGCTTTGTGAGTATCCTAGCTGCAAATAAAATAATATCTCCAATTTTTAATACCATACTGACTTGGAAGATGTGACTTCATTAAACTCCAGGACCAAGAAAAAACATATCTGTTTGAAGGCTGCTAATGCATCTGCTCCATCTGTAATGTCAGAACAGTTTTGAAACTCAGACTTCCAACAGATACAAAGATTCAAAATACTGATATATTAATGCAAACTACAGCAGCTAAGCTTTCTCTCAAGGGTCAGCTGGAGTCAGGTCTTTGTCAAAACAAAGAATAACTACAGAGTGCACCAAAAGTGGGGCACTTAAGTAGCTCAGTCCCTACAGATATGTAGGACAAGTAAATTGATTGATTCATGGGTTCATCTCTCCACTTCAGAAAAAATAGATGTGCTTCTTGAATTTCACTGCACTTGGTATTAAATTTTTCATCAAACAAACATAGTAAAAGCTTCTTCTCATGACAGGTACTATGTGTAACTGTGATAAATCAGTAAATACAGGGACTTTTTGAGAACAGGAAGCAATACTACTGGAGATGAAAGTATCTGGTAGAGATTCAAGTGTTAGCACAGGATTTATGAGTTGCCACAACTTATTCCAATCAAAAATGCTAGACACAACCTCCTCTGTGGTCTCTGAAACTCCATCAGCTCTGGGACTGCACTGAGACATAGACTTGGACTGCAATCCAGGAATAAAAATTGTGGCTTGGATCTATAAGTACCGAGAAGAACCGAGTCGTGCGTATCTGTGAGTGAATGGTGCATGCATTTTACTTGTTTGGATCTTCCTCATGCTCTCTGCTATCTGTTTCAGCTTCCTCATTCTACCCCCTGGTGTGAATTCACAGCATGTTTTCATGTCACTTAAATCCCTAAAAAGTTGGTATTACATTTTTGGTCAAACATATGCTAACACATTTTAATAAATAGGAACATGAACTGCTGTTTTATTGACTATAACTACTTACAGGCAAGAGGACGATATGCTACCTGAATTGGTTACTAACCAGTTAAAAAGAGATATTTGCTCCTTCTGCATTTACTGAAGTTTTCTCTCTATTAGCTAATGTGTATTGATGGAATCTCATCAGCTCTTTCATGACCATTTTGAGATGTGTCCTTGCCAAAAGTGTTTAACTACAGTCTTGCTCTCCAAACCAATGTATAGCTGAGCTAAAAATGTCATGTGTTGGCTTTAAAACAAAGCAAAAATGAAAATTGAGTTTTGCTGCTGCATTCATTTCAGATCTCAGGATAACTTCCATAAAGGCTGTAGGCCAGATTCTTAGCACATTGAAATCTGCATAGGTCCACTGATTCCCATGAAGCTACATTGATTTACAGCAGCTGAGAATCTGGCCCAAAAAGCTTGAGGCTATATATCTATCTTATTTTATGTTAAAGTCCCTTGACCTCTTACTTGATTGCCTTGCCTCCAGTGTGTGATGCTAGTGTAGGTAAATTATACCTCTGCTGGCCACTAAGCTTGCTGTTCTAGCAACACTAATAACCTCAAGGCTTCCAATTTTCTTACCAATGCTTACTAGACCTCCTGTGCAAGCCTCTGGGGCTGCTCTGACAATAATCCCAATATATATTGTTTTCAATGAAAATAAACTTTATTGCAACTTGTGCTGGAGGCAGACCCATGAGCCTGCGCTATAGAATACCTACTAGGCAGCTGTGTAATCATTAGCAATACTACAGGGAACACTACTAGGATCGGTTCAGAAGGGTTCTTCATCCAGCTGGGACTATAATTTACAATGCCACCATCACTACAATAACAAGGTAGCAGAGGGAAAACACTGTGGAAGGGATGGCAGTGAAATTCAGCCATCACAAGGTGTGGTCTTTGGGACAAAACCTTTAATTGGCAAAAGGTTCATTAACTGTTCTGGTAACCTCAGACTTTCACCTTTCATTAAATCTAAATCTACAACTAAAATGAACTTGAAAAAGCATCCAGATAGAAAGGGCTAACAAGCCATGGCTCATCTTTCCATGTAGAACCAAAGAGATTTTGATGTCCTGGCTCCCTTTCTTTTGTCCTTCTGCCATTGTACTCATTTCATCACACTGGACTTGTAGTTCTCCTTCCTGTACAGCTGAATAAGTAGTAGATGCAATAGCAACCTGTCAGGTTTTGTTTCTGTTTGGTATTCAGATCATCCTTCCTTTTCCTTTACCTTATTTTTCTATGGCATCTCTGATTTAGTTCTATACTGGTTTACTGTAAATAGAGCAAACTCACATGGCACTACTGGCCACTTGTCAAAACCTAGGTTATAGGCTACTCTAACAACCAAACCCATGATGTTGAAGAGGCATACATTTGAGTTTGAAATCTCATGTGATCTCATGAGGTAGTAAGCTGTTCCCTGACTGGATTAACATAGTCCACAGAGCAGGGTTTTTCTTTTCTGTAAATGTGCTTTTTATCTGAATTCACTGTTAGTTTATCTCCCAACCCCATTTGGGGAGACAATGAGCTGAAATAAAAATTTTCACTTTTGAAAATTGTGAGCCCTTTCACCCCTTTGTCTTCCAGAAAGTCTTGTAAATGTCTTAATGGAGCACAGAATTTCAAAGGCAAAAACTGTGGGGTTTGAGGGAAGGGCTGCTGCTTTTAATCAAATGTTAAAGCAGAATAACTTGCTATTGATATGATTAATCTTTGTTGTTGTTGCTGCTGTTTTTGTTTAAAAACCTCCATAAGCCTTTTCTAGTTTTCTAGATACTCTCTGAGCATTCCTGTGATCCTTAGAGCAGTCAAGACCCATAGTGTGAGGAGCACTGTCAACATTCAGGAAAAGTCAAAGCAGAAGAAGTAGGAACACACAGAGATGTAGTTCAAGTTTTAAGATGCATAAAATGACTTGAAAAAGTTACCCAGCTTTGTCACCACTACTCCATATCCTTACTTAAGTGACTAATTTTCACAGAATCACAGAACATGCTAGGTCGGAAGGGATCCACAAGGATCACTAAGTCCAACCCTTAGCCCTCCATGGGACCATCCCTAAGAGTCACACCATGTGTCTGAGAGTATCGTCCAAACCCTACTTGAACTCTGTCAGGCTTGGAGCTGTGACCACAACTCTAGCAAGCCTGTTCAATGCCCAACCACTTTGGGTGAAGAACCTTTTTCTAATATTCAAGCTAAACTTCCCCTGACACAACTTCAGGTCACTCCCTTAAGTCCTGTCACTGGTCACTACAGAGAAGAGATCAGTGCCTGCCCCTCCTCTTCCCCTCCCTCACAAGAAAGTTGTAACTGCAATGAGATCTGCCCTCAGTCTCCTCCAGCTGAACAGACCAAGTGACCTCAGCTGTTCCTCATACGGCTTCAACTCAAGGCCCTTCACCATCCTCATTGCCCTGCTTTAGATACTCTCCAACAGCTTAAAATCTTTCTTATGTTGTGGTGCCCAAACCTGCACACAATATTCCAGGTGAGGCCACCCCAGTGCAGAACAGAGCAGGACAAGCCCATCCCTCGCCTGGCTGGCGATGCTTTGCCTGGTGCCCCCCAGGACATAGTTGGTCCTCCTGGCTGCCAGGGCCCTGCTGACTCACATTCAACTGCCATCGACCAGGACCCCCAGGGCCCTTTTTGTGGC
The DNA here is from genome assembly GCA_013396695.1 of Sakesphorus luctuosus. Classification (NCBI taxonomy): domain Eukaryota; kingdom Metazoa; phylum Chordata; class Aves; order Passeriformes; family Thamnophilidae; genus Sakesphorus; species Sakesphorus luctuosus. Next base: position 1,235,145 of record VWZD01001890.1, read on the forward strand.
ACTGCTTTCCAGTATTTCATTCCCCTTTCTGTATGTACATCTGGCATTGCCCCATCCCTTTTGAGATGTCTCTCTGTTGGTTTCATGGACTGACAGCAGACAATGTTGAATAGCACTGGTCAGGATCTCGAAAGCAATCCTCAGAAGATTGCCACCTCTGACAGTGGAAGTTAGCGTGTTCTGCCTCAGTGGTCAGGTTACCAAGAAAATGGATCTGGTTAACAGCACTACTCTTCAGGCCTCAGTTTCAAAAGCCCAGTACAACACTTCAGCATGTGGTTACATAAAGTTCTGTAGAGACTTCTGGTTTGTAGGCCTCTGGAATTGAAGAGTATCTTCTCTAATGATAAAAATGTGAGGTAGAGTACTACTGGAATCCTTTATTCAATAGTTGAGAACCTCAACATATGCCTAGTTTTTCTCTAGCATCAGAAATGTGATTAGGAAAGGACCCCACACTAAAAAGAAACATATCACTAGACAAAACAAGGTTTCCAGAAAAACATTCAGTAAAGATATACCTAAATAATTTATTTTAATTTAGTAAATCAAAGTTTGTTTCTTATCTCCTTCATCACTTGTTCATACTTCTGTATTGGACAGGTTTGATGGTTTCCTTAGTCTATTGAATGAGCTCAGTTACATCTCAGATTTTTCATATTTGCTTGTTTCTGAATTGATCACACAAGGTTGGTGGTACTCACACTCTGTGAAGCACTGAGGCATCTGATGAACATCTTCCAGGGCAATGCGAACATGGAACACAATTACAAGTCTGTATGATGGTCTAGTCCATTTCTTACAGTTTTTCATTAGCCCAGATTTTTTCCTAGTTGAGTCTTATTTGATTTTTATGTCTTGGGGTCTACTCACACATAAAATAGAAAGTGATATAGTCTTGCTTTTATCTGCTGAAATATGAGATAAGGTACTGGTTGATGAGTTCATCTTTAGTGTTGCTTGGATTTTGAAATGATTTTCCTACAGTTTACTCCTTGACATGCAGTTAACAAAATTCCCAAACAAGTTGCTTGTACTCAGTCAACAGGTTTCTAAAATGGATCAGTTTATGCATTCACATATGTGATTGAACATATAAATATAGTAACACAAACAAAACTCTGCGTAGTATCCTGAAATGAATCCAGATGAAACCTCAAAGAGAACAACTTCTCATTTGTCATTGTTCTCCAGGAACAGGCCACTCATCCGTCCCAGTGGGTTGGTAATCAAGTGGGTAATCATGGTTAGCTATAGCAACCACTTCTTGCCCCAAATCCTGTTTAGAATATTTATCTTGACCGATGTCTGTATTTGGTTTTATTATTGAAAATGCAAAGACACAATGAAGAACTGATGAGCATCCCTCTGTCTGACTGACTGATTTGAGGGCTAATCAAACTCTATAGTTTCTGAGATGGAGTCTTCAGGGCAGATCCAACTTGCATTGCTGAAGCCTTTAGACAGAACAAACACAATGCAAAATCACATTTGAAATAGAAATCCCACACTTACATATTCAAATATTTAAGGCTTGATGATTACATGCATCTGCGTGGTTTCCCTCCTTCCACTTCATGCTATCAATCACCGTCTATCAGGCTCTAATCTTAGTTACGTCCTTGCTTGAATCTTGTAGTTTTCTAAGATGCCTGTATTAAGAAAACATTCCTGTCTGGAGATTCTTTAGTTCCCTTACATGAAAGCTTGTAGGTTCTCCAGAAACCCCAGCATTCATTTGTTAGCTCTTAGCTATGCTCTCTTAGCTAAATCCTCTGCTTCTGGGCTCAGACAGATCCCTGCCCATGCAAGAACTTTTCTCACTGCCCAACCAGTGTGAATTCAGGCAGCTTATTTTAAACAATAGTTGGAAAGAGGTAGAAAGGTCTGTTTGCACCAGTCTCAATTGCAAGTGGTGATCTTTTCTACTGTCTGGCACTTGCCTGCACACTCCCTTTATTCCACTATCTCCAGGCTTCATGGCAACCATCAGTCTTAGGACAACCACAACATTTCAGCTGAGACAGATGCTCAATAATGAGCAGACTGTTTTAAACTACACTGAAAGGAGAAAGCCCAGCAGTGACTGGGCTCAGCTGAGGAAGAGTGGGCAACTAGGGTCTGACTCTGTAAGTGCTTATACTCCACCTTACTTTGTATCTCTCATGATCTCAGCTAATCTGTTTGATTTCATACTGCAGCCCAGCACTCACTCAGATAGGCAGTGATCTGAAATCAAGGCAGTGAAAAAAAGTGATAACTCTTTCCAACCTGAGATTATTCACTTGCAATGGGATTCAACATCTTAACACATTTAAATGTCTACATCTCAGCTTCCTTCTTTTTATAGACAATTAATAGATGTTTTTAAGGTTATCTTCATCTGAGTATCATGGTGACACTTAGAACAGATCCTATGGATCAAATCCCACACCATAAATGTCTAAAACGAAGGAAGATTAATTTCTCCTTGCTAATGTAAATACTCTTTTCATATTTTGTTGCACAAATAACTTAAGCTATGATGCACAAAATAGCAATAACTAGGTCTGAGTCACAGGTAAGACTAGGCTTGCATGGAGGCATCCTATGGTTCTGAAGACACTGAATGTTTTCCCATGAATGGAGTGAAGTAAAGAGAGAACAGTGGGATGAGGGATATCTTAATGTTTTCTGAAATGGGAGATATTTATCAGATTAAGAAGAACAATAATTAAGGCACACACTGTAATTTATAGCTCTGCAATTCATCTTGCTTTGATCAAGGCCTCATTCCAGTTGGTTTGGAGGACTTTGCTGTTGTTAAACAGGACACCAGCTGAGTAACTCTGCAGCAAAGACATAACCTTCATTAGGGAGGCTTTTGCTGCTGTAACCACATCCATTTTTTGCCCCCCCCTTTTTATTATCATCTGTCTTGAATAATTTCCTTGTGGGGTACTTCAAGTCCCAGTGTTAATTGTATTACACGTAAGAACTGCCACTGACACCGTCACAAATCGGAACAAATTTTTTTTGGTTAAAATATAAAAACTCCCAGCTATATTTGAGCAGGATTACACTTGAAATTTTTCTTACACACTGTGTAACAAAAGTGATCTTGTGCACATGTTTACCTTTAACAGGAAGCTGAAACTAACACATTCGGAACCTCAAGCAATAGTTGTAAGGAGACAAGGCAGAAGAGCAGGGTAAAGTTAAGCCTAATACCAAGATTAACAATAAAACACAGTTGTCATGTGCTGTTTACTTTTTTAACATCTGGAAAGGTTTGAGAGAGTTAAAAAAAGGGTCTTGTTTGATGTCTGATTTCCACTCTGCCTCATTTTTGCTCATATACTTAATTTACAGAGTTCTTTGTTGGCTGAATTAGGTTTCTTGCTTTTTTGGAGCCCATGTCAGGGCTGTGTGTAGCAAGAACTTCACGAGAAATCCTGCATCCTAAATCCTTTGCTCTTCTTCATCATATGGCGAATGACAATGTCTGGCAGGGGTTAACTCAGCATCACAGGTCATTTCTCCCTGGTGTTCCTCTTTCCAAAACAGGCCATTCTTAACATAAGACAAGACTAAAGAAGGAAAGAAATGTGTCCTAGAAAACAGTGAGATGGATTCCTGACTGCAAAACTGGAAACAAAAAATGAAATATGAAAACAGAAACTTAAAGTATATCTGATTCCAAAGTTCCTTTTTAGCTGTTCCAGTATCTTGTCTACAATTAATGCAAGGGTTTGGCTGTGTAATGTCTCTCCCTCTCTCTCTCCTTATTTCCCCTTCTTTCTTCAAATTCTGGCCTCACCCTAGAAATTTTGCTGAGCTTACATTTTCTCCTTCACTGTAGCTTGAGATACAAGTTTGCTCCTTCTCTCTCCCCCTTAGCCTGGTGCATGTCTCCATTCAGTGTAAATGTATGAAGTGGGTTCCTCCTCTCCCACTGGGAGCTTTATCAAGAGGACCTGACTATTTTGTCCTAAGACACTGCCTTAATTCAGAATTCATATTTTCTTTCTATGACAAAACTTTGGGATTATCCTAATATTTTATAAGTTATCTGCTAAATTGAAATTGTCTATTGTACATGATCTCCATCATATAACTCGTTATGTCCCTTCTCCCCTTCATGCCCTCAAGGAAACATCCTAGCTAAGTCAACTCCCCCTCAGTCATAAAGAATGGAATGAAATGAGGGAAAGGAAGAAGAGGGGTGTGGGGGGGAAAGGCAAAGGTGGTGGAGCATTTTCCTTTGATTCTTTTTTGCACTGGTCTCTCATCAATTTTAAGTAGCAAACACTACTAGGAAGCTGACCATCTGAATTGTCTCATTTATCCTAGTGTGTTTCTTTATGTAGCTAACAGTTCTCTAACCTAAAGGGTCAGAGTGTGCTGTATGTGCTCTTCCTGCCAGAGTTCAGTGCTGTGTTTCCTTGAGGTGCAAGAGCTTTCCCTTTCATGTCATTTCATAATCCATACTGTTCATTATAGTGAGAGAATGCAGCACACAGGTTGTCATTCATTCTCTCCCCTGCCACTGTTTTACTGGGCAAACCTTAAGACTACTCTTGACCTTTTTATTGCTCAGTTCAACATAAGAATAATTTGATATAACTAGTGTTTTAATCCTGCTTATGATCTGCTTTTTCATAATGCCTGCAGTGTCATGTTTAAGCTTGTGATATGCCGTGAGACTCTGAATAGTTAAATTTTGATGGAACATTTCTTAAATCTCACATGTGAATGATATATGCAAGAAAAAACCAGTTAATTGCTTGAAATCGCTGCTAACATTTAGAAAAATATATGTTTTGCTCTGCAACTCCATTACAAACCTGACTGCTTGAGAAGATATCTTCTGGAGATAAAAAATCAGTCAGATTGCACATTGCTTGTTATCATGCTTTTTTTTTTTTAATCTGAGGTTTAACTAGTTCCTATTTTGGTACTGAAGTCTATAACATCTCAAACTTGCAAACTGCATCCAATGAGAAGGATGATCAGGAACAAAAAACATCAAAAATTAGTCATTTTAGTGTAGTTACAGTTCATGGGTAGATTACCAGAACTGTTATCACCGGTGACAGCTCAGTTCACTATCACTGGAAATTTCAAATAAGATGACAAAGGATATGAGTCACTGGAATAAATGAAAATATTCTAATAAACTCTATGTGACTCTAAATTAGATGCAAAATCTCTACATGTATGACAATTCTTTTATCCATATAATCCCACTTCAGTTGAGCAAGAAAATAATCTCACTATTTGTTTTTAGCCTATGTTTTTACTGTTTCTTATCCCTGTGATTTTGCAAAACTGAAAACATCATTCCAACACACATACCTCTGTGTTGTCAGCACAACAGAAGTTTGCTGGTAGGATGTGTACAGGCTGGAAGCCTGTACGCATCTTTGCTTCATGTGATGCACAAGCCTCCAGCCTGCAAAAGGGATGCACAACAGCAGTAGTTGCCAGGTCTGTCTAGGTGGAGGCATTTAGAAGAGCTGAAGACAGATCCTTCACATAAGTACTTGAGTGCAGAAATATCTTGGCTTTTCAACCTCTGCCAGAAACCAGCTATTTTCAAGTTCCGTTCTCCTGTCTGAGGATGCAGGACTAGGATCAGGAGGCAAAAAGACTCTGTCAATTAAAACCTTGCTGAAGTGAAACAGGCCATAGATGAATGCTTATTAAGTAGATGAGAAGGGTTTGTACGAGTACAATTGGTGGTACATGGTAGACAGAGGAGCAGACTAATGTAGGGGTAGAGCCAATGTGTTAAAGCTCTGCCATTTCAACAGCTTGTGTGGAAGAAGCAACTGAGAGAACATGGAAACGTGTGTGCCAATGCCCATGTAAGCTACACGTGGAAGTTACTGCTCTCTGTTTTCTTGCTTCTTGTCACCAATAGTGGTGTTGCTGGAGCATGGGATTTACCTCATCTAATTTTAATATCCATAGGTCAGAATTATGTGAAAATCCATAATTTAATTTTATGGAGGGCTTGGTCATTGTTTTCTTCAGTTTCTTTCTGGGTGGGTTCACAGCTACAAGTCTTGCTTGTGTGTCAGGTCCAAAGAAACTCAAAATCTCATAAAACAAACATAGTCAGAACTGCCAAAAATTTATCTGGTTCCCTGTCAAAATCATGTGAGAATGCAAAGCATAAATCAGCCAACGTTCACTCAAAACTGTGCTTAAGGTTCACTCAGAAATTCTAATATTCTTATTAAATGTGAAATCACATGAGTTTTACATAAATTGGAGTAACACAGAATATGGTCCTCATGGTTCCATAAGCCTCATTTTAGCACTTCATACTTCATTTTATCTGACAATTGGTCTCATTTCTGTTGTCCAGTCTGAACCCAAAATTCCACTGAACATGGTGATAATTTGATTAAATCCTAAGAATCAGCTTCAGAGTTGGATCCGCTGAACCAGCTGAATAGAGAAGAATGTTTGACTCCTTCCAGATCCCTTTAGAAGCACAAGCACTCCATTTTTCTCAGGCTGAAATATTTAAGAAAAGCAAACATATCAACAACAAGCTCCATGTGTCCTTTTTTCTTGCTTCCTCATGAGCGTAGTCCCTGTATAGCTATGTCTCAAGAGAGGAATACCCAGAAGCTATATTTATTTATGTTTATCATAATTATCTGTCATGATGTAAGACAGTTTTTACTGTATGTAAATATATATTTATCAAATATTCAAATATCAAAGTAATTTCTTCCTAAAAAATACATATCTAAAAGATGAGGAATTAATTGCCCTGCACATGTATGTGTTTCTGTGAGCATTCCCCTCCCTACTGGCTTCACCAGGAGACAAAATGACCAGCTTATGCTACTTAATTCATTTGACATGAATTAAATTACGCAAATGCTGCAGATCTAAACATTACCATTTACAGTTTTCCCTATTAAGATAACTACTGTTGCTACCCAAAACTGCTTTTTTGCTGGTTCTTGACCTCCAAGGACAACACTGGTTAAAAGTCTGCTTTAAGACTTGTATTTCTTAAATCGAGCACATTTATGTGTTTTCAGACATCCATGTTGAAATAAAATAATATATAGAGAAAATACTTATATTTTGATTAGCTAATACTGGGGCTGAAGTAGTTATTTTCTCTACTGTTGTGTGTAATTTTTCTTCAATAGGAAGCAGCTCAAATGCAGAAACACTGGAGTCACTGAGAACATTTAATATGATGACTGGTTATTTAAAATATGCTGTGAAACACTTCAAGTTTAGAAATACTTATGCCCTGAAGACTATCATGAAGAATGGCTGCATTCCACTGCAAGAACAGCGTTCGGAAAGCTTAGCTCACTCGAGCCTACTCAAAATGATGATAAATTGCATGTATCGTACACTGTACGCACAGTTTTTAGGCAGGTGTTTTGGGGCTATTTTTTGGGTGACCACTTCTTTTTGCTCCCACTACGAACACATAGATTCATTCCTTTACTCTTTCAACCTCTAAACTACAAGTAGTACAACCACTACATTATCTCTGCAACAGGGTTGGAAATCCTGCAGGTTTTCCGATAAGTTCTGTCCCTAAGTACCTTCCTCTGGAATGAAGCAGGGAAAATTCAGAATTTGTTCAACCCCAACACTCACAGTGTTACCCAGTTAGCCCTGTGCTGCCCTTTGTTCCACTGAGTGGAACGGAGCAAAACCAGGTCACTGTTTTTTGGTAGGTCATATTGGAGCTTCCAGTCTCTTGTATTTACCAGGAACAAAAACAAGGAACAATTTCTTGCTGACACCTTTTCAGTGAAAGTTGGTTACATTATCATTACAAAGATCAAAGGCTTCTGCAATATTGACCTTGACAGGAGCAGCTTTAGCAATTACAGGTGTGAATGAAAGACCATGTAATCCTTCCCCTCCTTTTCCCCCTCCAAAATACAATTCCTTCATTCAGAGGAAAGCAATGATGGAGCAGAGCATGGCTGGGTTATCTATACCACCCCATCTTAATCTGAAAGCCTGAACCATTCTTGTTCATCTATTTAGGCCTTATTTTCCTATTCACTGTTGGAAGTTTTCAGGGAATCATTTATCCCTAGTAACTCAGTTATTGGGTTACATCTCAAGGAGTGTACAGACCTGGATGAGGGCATGAACCCAAGTGTGGCAGGATTGTTACCTTGACACATTTTTCACCCAGGCTGCCTGACACTGACCAACACCCTAGCTGGGGCATGGTCAGGAGTTAGTATGTTGAGCATTTGTCTCAGGATGATGGTTTGAAGGCAAAGAAGTAAGGAGATTTCAACCATATCAACATAATTTATGCACCAAATGTGACAACAGTCTCTGGGTATTTTATTTACTATCATAGATATAGTTTAAGTGCTTTGTATGAAATATATGTTTATCATAATGCAAGAATCCATAAGATTTCAAAAAGATACAGAGTTTTCATAGTTGCTCACAACCTAATGTACTTCTCAGAAACTAAAGTGTTTCTTTGTAAATTTACCAGCATGGACAAAAACAGCTTCCTCAGAAATATGTTGAAATTCTGAAATCACTGATTATTTCCTTGTGAGGCAGGAGCAATATTTCTGGCAATGTAAAGCAAGTATTGCAAAATTGAAGATGCTGCAAATGATTTCCTAGAAATTTTTTACATTTTGTCTGATATATTTCAACAAAGAGAAACTACATTTTGTCTCACAACTCACACAGAAAAAAAATTGTTTTTCATTCCCCTAAACCATACTGACCTAACTGCATTTTTTCTCTAGAAACGTAGTCACAGAACAATTTTTTATATTAATGTTCAAAATATTCAAGAGGCTCATTTACTTGAATTTTTATTCTTTTCTCAAACAAAAAGTATGGGAATTGTGGAAACCCACATGCAAAACAGAGAGACTTTGTCAGAAGCAATTTGGTTATGGATTATTTCTGGTTCGTTTTGTTTCCTTTTGCCTCCACGAAAGCCATTAGCACTTAATAATACAATGTAATTCACTGATTCCCCTAGGCAAGAAAAGATTGTAGGCACAAATATGTTAGAGAGGCAGGTGTTAAATGAGGTTCTTTAACCTCAGAAATTATGTTCTCAACAACCAAATTACAAGATAAAAGTGAATTTTCCACCCTTTAGGAAGACATTGAGTAGTTCATTTGAAAGGAGTTGCTTACTTACCTCTTGTGTCTAGGTTCTGAATGCAGCTATAGACATTTTTGTTCAGAGACAGTAGAGCTTAAGTCACAGTCTGTGTTCCCACCCTCCCTCTCTTTAACACTTGTAATTGGGCAGATTTTGCTTTATGTTCTGTTTTCTGAGGCTCCTATTATCTCTGTGGATGACAAGATGAAGCCCACACAGCAAAACCAGTGTTGGGAGTTCCACTCCCCGCACAGCACTTTGAAACTTCCAAAGCTGCAAGGCACTAAGTAGTGCTTTCCTATGCATTGCCTTTTTGTAGAAAACAAAACAAAACAAAACCAAAAACACCAAACAAACAAACCCAGAATCTCCACCAAAAAAAAAAAAAAAAACAAACACCAACCCAAACAACCAAACCACCAAAACTAGAACACACTTTGTTTACTGTAACGGGTTCTTAAATTCCTTGCTGATGAGCACTTTCAATGTCATATCAACAGCTTTCACAGAAACATACCTGTAGCAGTGCTGACCCACCCAGCATGAAGCAAACTAATCTACAACTGACAACTAATCTGCAAATGGCTAAAAACATGGTTTCTCACCAAGCAACTGCCACTGAAAAGACTTCCACAGACTACACACATAATAAGACCTGGTCAAAATAAGTAAGATTATAGTGGCCTGATCCTTTATGAACCCACATGACGAAAATCTAAGTATGTGGAGTGAACAGACTTTATTTCTGCTTTGCTTGATCCACAAACTGTCTTGACTATCTCTCATGTAATTTTTAATGCAACCACAACTAAGTTAGGATTCAAGACTGTCTGCTATTTGTTCTTCTGAGCACTTTGAGATGTGGGTTATGGTAGGACATAACTTACATGCCAGTTAATTCACAGTCAGTATAGAATACAACTGGAGAACTAAATACAAGCTCAAATCAACTGAGTCTGAAGTGGGATTAAACCTGGAAAAAGCTTTTTAGGAAGAGCAGTCTAAATATTAAACACAAGTGCCATGCCTCTGTGACTCTGACCTAACAAACATATATCTTTCTAATTATCTGAACATTGATGGGTTTCTCATTAGGTCACTAATTTTTATACATGCTTCAGCTAGATAAAAAATTACATTTGATAAACCTCAGGAATTATATCAGGAAAAGAGACACACCACACCAACTCACTATAGCCAAAAATCCTTCCAGAAATTAGAAAATCAGAATAACATGATGTCTATTGTAATGAGGTATTTATTTATTTTGTTAGTTTCATTGGCAAATACAAAAATCTCACAGATAAGGTGATTACTAAATAGAAATAGCAGCCAAAGCTCCGGTACAAATCACTGAAATCCCCACCTCACTTCTGTCAAGATCAGCATCATTTCCAAGCCAAATTTCATAAAAAGGACACATTACTTGAAAACAGAGCAAGAAGAAAGGGATCACTGGAGACTTAGAGTCTGGCAATGAAATTCTGGGAAATTCTTTTGAAAAAGTGACTAAACTGGAAGATGAGAGAAGCCTTCCTGGGCTTTAAAGGGGACCTGAATCTTGGACAGAATATACTCCACGAAAATTCAGGTTTTGTATCAGTCAATCATTTTTTTTAAATTCAGAAATTACAAATGGATGTTGGTCTTTATTTATATAGAAAGCCAAAACCAAACTACAACAAACAAACAAACAAACAAACAAACAAACCCCAAACCCAAAACACCAGAAACAAAACCATGAAAACAATTTTTTCATTCTCTAAGTTATTCTCTATGGATTTTCAGTTCATCTTATTAAAACTTCATGAAACACAACCCTGACCATGTGATGATGAAATGTCAAAACTAGTTTTCCCTTTCAGACCGAAAGCAGCTGGTAACTTCTCTGAGTGATTAGGATGCCATTGATATTGTGACGCTATAGCACTCAAAAAATTGCTCACTGTAGTATTAATTGGGACAATCCATACAGATTACTTCTTTTTAATAGCAAATATATTGTTTTGCTCTCTTAGAATAATTCTTACCTAACATTGTCTAGTCTTGTAACTACCTTTTCAATGAACAAAAAACAAGTTGCATGTGTTTCTATATCTCATGAGTATATCTAGCTACACAAATATTGTACCATGACTATCACTGCCAAACAATTAAAAGGGGCATAATCTGTTGTGCAAATTATTGTCTTCAAGACATATGTGAACTGCCTTAGAAACAATAAAACTTACTACCATCAGTTGTCACGTTGATGAGCATTTACATCATATAATATGAATATTCTAATAAAATAGGAATGTTAATTCTTTCACTCAAACTAGAATTAAAAAAACATGAGAATGAATATTTGTGTCCAAATATCTCTGTAGTTCTTACACTACATAACACTGAAAACTACCCTGGTTATGATTTAACCTTGTCATAATTTGATCTCAAATGCTGATGATCTCTGTAACCTTCAGGAAATGTTTCTCAGCTCTTAGAAGTCACTCTGCATGCCAGACAAAGCTGCCGATTTGTAGTTTTTAGTCCTGGAAGGGGGGTAGTCAGTGGAGTGATGGAAAGAAATGCTCAGTGACTGAATAGTGCTTATATTTCTCATACAATGTTCTGTAAGATTTATACAATGCAGTTTAAAAAAGTCTGATTTTCCTTATTCTGAAGTTTATTACCTTGTTCATTTATTCACAGAAGGTTAAAATATAGGAAAAAAAAATTGATGACATATTCTCCAGCCATAAACATAACTCTCATCTGAGAACAAATCATGACAAACTGTGAGGGAATGAGAAAGGATTTCATTTAGCGATATACGTTAGGTCTCAAATAGCTGACTTCAGATTTCAATTTCATCAAACAAAACTATGCTAAACCTGTTCAACCACCTTTTCTTACATTTCAGGAAATTGTAAGGATTATTGAAAACTGAAATTTGATGAAAGGTAATAAATAAGAAATATATAGCATTAAAAGATTCAGTAAAATATATCTTAAAAGTCGAGTGCTAGGAAATGGTTTATTATTCTATTTTTAGATGCTACTTCTCTTCATTTTCTAAAGCTTTTATGCCTATTTCTACCTCACATGTAGACATAGAAAGAAAATTTTCCTTGTGTAAGAGGTAAAAATATATTACAGACACAATAAGTTTTCAATGTGGTCTTCCTTCTAAAAGTAGTTTCAAATGTAAATTTTAGGAGAATTATAAACTGGTTTCAGAAGGCAAACATAAAGTAAAAATTCATTATGGACATATAAGTATCATTTTCATTAGTAAGTTGAAATTAATTATCTTTGAATTGTGTACTTGAGCACAATATCAAGGTATGCTTGAGGAAACAAAGTGTTTGGTATGCCAAGGATTTTTTTCCTTCTGAATAACATTAGAAATAAAGTATTGCCCACCATTTTTCACATGACTGCTTTTTTATTTCTATCCAAGCAAGGTAGAAGATGTTTGGCAGGCTAGAACAAGGTAACCAAGTCTCCTTTATATTTACAGATTCATAAAAGCATCCTGCTCTTTGCTCTGCTTTAATCAGGCTTTTCTGAAGTAGGTTATGAACTTACCAAATGTGGGGTTTTGGCCTGTGTCTCAAGCAGATAAGTTCCAAGAAATAAAAAGAAGGATCAGGTATTTATTTTCTGCCAAAACACACTTATCTTTCCACTTCTTTCCTTATCTCATTTAGACTGGTCCTTAGCAGGCAGCAGAGTGCAATTTTTCAGTCTATCAAATTCTTTTCAGAAGACTGTAGACAGCACCCATTGCCTGAACTCTGTCAACACGCCCACAGTGAACAACCCCATGGCAAAAAACTGAATCCAGACTAGTTGTAACATAGTAGAAATGTAAATACCTCATTCAGAACTTTATCAATCGGGTACATAAACCTAGATAGCTATTTTTTCATTGGTTGTCAATCAGCTGTCTGAATGTCCTCTTCACTCTGGGCTGTGAAGACTATTTTTAAAAAAATCAAGCTGCCTTTTCCCGTAATTCACATGGAGACTGTACTGTCTTGTGAAAACAAATCCTTCTTCACTGCATAGCTCAATCTCTGATTACCTTGAGATCAATAAAATAGAATCATAGAATCATAGAATCTATTGGGTTGGAAAAGACCTCCGAGATCATCAAGTCCAACCCTTGGTCCAACTCCAATCCGTTTACTGGATCATGGCACTCAGTGCCACGTCCAATCTCAGTTTAAAAATCTCCAGGGATGGTGAATCCACCACCTCTCTGGGCAGCCCATTCCAATGCCTGAGCACTCTCTCTGGAAAGAATTTTTTTCTGATCTCCAACTTAAATTTCCCCTGGCAGAGCTTGAGCCTGTGCCCCCCTGTCCTATTGCTGAGTGCCTGGGAGAAGAGAGCAACCTCTGCCTGGCTAGAACTTGCCTTCAGGTAGTTCTAGACAGTGATGAGGTCACCTCTGAGCCTCCTCTTCTCCAGACTAAACAACCCCAGCTCCCTCAGCCTCTCCCCACAGGACTTGTGCTCCAGTCCCTTCACCAGCCTTGTTGCTCTTCTCTGGACCCGCTCCAGC
>VWZD01001890.1:1249316-1297367 GCA_013396695.1 Sakesphorus luctuosus
TGTGTGTGTGTGTGTGTGTGTGTGTGTGTGTTGTGTGTGTTGTATGTGGGGGGTGTGTGGGGGCGTGTGGGTGTGTGTGTGTGTGTGCACTAGTTTGTACAGCCACCTATTTCACCTCAGAAACTTAGAATTAATATGTGCAGTATAATCGTGCTCATCATTCAAAATTGAGGAAGATCTTTCAAACTAAATCCATTTACTTTCAGGGGCTGGGTATTGGAGAAAATTCAGCAGTGGTGTCCAATAGGCAATATGCCAGTAAGAACTTGCCATTGTATAAAGAGCACCAAAAGAACATGTGCTACTGAAAGTGAGTAATGATCCACAAATCAGGCCTAAAATGCCTAATGAATATTAAATACTTTGACCCTGGTGCTTTACCAAGAGAACTAGAAGAAAAAATGCCAACTATTAAAATAAAATCATTACTTTTACATCACATTTATTACCCTTTCATATTTTTCTGAGTGCTGCTGCCATTACTCTGACTTGTCATGATAACTTGTTTCTGGCTCTTCCTCTGTTTCTGTTGATCCAAGGGGCTCATTCAATACCCGCTAATAGAGGCAGAGGAAATCTTTCCATGACTTCAGTGAACTTTGGATCAGATCTCACATTTTCTTAAACTTCAACATCCTTTGAGACCCCAGCTCTCACACTTTACCTTAGATGATATTGTCTTCACAAATGGATATTTTTTTACTATAAAAATCAGTCCTTTCTTCTTGTTGAGGAAAGTGATGCCAGCCCCATTATTTATATCACATTTAGCAAACCCACAGGAGTTAAGCAAATCTGGAACCCTCCAGGAGATTGACTGCCTTGATGAGTGTAGCATAAGTCACCCAGGCTGAGGCCATTCACTCAGATATTTCCGTGTGTAAATATTAAGTTACAATATACGGTAATGGAACTAACAGTGCCTGGCCCAAATCAGGTGCAATGAATGAGCTCTGGTTCAATACTGATAGTCACAAACACACATCACCCTTTGCTTGCAAAGGGATATGAATTATCTCAGGCATTTAGACCAGGCTTTCTGTAATTTCGCATCCCTGGGACACAATTGTCTTCTTTTGTTGCCCTCTAGCTCTTACTCTGTAGGTAAAATTGTTCCCAGCCTGCAAATACTTGCCTTCACCTTTGCTGCAGAGGGGATGGGACACATGACCCACACTAGGACTACTCGCAGAAGGGTATCTGTTACTGTTATAAGGGCAGAGTCTTTTGAGCTTAAAACCAGATCTGCCCTCCCTTAATGGTCCACTTTACAGTTTGGAAGATTATTACCCAAACATGTGGTTGCATTTTGTGGTTTTGGACCCTGAAAGGAGGGGGAGGTGAGGCAAATAATTTAGTACATGAGGTACCTTACAAAGTTTTGTTTCACATGGGTCAGTTGTTTTTGTGGATTGTCTCTGAACAGAACACACAGAACATTTGTGTCGCTGCTTAATAAACACTAGAGCAGAAAGTCTATGTTTTCCATGTTATTTACCCATCTTATAAGGGAGAAAAGATTGGTAACATTTCTTCCATCTTCCCCATTAAGTAACAAATGATTCTTTCTGGCCAGAACAGAAAAGACATTATAGCTTAAATCATAGGCTTTTCTAAATTCTCTACTAAAATATCAATCAATTAGCCAAACTGCTAACAGAAGCCATTTCTCCACTCGAAAAGCCTTTAAAAATTATTTTTCAAAAGATATACAGCAGTACTAGACTTTTTGTCTAGAAAACTTCCATAGTTTTGTTGTAGAAAGAAATATTTTTCACATTATAAATATGTAAGCAAACTTCTGAAACTTCTCTATGTCTAATTAATCTAATTTGATGTTGCTTTCTAGTAAGCTACAATTATTTTTCCTGAGCTCTTTGGTTCAGTCATCATTCATCAATTCTCAGACTAAAAGGAGTTTTTACAGCTGGGTCATAAACCAAATCAATGGAAATGTTGATGCAGTATTAACCATATCAATCCTAACAGGTGTCTCTATAATAACCCTTGTAAAAGAAACACCTCTATGCAGTTCACCAGCAGGCTCCAAGGAGTGTGCTAAAGGAGGGAGCAGGGAATAATGAGTAATTAGGGTTTTCACTAACCAGAAAGATAGGTTCTTTCAATTCCTGTCCATTAAAAGTCACACGTGTAAGCATTGTGGTAATATAGATCTCAGCTGCACACTTCCAGTAAACTCATGATGAAATATTAAAAACCAACCCCAAAGAGAAATTGCTAGTCTTACAATTACTTTACTCATTATATGCAACCCCATGAGCTCTGCCAAATACACACATGCAGGTGTCCATGTAAGGAATTTTTAGCAAGGCAAATGGTGTCTGTTGGAGTGATCGGCAAGAAAATATGCCACTGGCCTGACATAGTTATTGTTTAAATCACATTTTAGCAAATGTCTTTGCATTGTGTGTTACAAGTCCATGCTGAGAATTCCCTGGAGACATAACCAAGAGCCTGATGCAGAGAGACCAACACAGCCCTGGAGGTGCCTCAGGGGTCCGGCCAGTAGGAGGTCCTTCGGGGCTGGCTCCCATACAGAGTACACTGTTCTAGAAACTTGGTATAGATATGCTAGGTGCTTTCTTACTTTTCTTACTTTTTCATACTGGATCTTTTCTGTAATTTAAGATCTCTCTCTGATTAGTCCAACTCCACCTATGCCACATGACTGATCCCTTACAACTTCTCTCCTTGGCACTGGATATTCCTACATCCCTGTGGAGCAGTAGCATCTTCCTTATGTTTCGGATAACTGTATGTCTGAGTATGCTAGAAGGATGTGTAAGTCAAAATCTTCCCCCAGAGAAAGCTGACGCACCTCCAGTGGTGATTAGTCAAGTTTTTTATTAATTTCTATATGAGTTACAATGGACTAAAAGTTATGATTAATTCCATTTCTAATAACATAACAACCAGTAACAAAAAGGACTGTAAGCAGTTTGCAGAACACCTGCTCCTTGTCAAAACCCAGGAGCCTTTGAACAAGAGAACTTAAGGATGCAGAAACATTTCTTTTCTTAAACTGGTTCTGTCTAGCATAAAATAGAACAGCTTATTCTAATCTCCAGAAAGTAATTTTTCCTGTGAAAAATTACATAAGTTATTTGTGAAACAGAAAACACTAGTGTCATGTCAATGTGATGGTGTTTTTAATGACTCTGAAAATCCCTTTGAACACAACACTTAACAGGATTGGGATGATACACAAGGGCTTTCCCTAAGGGCCATGCACTGAACATCTCCCAAAGCTTCCAAGCAGACAGAAGCACTTGTTCCTTGCTGTGGTCTCCTTTGTTGTGCCTCACAGTGGCAATGTCCAAGCTAGATCAATAGGACTCAGAAGCCACATCATACTTCCTGACTCCTGTTAAAACTTTATCTTGGGAGAGGGGGAAATTAGAAGGAAGGTAGTGCCTCCAAAAGGCCACACATGATAGGAAACTTTTTCTCTACCACATTTCATTTCATTGTAAGGGACAGCCAATATTTGCCCCTTATTTGGTAACATTTACGGTTCTGATTTCTTTAAATATACTGTTCCAAGTTCTGCAATGTCTCTGAAGATCATTATGTAGAAGTCCTCCCATGTTGATTAATATGATATTGTACAATAGGTTTAGAAACTGAACTCATGAAATATTTTAAGCAAAATGAATGAAGTTTCCTCATCAGAGATTCCTGGATAGCTG
Source organism: Sakesphorus luctuosus (assembly GCA_013396695.1). NCBI lineage: Eukaryota > Metazoa > Chordata > Aves > Passeriformes > Thamnophilidae > Sakesphorus > Sakesphorus luctuosus. Next base: position 1,253,027 of record VWZD01001890.1, read on the forward strand.
GAGTCTTTGCTGGTGGGATGCCTGGGGTTTGCTTGGGAGGAAAAGGAGAGAGGGAGGAGACAAGAAGAACAGCACAATAGGCTGCTGGAGAGTCTGTTGGGAACTATTAAACTAGGATGAAAACATGAACTTTCAAGGGGGTAGAAAGGAATAAAACTGGTTTTCCTTCATGAAAAACAGATAACTCTTTTCCTTCTTCAGGTTTACTCCAACACAAGGCCTCTTCTGGCCTCATTACCACGGCTAGAGCTCCCTCTTCTGATTCACTCTCTCCTCCTCTTCTGGATGTGGACCTTAATATTCCCATGAGAAAGGGCAAGATGAATGTTGCCCAGCTGGAGTCTCTACTGCTGAGGTGGTGTGTTCCATATCCCATCTGTCAGCATCAGACTGTGATTCACAGCGATATAAAATAGAGGGATGCCAAATCTGGAACTGTATATGGGGAGTTCAATTCAGTGGGTTTCTTTAGACATGCTCCAAATATTTGTGCTACAGGCTAGAACTAAATGCAGATGTATCACCTTCAGAGTAAACCTACCCTTTGGAGGTAGTTACCCACTGAGGCTGCTTTGGGGTAAAAAGTGTTTTCTGTGTGACTCTCTTCTAATCCATATGCAACTTGTTTCCTTGAGGAGCTGTTGTATCAAAGAGGGCCAAAGAAATGTGCATTAAAGTTTTTAATTTTTCTGTAATAGTAGCAACATCCTACACAAATTCCAAAACAGAATGATTTGGCAGCCTGTCACAGCTAAAAATATTTTTTCTGTTAAAAAAAAAAAATAAGCACCACTTGATTTTCATATTTTTATCACCTTGACATTATAAAACCCAAAGGAAAGACTAGCAGTTCCCTTTTTGTGCTGCCAGCGTTGCTCTGCCTTTGATTTCCACTATGTTATGCCTAAATGTGCAAGTGCTCTTCAGAGAGGCCAGATAAAAAGATGTTAACATACAGAGTCTGTTCTTCAGCATTTCTTTGGAGGGTAAAATCAAAATGGGGAGTCACACTCTTCCTAATGGACCACTGTGTTTTCAAGGTGTGTTCATATAGAATTAGCTCCATTTCTCTAAAATAAAAAGCTAATACTAAGGGGGAAACATTCCCCACTGTTTAATCCCCTCTAGCGCTGCATCTGAAATCCAGCCAAGTATCACATGTGTACAGTGTTCTGTATATGCAGAATGTATATGAAGTCAGCAAAACACAATTGCACGGCTTCTACTGAGAAAAAAACAGGCCTGACCTTTTGACAGAACAAACACTACTTTCTCACCCAGATACATCAAACCAGCTTTATATTTCATCAAGCATTTTGCTTGCATTTTTTCCTTCTGTTTTTTTTTTTAGACACTATTTTAAAATTTTTCCTGATCATTTAAAACCTGTGGGAATAATCCTAAAGATCATAATCCTTCCCCTACAAACCCTCCTTCTGCTCCCTCCCTTTCTTTTTTTAGTGTGTTGGCAGCCCTGATCAATGTTGATTCATTGAAGGGAACGGAATCTGCAAACTCTTCAGTAACACTAGACAAGCTGCTACTACAAGCAGCTGCAGTTGCAGTTTGCATCTCACTGGGGGTTTTCCAGAAAACCCACCCACAACACACAAGGGGAATTCTCCCGGACAAGCTGCAGGTGCTATGGATATTTTCATTTAATATTCATTCTTGCAATTCAGCACATTTGTAATCCATGTGGTAAACTGTTACTTACATTTCTCCCAACGGACCACAACCAGATGTCGAAAATAAGAAGTCCGGTGGAGATATCGCTTCTTCTCCTCTTCGTTGTGCATTTCAATGGGCTTAAAACAAATCTGCTTTCTCAGGACAAAGGAATGTGCTTTTATATTTAAAGACACTTTTGTTGACATTAAGAAATAAAAGATATATCCAGAAATTACAGACACCACATAGAATATGAAGCGCTTTAATTGAAGGAGCATTTGGTATACTAGAGAAAATATGCTTTTTTTACAAGGCATCACTATCATATTGTTAACTAAAAGGCCAAAAAAAGGATCACAGTGGAATATCACATGAATTCATAGACTGTCTTCTGTATATGTCACAAAGTTTTCCCGGTGTCAGGAGAAGGGAATTCCTGCAGGTGTTTGCTAATTTGTTTTGTTTATTTGTAACCATTTCTATTACACTCATCACCATAGTGTTTATGTTATCTGAAAGCATGACAGAGTTAGTATTTTTTTTGAAACAAAAAGACCAAATACTAGAGCTTTCTTCATTTAACATACACCATAGATTAGATGGGGGTTTATGTTTGCTTATTTGTTTATTTAAAAGACAAAAGAAAACCACAGCACTTTATCTGATGCAGTTTTATAAACGATCCCCCACACAGTGACAGTAAAGGATCTGCTGTTCTCTTTGTTTTCCTATACTCTGCCCATTCTTAGCACCTTTATGTTCTAGCAGTACTTGAAATATCATCACAGCTGTCACTAACAACTCCTCCACAGTTAAGTAGGGGTGGGAAAATGATGACCTACGGCCTCAGGTACAAAACTGTTTATGTTTTTTTGTACATTTTTAGGGTAAAAATATTATTCTGCAAAAGAATGTCCACAGCTTCCTGATTTATGCATGTCCAAACTCATAAACCATGACAGGACAGTAACATAAGATACAGGTAAGAAAATAGATGATTTTTGACTTGGACATCTTTAAATTTGGAAAAGCTTTTCATATTTTTCTCAGTGTTGAGCCTATTCTTGGTTTTGGTACTGAATATTTTCCTGATCCTAAAGTCCCTAGGACAAAACAGTGTTCCGTATGGCTAAAGAATCTATAATTTTATTGATGGAGATAACTGTTGTCCTAAAAATCTTTCAACAGAAGTTCAATCTCATTGCACAAAGCCATACTCTTCCTGTCAATTTTAAGTCAGAGAGAGAACATCTTTCCTGAATATTTCTAAGACAATTTGAATTACTATAAAAAGCTGACAAACAAGGACGTCACTGGTACATTTTGTTGGTTTATTAGGGCCCCCAAAATTGGAGGGTTTTTACATCTGTCTCTCCAAAGTCAGGAATTCCAGTATAAGCTTAGGTCATGATTAGATTAGTGACCTCATCCTAGTCTCATATTGCAGACATTGGCCATGACCTCCACTTTCAGGGCACATGGGGTGAAATCCTAGCTATGCTGAAGCCAGAGGGACCCAGACTGGTTTTCTCCTCACTTTCTCGAGTCCAGTCTTCGCAGCTGTGCTACAAAGGGTGACATGGCTACAGAATCCAAAGGGTAAATCGACTGTCCTTTCTACAAAGTAAAAACGCTCACATAGAAAAGATTTATTTCTTTTTACTGGGAAAAAAACCAAAACAGGGAAAAAGTTAAAACACTTCTAAAAGACTGCTTGAAAATGCTTGGAAGAAAAAGATGCATCTTCAGAGAAGATGGTATGTAAAGACAATGGGCCCACTGTGCAGGTTGCCAAGGAAAATCCTAAAATCATGTGTCTACCAAATACATACAAGAAATAACACAAGTATATAGATGGTATAAGCTTGTAATCCTACCTTGCCAGGGCTACTGTGACTCCTTCATGAGAATTACAGTGATTCACGTGTTGAGGTGGGAGAGAGAGACGAAAAAACTCAAGGGCCCAAAGCACTGCTTTTTCCATATGTGTTACCATTAGTGAAACACCTGAGCTAAATAACCTATGTTCAACTGCTGTTAAAAAAAATTCAATAGCTCTCATTATAGCACAGAATTTCTCATTTCCTACTTGTGGTGGGATGCTGGTTGCACCCTGGGTTGCTGTCTGGGGCGTGTAATGACAGTGGTTCAGGGCCCTTTAAAGGTATTCTCTTTTTACAATGCCAACAAGGTAGTGGCAGTAAAAAAGAGAGAGGGGAAAAAAATCAAATGCATAACAATATTGGTGAATGAGAAGCATATGTGCTGACAGAGGAATGCGTTCTGCAGGGACCTGTGGGGAGTTAGTTAAATCTGAATGGTCTATGGGGTTCAGAGATATGACAAGAAATAAGGATGGTAAGTGGTAGGATGACAGCAGGAACCAACACAAAGTAATACAAAATATAGTTGATAAAAATGGACATTTTTGCATGTGATTATTACGAGATGAACATTTTTGCAGTACTTTCAAGAGAAGACAAATGTGGAAAGGCAATAGCAAAACAATTTCTAGACTGTACTCCAGGGAGCTATTTAAGGAGATAAGCATTCAAGGGGTCCTAATTTACATTCCATTTTCAAAAACTATGTATAACAGTGAAGATATTATCTACTACTATGTTTCAGTGCCCAAATCTCTCTTGAAAATGGAAATTCAGTGTCAGGTCATTTAAACTTTTTGAACACTTTATTATATCACCTGTGCCTTTAATTAAACCAAGTTTGTGATAATTCTATTAAGCTTGTAAATACTAATTAGAGTAGTAGAATACTTGTCATGGAAATAATCAAGGACTATTTATTTCAGCAATATAAGCCATAGCTGTGAAATGCAAGATTAATTGCACTCATACAGATTTCAGATAGTTGATTTTTTTTTTTTAACATAGAATGGCCATATATAGACCATGCAGCTGGTCAAGATGAGATATGAAGATGTTGCCTTAGATTGTCTCATTGTTTTGGTCATGAAAAATGAAACCTCAGAGCAAATAAGGAAAGCAAAAAGTAAGAACACAGGATATTGTTTGTATATACTATACACACAGACCTTCTGGTTCTGAATACAGATTAATACATTGAGGAGTAGTTCACAGAAATGGTATTTGAAAGAAATCTGAAATCTAATTAAATATGTACCTCAATACTTTGCATTTTTTGTAAAACAATATTAAATGCCAGTATTTTCATTAGCTCAAATAAAATTTTTTGTGGAAATCTTAGCAGTATCTTCACAGTTTGTTTCTAGTTCACACTTTAAACTTTACCTTACTTGTTTTCCTGGCTGCCCCCCTTCTTTTTTCCTACTGTGTTTACAATACAACTGCTTCCCAAAATTCATTTTTTTCATTCACAAACCCAGAGAAAACCCTTTTCAAAAAAACTCAGATTTCTTCAGGTCCTTATTCCCTTTTATCCGAAGGATGTTCATGCCCTTTTGGTGAAATATTACAGTGATAACATCTGCTTGGCAGTCCTTCCTTTCAGGTATTAGTGTGAGAGTTTGGATTGAAAAGTCTTCAGCCTCTTGATCTTTATTTGTTTTCTTTTTTTTCTTTTAAAGTTTTAAACCTTCTTGGTGAACTTGGTCATTTATTCAGTCTCATAAGTATATCTTAAGCATATCAGAGGAATTGCAGTTTTCTCTCCTTGTAAAAATTCAGCAGGTAGCCTAAAAGAAACTCCTTTTGATCTGCTGCACTCGCCTGCACTTTCCTCCTTTTAAAGCTTCTTCTTTAATGTAAAATACACCTTTAAAGCTAAAATTTCTGGACTTTCAAGATGAATAATGGAATTTTTCTTTCTTTTTTTTTCATACACCATTCCGATGACTTCTGTGACAGCATTTGAATTCAAAACCTCCTTGATTTACATTGCATTTAAAGACCTTTGCTCCTGTGGGAGTTTTGAACAAAACAGAGTCCATCAACACTCCTCATATCTTCATGCTTTTTAGATTTCCCTTGCTTAGTAATGTTAGAAAGTAAGTGGTTCTAATTAAACTTAAGTGTCAGTCCTTTGAATGTCCATAATGATGAAGGATTCAAAAAAATTCATAATGAGTAAAAGGTCTACATAGTTTGTATCTTGTATAAAAAAATATCATTACTCAGTTTAGGTCTTATGAAATTCCCAACACATCTGGCAAAAAAGTTAGGTCTTCATTTTCAAATCTCTCTATACTCCAGAACATATATAGGTGTTCAAACACACTGCAGTGAAATAGCACATGAATAGAGCCTTCAGAAAATGAATGAATCACATCTGAGAGAGCTCAATTTCAGGGGTATGGAGAACTTTGCAAATGGAAGCCAAAAGATTTGATTCATATCAGATAAAGTATGGACTGCTTCTGCAAATGTAACTCTTATGGACACCTAATATTGCCTGTTAAGAGATGGGAGCCCAAGGAATAAGATCATAAGCACTTTGTAACGAGGGTAAAAGATTTTAAAGTACCGAGGGAAAACAGACTGTGGGAAAAGGTTTCATAGCTCTCAACAAAAAGTCAAAATATGCTCCTTGGAACTTGTTAGCATATATTTTTTAACTCCCATTTGGATAGTCTGGGAAAAACTGAGTCTTAAAATGCTCTGAGATATTCTTCATAATTGTCTGAAGATGAGGGTGGCCTACAAAGTGTTTCAATTATCAAAGAAAATATACCAGTACATTGCCCTTCAGCCTGGGCTTCAGTTCAACAGGGCATTTGATTTGGTCTGCGAGCTGTAAGTGGTTCCTTCACTAAGATCTCATTAGAAGAAAAGAAACCCAAGAAAAGAGGGGAGACTATTTAGTCAATGTGTTGCCCAACTGCTGTTAGCTGCTGGCTATCTTACAATTTTTAATCAGACTGAAGGTTTACTGATATGGCTTCACATTTCTGCAGTAATGTTGGAAATGCTCAAGTTCCACTGAGGATAGAAAAATATGTGGGAACTACCTTTCTTTCTGCAACTTCATTTTCCTCTGTGCAAGTAAAGCTTACCATTTGAGGCATAAGGGAATAAAAAGACCTCTTAAACAGTTACTCTCTTTTTGTCTCAGAAGAAGATGAAACAGTACTCTGACTAAACAATGGATCCATTTTCCAGAGACAAAAAGAAGGCAGTCAAGAGTTAAAAGCAAAATTTGTAATTAGAAGAATTAAAAATGAGTGCACTTATGGCAGATCTAACCATAGGTCCAAATAACATGATTTCGCAAGCATTAGTTAAAGGCATTAAATTAACTGACATTCTTAAAAATAAAGGAGAATCCCAAGGATTAGGAAGTGGCAAATACAACTCCATTAGTTTAAAAAGGGTCAAGAGATTAAAGACCAAGAAACTGAGACTGGGGAGTTTAACATCTGTTGAAGGGAAATCCTGGAAACTTTATGCAGTAGGAAGAACACCTGGGAAAGTGGTTTTGTTAAGAGTAAGCAGTGTGGAATCAAGCAGTTTGTGTTTAACTATCTATAAATGCCAGTAATAAATAGACCTGATCTCCTGGAGTTGCTTGAAGACAACACCCTTGTGATAAGAGAAAGAGAACTTACTGGTAACATTCAGTGAGACACTAGAATGCATTAAAAAAGGTGAGGCAATAGGCCAAAATCATGACGGATAGAAATTATGTTTAAGAACACAAAAGTAAGATTGGGATCTTTATAAATTAGAAAAGAGTTCCAGGTGGAATAACTAAGAGATCAATTTGGATTCTCTATAATATGCAATATAGATGTAACATACTATCAGTATAAAGCTATTAAAAGTAGTATTCAAGTAAATTTTGGGAATGCAAAATTTGGTGTATTTATTGTACCATTATATTTTTAGTGATTTTAAAATACAAACTGATTTGGGGGAGGAATTTGAAATGTATCTTGTTGTGGAGTTTTGCTTTTATGTTTTCCTTTCAACCATTCTGATTTTCTCTGACTAAAGCTTATCTGAAACTAGATGCTATAACTTTTGGAATAAAAATAATTCCTATCTGTGCTTTTATATTAAATACAATAGGGTTTCACTAAGGACTGTGACCCCTAAATACGAAGTCTATAAAGTAGTCATCAAAGATCATGCACAGGATATTTCTGAGCAGTTGGTAGTGCATAAAAGCACTAAGCTCTCTACTTTAAATTGAGGGGTGACTTTGAGGAAGACTAAAAACTCTGGAGTGTCTGGGTTCCAGTCCCAGCTCTGCTGCAGATGTCTTGTGCTAGTGAATATGTTCTACTGCCTCTGTTTTAGTTTTCCCTTCTGTTAAACAGTGATAATAAACCCAGCAAGTTTTATGAGGTTAAAGGTGTAAAAGTTGTGAATTCCTGTAAAAACATAGAATAGGAAGATATATAAAAATAAAAAATATTCTTCAGAAGGAAATGTGTGGCATATTAAGCACAGAAGGAGTTTTCATTCGGTGTGAATCAGAAAAAGTTCTTCACCTACTGTATCTGGTTATAAACCTTTTGACGAGACTTGGGTATTTGACCTCTTTTTGCTGGGCCATCATCAAGTTTGTTACTGAAATAGTGATGTTAGCGAGGACTGGCCAAAAGAAAATACAGCACAGGTTTAACTCGCTGTGCTGCTTCTCGGAGCAGGACATGATATCCTAGGGAGGACCTTTGCCGTCAGGTGACACAGAATTAAGCTGTCACTAGAAATTCTTATGAGAAACCTTCCTGACTGTTACTTGACCAGCTGATCCCTGATGCACCAGCTTATCTGGCAGATTTTAGGAAAAGGTCTGTCCCCACACAGGAGAACATTTCAAGCTGTTCACCAGCTTGCCTGCAGCCTCACTCTCCAGTGTGATGAGTGGCACATTGGGAAACAGAACTTGACAGAGTTCATTGACCCAAATAACCTAACAGAGTGCAAGCCGAGATCTTCCAGCAGAAAGTAGATGGAAACTCTTTTCATATACTGTGGTGAAACAGAACAAGGATTTAAAAGAGTAATTAGACCAAGTAGGAAGGAAATCACAGCCTAAGAGTGTGTTTGAAAAGCAGATTTCCTAAACAGATGCATTATTACTTCTAATGAAGACAGATAATTCTTTCAGTTGCTGTATGAAATGCATCCCAAAGCACCTGTTTTCTGTGTTTATCTTTGAAGGAATACAGACTGCAAGTATTTTTTTATCATAACTTTTTAACCTAAGTTCATCTTCCAAAATACAGGTGTTTGTGTTGTTGATTAAATCAATATTTTCATGTATAATCCCTATGTTTTCCCTTTTGATCAACAGTGCAGAGGGGATTAGTAGAGGGAGCACAAGCTATCCAAATTGGTTACTTTCCCCTAAGTATTAATTTACCTTCATCATGCTGAACTGTGTTTGCTATTTATTGACCTACATTACTGATGTTTTTTTGAGCACAACATGGTGCTTGTGGGTTGGCTGGTTTGGGGTTTCTTTTAACATTGTGAGTTCATCTCTGTTTCATAAATCAAAACTACGATATTTGCTGAAAACAAAACCCTTGTTTTCATTGCTGCCCTATCCATAGAACCAGACACAAATTAACATATCTCCATTGACTTCAGTTGGGTGTACTGACTTGAAACAACTGAAAATCTGGGCTGTGATATATTGGAGTAAATAATCTTCTTGCACTCTGGCCCACAGTCATCCCACTTTGCTTTTGTAACTGAGGCACCTTCTTTGGGAGCACACTCACATCATCTATGGTCTGTTAATAGAAAAGTAGCTGCTTTAGTAATATGAAAGACAGATGTATTGTCAGAGATCTTAGCTGTAATTAATTTTTCTCTGGACACATCAGCTTAGGTAACCATCTTGCGTAGCTCAGATCAGCACCTTAAACTGTGTGATGAATCTGAGCTTTAGACCTTTCATCCAGGGTCCCTGAAGGCAAGTGGGATTCAGCTTCAGCTTTAGGCTCTTCAGTGTAGATGTGTAAAGAAAAGCATGCAAGGAATGCTCCTTCACACTGAGGATGGTCAGTCACTGAAAATTTCTCTTAGGTTTATGTGAGGAAGAAAGGGCAAATTATATTTCTTAATACACAAAGCGTATCTGTTTTAGTGTGTCAAGAGCTTGCTGAATTTACTATATCCTCTATAGAACATAAAGCTTGAAAACCTAACTCTTCAGAAAAAAAAATATTTTTGTTCTTGTAAAAGTTCCATTGTGACATTTCAGAAAAAAGAAAAATACCAAACAACAAAACACCTAGTTTTGTAGCCTTCTGCTTTTGACTGAAAGTTCAGGTTCCTTGGCTGAATTTTTTCTCCTACCTAGTGCAGGTGGTATCCAGCCTCAGTAAGGGGAGGTGAGTCATGATCAGGTCCTGCAGGAAATACTACTCTGAGCTGTGGCATTACAAGGCTTGGACCTTACTCCTAATAGGATACACAAAACTCAGAACTTCAGGAAAACAAACAAACAAACAAAAAATCCAAATAATCTATTGTGATTCTCTCAAATAGATTTTGCAGGAATTCTTGATCAAAATGAAACAGACAAATTCCAAAACACCATATACATACAAGCACTTTTCACCACCAACAAAAATACCTAATCCAAAATTTAAACAGTAATTTAGACAGTTGTGTATTTTTCATCTTGTGGGTAAAATATAATAAAAATCGAATAATCAGGATTAATGTGTATATTTTTTGTAACCAAACATTAGTGAGTCAAAAAGAGCTTAATTCTTCTTACATTTTCCATGTTCACCTGAGAGATCAGCTCTCTAAAATAACATTATTTCTGCTCCACAATGGTATGAGAGCTGAAGCACTACAGGTTCAATTTTGGTCTTGTGACCACCTCTCTGCACATCCAAAAAAACCTCACCCTAAATTTTACCAGCCTAAAGAAAGATTTAATTTTTGTCGCAGATAAATTTGGTCTGGGTCAGGCACAGCAGTCAAATAGAAACAGTGGAGTATGAAAATTATGAGCATCACACCAAATAAGCTTCTTCCCTCTTTCTGCACCATAATTTTCCAGGTGAAGTATTTGTAAAAGATTCTTTATTTTACAAAAAGAAGACTACACTGCAGCAGAACCAACCTACCAATGTTTTTTGCTTGTTTCAAAAACATGGTGTTTCTTCATCTGTTGTAAGTTGACAAAGGTCCAAGTGAAAATCTGACCTGACATTTAAAGTTAGGGACAGGCTGTGCAAAATACTGGGAAGAATAGCTGAGCCAAGAAACTGCTAGAAGACCCAGGAACTGGTTTCCCTATTCAAGTGATATGGAAGATAACACCTAATAACCTTTCCAGACTGCAGTGATTTAAGAGACAGAAACTAATTAGGACTCTGTGTGGGAAACTTTACACATTTTTGCATTAAAGCAAGCTGTCAAACAATATTCCTGAAGCTGTTTAGCCTCTCGTAGTTCAGTATTTCTTAGGAACAACCAATGGGAAAAGATCAGAGGTTTGAAGGCTAGACTACTAAATTTCTTGAAGACTTTCCTCCAAATATCCAATAAAATAATCCCACCAAATAAGTATTGGCTTACCAATCAGCATTTTGTTAAGTAGCCAAATAATGAAAATTTGATAAGACATGATGTTTTTCTAAGCAAAAACCCTCTACCTTAATTTACATACCAGATGGCAAAATTGGGTAAAATGGGCAATGAAATGTTAGAGAAGGGGCAAGTCCAGCCAAAGCTTTGCTTTTTNAAGTCAGAAGTACACCACCAGAATTAATGTTTCTAAGATCTGGCAAGGCAATAAGCAGACATTCAGTGTATAAATAACAGCGAGACATTTTATTAGGTTTTCTCCAAATTTTGCAGTTTTCAGGAAACTTAAACTGAGATGTGTTTTCTAGGTGCTTGTGAAAATAAAATATTATTACTGAGCATTTCTGAGGGTGTGGTTAAGAGGATTTTAATTATAACTAAGACCAAAGTTTGTTCTTCTAAATAACCCTTTTATCCCCACCAAAGGACATAAATCAGAGGAGAATTAGCATTCATGATGCTCAAGAAAAAAATGTTTGCAGGAAGGTGAACTAACTGGCACATTTAAAGACTGGGGAATCATTAGCTGTCTGAACAAAGCCTGTTGTGAACCATTCCAGACAGTACTTATTCCATGGTATTTCCATATGGTTACAGGGAAAACAGAATTGCATGACAGTGAGACACTTGACCTAAAACACATGGCAAACCTAGGACATGGCAATTACAGTTCATCATGGACAAATAGATTTGTTTTTCATGGAGCAGGAGCATAGCAAGAGAGAACTGTTGCTGTGAGACAGTGGGGAAATGAAGACCGTGCCTTAACTTGCTGCCTGCCATGCTTAAGAAGATGCAGCCCTTTACTGTAAAGCTTTTATGCAAGACTCCAAGTAAGACCAAACAAACCAGACCCATGGATTTGAAGAAAAATATCTCCCTTTGGCAAGCACCAAGTCAAAGTGAGTTGAAGGTAGATTGGGTATCCATCTATCTCCACATCCACCCAATTCATCCTTGAGCACAGGTTATAGCACAACATAGGCATGTAAATTCAGATCATATGAACAGAACTATCTCCTTCCTAGACAAGAAAATTCAGGCTGGTAAATATACGACAGCTCCATTCCTGTTTTGACAGTTCTGTGGGTCCAGCAATAAATTCTGGACTGATTTTTATTTGATCCTCTCATTGTCTCATGATAAATTTGGGCCAGCCCTGACTCTCAAAGTATGGGTTATATGCTTCCCTTGCACATCATGAGACATTAAATTCCACATATATCACACATTTATAGCAGATGTTCCTAAACAGACAAACCAGGTGCTAAACATATTTTATTCTGATGGGTAATTTTTTAAATTATTGCAATCAATGAGCTAATAATGCTGGTGGTAATGATGAAGTCAAGTTATTATTACCCATTACATTTAATCATTGACAGCAAGTTAATTGGACCTAATTGGAGAAATCATCATAAATAACATGGAGCAGATGGCAGACGTTTGTTTTTCCACTTCCCAATCTATCTAGCAGAGTTATAGATAAAGTTTGGATTAACCAGTGTAAAAGGGCAGAGAGTGTGCTATATTCCCCTACAAAGCTATAGTTCACATTGGCAAAGCTGCAAGTTGAACAGGCACAGAGAGCTTTCACAAAGTTGGATACCTAAACAAAACTTTTTAGTTGTTAACCATGTCTCTCAGCTTTTTGTGCTCTGGTCACAATCCTGAGTGCTCTCTTAGTTGCAGCAATGAGATTGGAGGATGAGGGAGGCAAAAGGGTGCAAATTAAAAAGGAAGCAGGAAAGGGAAAGTTGATCTGCTCAAACAGATGTGCTTAAAATACAGACTTCTGCATCTGACCTTATCACTGGAGACTCCCTTTGGGGAGAAATAGGTGCTTCCTGGGTGTGACTGAGGCTAGAATATCAAGCCAAACTGCTCCTCCCTACCAAGTATAAATGGTGTCAGATGGAAATGTCGACACACAGATGTCTAAGGGAGAGGATCCCACCCAAATTGTACACAAATTGAGCCAAAGGTTAGGGAATGGAGCAACAAATTAGACCTCTCTTACAGCAGCATGTCCACACAGGACAAGGAGTGGTGGCTGCGGGAATGGGAGCAGTACTTTTGCTTCAACCACCAGGAGTTGTAGCACTGTGGTTTCAGCACAGGTCAGCAGCCCAGGCTTGTACTGCCTTTTGCTACCGAATCAAAAACTTTCAAGACATCGAAGCTCAGTCCAGATTAACAGCAGGAATGGTCTCTTACATGTACAAGGCCTGAACCAATTAAGATTGTCCTGGATGGTGCCTGCCCTTGCATAGCTTCAACATGAAACAAAACTCTTCCCTCTAACTAGCAGGAGTTAGCTGCCCAGTTGTCGAGTATAGGAAAGTTTAGACATACAAAAGGAACCAGACCATCACAATTGGCTTTCAGATCAGAAGAGAGTCTCTGCTGCTTTTCCTTTTGCTAGTTTAGATCTAACAACACCATTCATAAATTCATTTGATTTTTTTTTTCTGAAGTCCATGGCCATCATTGGTATTGTTACCCTTTTTCCTCTCTGGAATTATAAATCTAGAAACATTTGGTGGTGTTATAAATCTAGAAACATTTTTCCATCAATGCTTTCACTCATTTCCATGTACTCCCATGCTGTTAGGAGAACACTTGACAGCAGAGTAGCAATAATCTTCTCTCAGATATAATTACTGATTAATGCACATATCATCTCACTGAAGAAGCAAAGTTATGCGGAGCCTATTGCCTGGCTTTTGGCCTGTGCTTCTACAATGTGCAACCTCTAAGCTGCTACTTTAAAACTGCCTTCCTCTTTTGAAAATCTGACACAAATGAGTGAATTAGAACTACTAAATCCCAAAAGCTGTGCCCTCATCACAGCAAGCAACTTTCATACTCTGCAGGTGGGGAACAGTGAACAGTGTGGCATCAGCCCTGGGCTCTGCTCTGGATTCCTGGATTGCCGATCCTCATAGCAGGTGGTTTTGAGAAAAACTGACTACAGTCAGAGTTTACTCCTAATTCCCTACAGACAGAGGGTTTATATAATGGTTTAATATGCAGCAACTAACCCACAGTTAGGAAGTGAGGTCATCTGTGGCCCATTGAACATTGCAGATTTTTACTGACTCAGCCAAGGTTATTTCATAAATTAAACGAAAGGTTTAAAATACCATAAAAAGGGTATTCCAACCACCCACAAAAACTGTAATTTTATATGGTTTAGCTGATATACAATAAAAAGATTTTTAAATATTCCGGTTTTAAGTTCTCCTATTTTCCTATAAATGTTTCTAAATTATATGCCTACCTGTATAATATTGCCATAATGTTGGTTTTTTCCATTTCTTCAATGTAAATACCCATTCAATATCTTGTATAAAATCTTCAAGTGCAATCTAGTCGGTAGTTTATTCCTTCATCTGTACCCATACAGTCACACTTCAAAAGTTTCCCTACAGAAAAAATTTTCAAGAAAAATCTGAATCTTGATCTCAGTTTAAATGTGCAAACTCACAGCTTTCCAATGCACATTTAAATTAAAAACTTATTTCAATACTGTCTTTGTCGCTGGTACTACATCATAAAGAATAACATGAATGGAGACAGATAACTCCTCATATCTTCCTTCCGGTTGTTTTCTGCTTTTTGTTTTCTTCTACTCTTTTTACTTGTTTTTTTTGGGGGGGTTCTTTAGTGCAATTTAAATTCTAAAATGTAGTTCTAACATGAAAATACAGATCTCTAACTATTTAAAAGTTAAGCATTTTGTGTGAACTAAAAGCCTAAGCTCCTTCAGAAGTCAATGGAAAATCTCTTTTTTGCATTTCCGTTCCAGGTGTTATGAGAAGGTGAATTATTTCATTTTTTAGGGTTCAAAACTTCCTGAAATCAGTGTGCAGACTCCTATTTATGCTTGATATACAAGGGATCTTCCCCCCTCCCCCTTTTTTTGTTTTCTATTACAAACTTTCAAGGTATGTGAAGTTACATGTCTCTTGGACACAGTGATTCTTTGACAGTCATTGCAGAAGAAATACTGATACCTACACTAGAGCTGATGACTAAATTTGGGTTATTTACTCACTTTAAATTCTTCAAGTCAAACCTTGAATTTCTAATTCTTTCCCATAACAGAAAGCTACAGATGATGCTGAACCTAGCAGCTCTGGAAATACTGCTTCTTAGAGGGAAGTCGTTCACCCTTCAAGGAAACTGAGAATCAGATGACAGGGGGGTTCAACTCACTGATATGCAAATTAAATACATATTGTTTTCAGTAAAATAAGAACCCACACAAATTTCTGATGTTCCTTGACTGAATTACTGATCTTAATCAAAATTGTTTGGAGATTCTAATATTTGGAAGACAGTTTTTCTGCCAAAACATAAATCTCCAACAAAAGCACCCTCTCTGCATTCTATATGTAATATTAAATAATATTATGACCAAAGGTTCACCAGTTCGCAGTGGGTCAACACAACAGTGATGAAGTACAGTTGACCAGGACAGGGCTGGCTGGAACACTATGGTAATTTCCCCTTTGCTCTCTCAAGGCTTCTGGTCATTGTAGCTCAAACTGCTCCAGCATGTCCATGAAAGTTGGCTGGCAACTAGAAATTAAGTGCAAGAGTGTGCTAGTTTAAAGGTAAACCTGCCGAAGAAGTGAATCCAACACAAAAGAGATTATAAATCAGAGCTACAATTTACTAAAAGTGTTACAATGAATGCAATGATACAAAGAGAAATCGGTGTTGCCCCACAAAATCCAGTATAATCCAGCACACTGGGCCAAAACCAGAACGGTGTTGATGGCCCATCAGCAGACACACCCCCTCAGGCTGGGTGTGGAGGTGCTAATGACTCCCTGCAGGGGAGTTATCACAGCACCCATCTCACAGGCTTCTTTAACACCCAGTTTACATCCTGAGGGGTCGGGTGTGCTCTGAGCAGCTGCTTCAAATAGTCCGTTGTCAACAGTTCATGAGAAATGACATGGAGGGTGTAGAATACACAACTTTGGTCACACCCACACAGTGATAAACTGGTCCCAGCTTGGTGAACTAGAACAAAAAGTTATGAGCGCCACTCTGCTTCAGTACTCCCAGTGAGTTTGAGAACCCAAATCTCATTGGGATGAACCAGGTCTCCCTCTGTTTTCTCACATAGATTAGTGGTCCCCAAGGGGTAGTATCCTCACACTGAGAAGACACAAACACAAAGCAGCTGATGTGTAAAGCCTCAGCAGATAAACTCTGTTGTAACTGTGTTCCCTCTGCTGCATTGTGAGTGGGCAGTAGCAGCAATCTGTGAAAATAAAAACAGCTGAACCAAACACAGCAAGAAACACAGGCAACCAGCTCAAGCTAAGGTCATTTATGAAACACACGGAAACTCCTGCATAGAAGGAAGGCCAAGTAGCTGCTGCATAGCAAGAAACTTTGATCAGAACCTAACTACAGTGATCACATAATCCAGGAAAAATAAAAGTACTTATATCTATTTTTCAGTCTTCTTAGACTTCTGAAATCTTTGCTTTCATTACTTGCAAAGTGGGAGGACTTGGGTTAAACTTGAGTAGGCTTAACTAAGGCAAAACTTTCAATAGTGTCTTAGCTACACTTGCACACATTTATACTTTACTCTTTTGAAGAGGAATGAGAAGTGGAAAGCTTTTATCACCTGCCAATTTAATATTTTCATAAGAAAACCTGAAGTTCTGTTAATGGACAGCTGGTTAAAGTGCTATTATTAGTCAATATTAAAGAAAGAAATCCAAAGACTGAAAGAGGTTTTGGAAGCAAAAGCAGCTGGGAATCCTAGACTAGTAGAAATCAGATACAGAAAAGATCTATTAAGCCATCCAATCAATGCTCCAGTTAATATAAAATCATTCCCAACACCAGACTTTCTAGTGCTCTGTCCAGCCTGGATTTAAATATCATGAGCAATCAGGTTTCTGACACTTCCTCACATTCCTGTGAACCACTCTGCCTGGAATTTTTTCCCCTGATATTCTGCCTATATTTACCTTTTCACACTATTCAATGTGTGTTAACATTCCTAAAGTAATTCCCTTCCTCTTTTTTATTGTCAATTATTTTTACAATATTTTCACTAGTTTTAATTAACCAACCTGATTTATACTTTCCATTTTAATGTTCTAAGAGGAAAAATTTTAAAATTACAAGAGTTAATCACTTTTCAGTTTTGGTGCACTGGATCAAAAGCTCAGTGCTGATTCTAAAGTGTCACGGCTAATCTAGAATTGTTTGAAGCCAAAATGCTTGGGAAGTTGTTAGCTGGATATATATTTTGAAAGTGAAAGACACTTTATATTTTAGTGTCATCAGCCAGGTCCCCTTCTTTACTCACTTCTTTCTCTGTTTAGGGCTTTCCCTGATGATCCTGGAGACATACATTCCTACAGAGCTTAAGTTTTGCTACTGCTTATTAGCATTTTTACATCAAGATATGCTCAATTATACATGATTTTGAGTTTTCCCGGGAACTAACATTTGCACATCTTCGTTTGAGGAGTCTTTAGGAAGCTTTCTTGGCCACTTGTTGCTCCCTTTTGCTCTTTTTCTCCCATAGGAAGCCTGTTGTATATCATGTGTTTCATCTTTCTGTAAGTCATGTTCTGGAAAAAGGTGCCAGTTGGAAGAGTTCTTCATCTGTGAAAATCTTGGGGAGTTTGATGACCCCAAGGACTCTGTCATACAGATCTAATTGCAGGATCACATCAAAATTTTGAAAAAGGCAAAAAGGCATAGGTTAAAACTTACAGCCCTAGGAACTTTTCTTCTACAAAAGTGCTAAGTACATTGTTATTCTTCTTCACAGTACTGAAAGGCAGTGGCTTTCTCTTCTAGGGCTAAAGGTGAGCAATGTACCCTTTGTACTTTACACTTTTGATCATAAGGGTCCTAATAGTGACACCACTTATGCCATGTTGAAGTCTTAAAAAATAAGTTATTGCAAGCATAGAAACCGCACGTGATGAGGAAAGGCTTNNNTTTAGTTTGTGTTATGCTATGTTGTGAAAATGGTCATGTCTCAGAATCTATGACTTATTTTTCTTGCAATGGAGGCTCATATTTTCTTCTGAATCTGCACTAAGTATTCCTTACAAGAGACTGAAAAAAGAAAACCCCCCCCCACACTTCTGCTCTGTCATTCTATGATTTCACTCTTGTAATTAATTCATGATTATTAAAAGCGTACAAGGTTTGTAACTTTGCCCATATACTCTCTAATTTTACCTTGATTTTCTATCAGAAATTCCTGATTAATCTAATTCCACCTTGTTAGCTTATGGTTGAATTATACACTTTGCCCTAATGAACAGACTTTTTGGCCTGGTGGCTGATTACCCTTTCAAATAAAATGCCAGGTGCAGGACACAGGAAAGCTGAGTTCAAAGCTCCATATATCTTACAATACAACAGTATAACATTTCAGAAAAAAACAACATCAGCACTTTCTCCCAGGTAGGAGAAAAAATTCTCTGATTTAATACTGTATGTCACAATGTAACAAAATCATTATTTCTTTGTATGTCAGAGTGGGAAAATGTATGTTACATTTCAGAAAAACTGAATGTGGATCACCACATACAGAATGAATTTAACCGAACTAGAAGGCTTCTAAAGTAACCTAGGATCATTTTACAGATTTTTGAGACAGCTTATTGGCTCCTGACAGATCCTTTAGGTGTAGGAACACTCTTTTCAGTCTAAAAGGTAAGGCAGTATCAGGTTAATATTGCATATTTATTAGAAAACATTGACTTCCTAATATAGCCTTAAATTATTAGTATTGAAATAAAGGCATTAACACAGTTTATTGACCAGAAAAAAGGTTTTGGTTAAGAAACAAATTGGAAAGTCAGGAAGTCCAATTTACTTTCTTGTCTCTACTACAGATTCCCTGTGTGGCTTTGACTGTTTAGGAAAGTGTTCATATACTGAAGCACATATTCAGATTGCCCAATTTAGGTGCCGTATAGTATTAAATTGTACACGTAGGATATTTTTCCTAAATCTTTAAAAACCTCTTTCAGAGGAACCTGCCTTCAACACTTGAAAAAGGAATTTAGGTATCTAATTTTGCTGGTGTGTCAGTCAGGCACCTTCTATTTGGTGATCACCCTGCTCAGACTAAATACCTAGAATACATCCTGTAAAGCACACTTCTGGTGGTACTGGACTTACAATATCATTTAAGAGAAATTCAAACTAATTACCACTTCTCTCTGAACTTTCTTTAAATCAATCCATTTTAGGATGGTCTCCATTTCAGGCTGCACTAATTCCTTAGGGATCAACATTAAAATTTCAGTTTTTAATAAAATATAGTCCAGTAAGGGAAGAGATGGAGTTTCTAATGGTCAGAAAAGGAAAACCTTGTGACAAGGTGCAGTAAAACCAATAGTAAAAATATTCCATTTCAGTACTGTGTAGTAGAATAGGAGTAAAATCATCCTAGTTGGTTTGAATAAAGCATATGTGATTCAGAAATGCCAGAGTTGTCCAAAAGTATCTCCATAAAGAGACACTTTCACTGTGAGCATATCATAGCAGATGTACTCTATATATCACCAGGTATTTTCATTCCCTTTCCACTGGCACAACTTATATTAGGCTATATCTACTATTCATCTAGAAGAAATCACTTTAATTCACAGTTCAATAAAGTTCCTATGAATTCTGAATGCAGACAGATAATAACAAATCTTGGGATTTTTTGAGTGTCATTTTCCATGTTTTTAAGTAGACAAGAATAAATAAATGTTAATACTACAGCTACAACTACAAATATTACATTTACATGTGAGTGTCTAAATTTTTCAGGCTTGTCTGATCATCTTTTTCATTTAGCCACAACAGTAAAGAAAATTATTTGTCATCAATATACACACATTCATTTAAATATGCAAAACTACTCATTCACATAGGTGATGGTACAAAATGACCTTTAGGTGTCCAGAATGTAGTCACCCTGTCTAAATTAGTCATCCAGGTTTATTTTTGATGCCAAAGGGGTTTTTTTATTTTTTCCATTTTTATAGATTTTAGAAGTACTGACACTGTAGCAAAGAGTAGATTTAAGTGTGTTAATATTTTTAGTAGCTTAAGTTCAATGTAACCTCTATCCTATACCAATGCCTTAAATTCTTTAAGCTGTTTTGTCTTGTTTTCAAGGTAGAGGGCTGAATATCAGAAGAACTGCCACACAAGGCATAAACAGTGGTAGAGTGACCTAGAAGTCAGAACATTGGAAAAGCTCCAGGAGTCCTACGTATGCTGAGGAAGATGAAGATGAGGAATGGAGGGTCCCAAAAGCTTCCCTAGACTCAAATCAGAGGGGTTGGGCCAGGGGCGAGACAGGGCTGGACTGAGAGATGTGTAAAGTAAGGATTGGATGGACAGTATTATAAAAACCATGGAAATTAGAGTTTGAGCATACACATGATATGTATTCCTGGATTAGCCTGGG
This sequence comes from Sakesphorus luctuosus, assembly GCA_013396695.1. NCBI lineage: Eukaryota > Metazoa > Chordata > Aves > Passeriformes > Thamnophilidae > Sakesphorus > Sakesphorus luctuosus. The sequence continues at coordinate 1,273,673 of VWZD01001890.1, forward strand.
TGCTCATTAAAGCCACTGCTCTCTTATCTCCTACTAAAATTGGCTTGGAGGTTTTTTCATAGACTTTTACAGGCATCATTTTACATTTGGTGTAGAGTCAGAAATGTTACCAAGAGGAGAGTAATCCTATAGGAAAAAGATTTCCTAAGATAACTGATTTTACTTTCTCCTTAGAAGTGTTTTTATTTTCATCAACTAGCCAGGACTGGCTCTAGATGCCTTACAGCTGAGATTAGATCAGATGAAACCCACTTGGCTGCTGGTTTTGTCTCTTAATTCTCATGTACTTAGAAACTTAATTATCTTATTAGTTATAATCACAAAACTATGATTAAAGCCAATAAAAGATGAGCACAAACGATGGATTCAACAGTGCAACTCCAGAGGAACACTAGGCAACAGTATGATTGGAAAAATGAATCCTCCTATATCCTGTCCTGCTACAAGGGGTACATGTAATTCACATTTCCTCTTCTCTGAGCACTCAACTGCAGCTTGTTACTACGAATGACAGCAAAGGAACTATTTTCACATGGTAGAAGTAGATGGAGGTATCTACACACTCTCATCTCACCATTTGAGATTTCCACAGTGATTCTCACATTGGTGAAGCTGGGCTGAGTGTCTGGGTTGGGATGGGAGATGCTCTATAGCAGAATAATTTAAGTTGGCTTGTTTCAGATTGTGCTTTGCAGACTGCACGTTTCCCTTGGACTCTCCATTCATCTGAGAGCATTACAGGCCAGTTGTAACATGAAAAAGGCTATGGCTATCCATAAATCATACATACTCTTCCTCATCAAATAAGATGCCTTGTACTCTGACAATTTATCTTCGTCAATATATTTTTCAGCTGATTTATGGCACTTGCACTAAGTGTATATATCCAAGTATCTGGAAGCCATGTACTTTTGTCTTGAACTCACAAATGTCAGTCCTTGTGCTTTTGAGGATGGGAGTGATTATTAATGTTCTCTTATGCTGGCATTTTTAACAATATTCACACTTACTAAAATCACAAGACAAATGTCTTTGTTTCCTAGCCTCTGGCTCCAAAACAATGCTCTTTCTTAAATGTTAGCAATGCCCAGTCTTGCTCATAGGAAAGTTATAAGCATGACATTTCTCTAGAAAAATGCATTTATCACACAGAGTATCTTTCTGTTTGATTCTATGAAGTTGTATCTTTCAAAATAAAAACCTTTACATACCAATAACTTCCTGTGGAGTACTTCAAGAATCATAAGCACCCTGGGAATCAGTCCCTGTTCCTCACAGAGTGCACTTGAAGCTGTTAATCTCAAGGCATTTGCAGGTTTCATGCACTGGCCACGTTCAGAATACACTGGTATGTGCAGGGGTCAGCGCTTCAGTGGGCATGTAATTGATCCTTCTTGTCTCATGTCTTGCCATACATTGAAGTCCTAGTTACTTCTCCAGCACACATAAGTAACCATAAAAATAAGTGAAAAGTTTAAATTCCTCTATCTGTGTCTTTTTCATATAAACAGACTAAAATATTGTAAACTTTATTAATTCACATGTACTGATTTCAGATGATCATCACTGTAATGGTATTTTCACCGGTGCCAGCACTTCAGAGTGTCACAAGCACCATAGTTATCCTCCAGAAACTTCAGAAGAGATTGCCCTGTCCAGTTTTTTACTATAGTTCAGCTCAGCATTCATTCTGCAATGTTTCTGCTGGGTGTGCTTTCACTTATGTGTTGAAGGAAATTATGAATCTTCTCACGTGCTGAGATTTTTTGATAGTCTGTATATTACTTCTGAATCTAGGCAGAAGTGTTATACATTTATGATGTGTCCCAAGAAGTCTACCATCTCTGAGCCAGTAGACTCTTTCAGATACTACTGTTTAGACTCACTAACTAAATATTGGCTGTTATTTTATTCGTCTGGGTGCGTTTATTGTTTATTCTTATTGTTTGTAAATCTATTCAGTTCTGTGCATGACAAAGGCCATCCATTCCCCAGAAAACTTTTCAATAGGATATGGACAGAGAAAGAAGGGACTCAGAACTGCCCAGCACTAGGTACCTCATGCAACCAGCCACTTCTACTCATGTTTTTCTCTTCACTGAGATCCTCAAGAGTTAGGCAGCAAAACTACATGCCTAAGCTGGAACCTACCCATACGCCTGAAGAGATGTACTGGAAGGTCTTATATGTGTTATACGTATTTTTTTGCCTCTTACTTTTTTTTTTTTTTTGNGAGAGAATTGAGACCACATGTTAGGATATCATTCACAGGCCTTCTTGCTATGTTCTGTAAGTATCATCATTTTCCTTTGACATTATTTCTGTGCAACAATAATAGAAATTTTGAGGCACCAGAATTATCCTGGAAGTGTGATAAGTATTGTTATCTTTGCCTTGCCTGAGCACGGAATTTCGTTTTTTGTGAAACACGTGTAGTATTTTTGAAGAGAAAATACTTGGTCACTGAACAGCCTTAGAAGGATGCCACCACAGATAGATGAAATGTATTCTGCCATTGGAATCAGCAGATTTCATTATTTCATTGGAGTGTACTTTTCCTCATTAGCAAATATGCCTGCACTAGTCTGAGGTTTGTTAGATATCTTCTGAGTATAATAATTTGATCTACCTTTCTGCTTAGGCTCTAAACTTGAAATCCTTCTTAATGAACTGAAGCCAAAAAAGTTTTCATCATCTTAATTAACAGAAATGAATGCAAAAGTGAGTGCTCAAGTAACATTTTTTTCTGGCTTCTTCTGTTAAAAATCACAATACTACTCAGTACATTAAAATACTGGTGTCATAGAAAAGCAGGATAATAAAAAATCCCTATTTCATGTAATTTAATTATTAGAGGTTTTTTATGGCTAGCTCGTTCAGAAAAATCAACATGCAGTTGCTCCTCTCAGATTAATGTAGTTTTAAGTGACAGAAAAAAAGAAAATAATATATTTATACTATTAATATAGAGTGGCTGTACCTTCACTGAATTGCATCAATAACTATTGAGACTCAAACACAAGTTTAGCTATGTTAAGCTGAAATGATCTTTTAAACTAAAAGAAGCGCTAAAATTGTTAACTTGACATTCCAAGAAAGGAAAGCCTAAAGATTTTTTGTTTTATTCCAGAACTACCTTAAACATTATGGAGGATCAGAGAAATTAAAATGAAACTTCTCATTATATTTTAAAAAGTAATTTTCCCCTGGCTGATATGTGTTTTGGGTTAACAGGAACACTGGAAAAGAAGATTAAAACAGGGAAGGGAGAATAGAGACTAAAATTTGTAACTGAAATCTCTTTAATGATCACAGGCTGTTTCCATCTGACTGGCTGTAGTCTTTAAAAAAAAAAATAAAACGAACAAATAATAACTGCCTCCAAAAAACCAAGTTGTCTTCTGTTTCAGTGAAAGTCTCAAAACAGCTTGAGGGCACTCATCCTGGTAATGTGAAAGTAGGCTTGAGGTTCAGCCCTCTTCATTTTATCAGTGCTTTCCCCCATGATTTGTAGCCATGGGGTGCATTACAGCTCAGTATCAGATAAGACACTATGTTCTGGCCCATCAGACAATGAAAGGCCATGGGCACTGCTTTCTATGACCTGAAATTCCCCAGCAATCTGATCAAAAGACGCCTTCATCACCGAGACTATTGTTGTGCTGGGATGGGACTCATGGAGCTCATGCCTGGACTTTATTTGTGGGCTGGAGCTGGCAGAAGGATAGGCTTGGTTGGCACATGTGAAGTACAGTGTCTAGTTTAATGTTATAAGGGAATTAGTACCATATGTAGAATACCCATACTTTTGCAAAATATGCAGAGAGGAGGCAGTCAAAACCTCAGATTTAATTCTTGTTCAGTACTAACATAGCAACTGTTATTAGTTACTTTTTAAAAGCCATTGAAATGTTTGTGGAAAGAATATGTGTGGTAACAAACTACGGCTTTGCTTTATTTTGCACAAGGTCGCCACTTTAAGTTTACTATAAGTCTGAAGTATTTCACCCAGGTTTGAACCTCAGCCTACCACAATTACAGTGTTAAGAGTTCATCTGACTTCTCCCAAAAGTCTTGGTGAGCTATTTTATTATTTTCCTGATGAAACTGGGGAAACGTCATTGTATTGCTACTGCTGGTCTACTGCTCATGTACTTCATTTGGGGGCACTGAAAAGCTCAGCGTACACATCCAAGCAAAGGACAACCACGAAAATTAACCTTGGTTGCCTATTTGGAGAAAACATGGTTTTAATGGTTGGTCTTGGTGTGTCTCAAAGGATCTGTGAAATGGATTTGGAGCCAAACTTCTCCATCAGCTAATCCGTGTATGAGAGCTAAATAAAGGAACCTTAGGGAAAGGTGAAAAGAGAGTAGGTAATTAAATATTAGGAAAAGGGGAAAATAAAAATTTGATTTATACTATTTTTAATGGGTTCTTTTAATTGAGTTGACAAATATATCATGAGGCAGAGGTTAACTAAACAACCTCTGGTGAAAACTATATAGAATAACTTAACATAATAAAATGTTGCATGAAGCAGAGAATTCCATGACTATTCGGTACATGGGGTATTCCATCTCTTTTAGTTAGAGAGCATTTATTACCCACTAACTGTGTCTTGATACTCAAGCAAGACAGATGACGTGGTGACAGATATTCAAGTTTGTGAACTAATGTTCAGTGTTTTATAGAGAACAAGAAAAAGCAGTAGAATTTCCCCCCCTAACCACTTGTTTATTTTACTGCTCTCTGTGAATGGAATTGAGCAATGGGTCCTGAAAGTTTGGAGTGGGTTTTAGGGATGGGACACAAGAGACCCCAGTCTCCTCTGTCTAGTTTTTATTTTAACCCTGATATGTTTTTGAAACCAAATAACACTAGCAGAAGTGCTCTAACCCTACTCTTTTCTACTTTTTATACAGACTTTTAAAGAGCTTATCAGGCAATTGTCCATCTGTCTCAGTCTGGCACTGGATGAGTGTTTGTTACGTTCTTTTGAAATGTCAGGATTTGTGAGAGAGGACTCTATTTTAAAGGAAACTTTAATTTCACTTGACCAGCTGAACAGTTAGACACACTAAATGGGGTCCACCTTAATATCCACAGCTTTGTAATAAAGCAAAAGATATGACTATTTTGACAAAAATCTACAGATCAGCTGAAGAATGTGTTTTATGATTAGGTGAATCATTCTCATTTGTTCATATGCAGGCAACTAACACCTCTGGGCTACATATCTGCCACCTAAATCATCTCATTTAACCTCCAGCACCTCCAGAATGGATCTGCAGTAGTCCTGTGCCATATTCATTATCTGCAAGCAGGTGTCTCAGATACCTTATATATCTCAGAAAATATTAGCTATTGGTGTGGACAGCTGAATCAAATCCTTTCATCCATTGGTTGCAGTGGTATCTTAGACACCCAGTACACAGAGCCTCTTGCATTGTAGACACATAGAGCCTGAAGCTGATGATGTCCCAAGTTTTACTGATCCACTCAGAGGGACAAAATAAGAAGCAATTTTGTTACGTTACTCTTTGGTATATTTCAGCAAAAAAGCTTGATTAGTCATAGTAGTTAATTGTTCACAAATTTCTTTTGTTTCAGCAAGTTCTTCTGGATAGTTAGCTAATTTAGAGGGAGTTCTTTTGTTGATTTTGAACAGTATTTGGTCATTTCCCCAACATTACTATTCATGCAAGCCATAATGGCAGTTAAATAAATGCCTCCCTGACACCCAATCCTGTCAGATCTCGGAAGCGAAGCAGGGTCAGCCCCGTTACTACTTGGATGGGAGACCTCCGGGGAATACCAAGGGCTGTAGGCTCTAGTCCTGAGGACTTCACTGTCACCATCCAAGCTCTCTGGGCCGTGGCAGATGAACCTTAGGAGTTAAAGGATGGGGCCAGTTTTGTGCGCACTGTGTCCCACCTAAAAAGTCCACCGGGCAGGCTCGAAGGACACAAGATGTGGGTAGAATCCTTCCCAAATCTTCTTTTGTGGAGCCAAACCATGATGATGAATGACTAACAGCACAGTTGTGTAGTCTCTAGAAACATCATCTTTCTTCCCACTATTCTCAGTGTCTGTTTTAGGATTTCACTTTGTTATGGCAGCTTAGTGTAGGTGAATGCACTGATTAAGATATTGCTAGAATTATAGGTAAAGTTTTATCAGTGCTTGTCCCTGCATAGAAGATTTCAAAACATCAACACAAAGTTTACTTTCCTATGTTATTCACTCTTGAGCAGACAGAAAAGTACATGCTGTATACATAAAAGTGTATAAACAGAATGATTTGGGAGCCTTGCTCATGACAACACCTGTAGGATTAATAATATCATTGATAGTTTCCTTTCCATGATATCTGTCTAAACCTTTAAATCAGTATCACTTCCCAGAGTACATTCTGACAGGCAAGATACTGGCTGGCAAAATGGATCTGCAGCACCTGTTCTTCCCAAAGCCATGCAGGATCTCTATGAGCAGAGCGGTGCTGGTATCCTGTCCTGGGTAATGCAGACATTTGAGAAGGCTCTCTGTCAGCTCACACATACTCTAAAGCTCTGGTTTATTACTTGGCTTGAAGTAGGATTCCCAACAGAAAAGTTCACAGTGTTGATTTGCAGCTGAAGGACCTGCTCATGCCCTTCAGAGAATTTGCAGCTCAAGGGCTGTCACCAGTGTCCTCTGCTGACCAAGTTACATGGTGAGCCTCCAGAGCTCACACAGAGAGGTGATGTGGATTAAAGAGAGGAGAACTCAAGGAGAGAAAAAAACCAGCCAGTGATAATATCAAAGCAGAGTAGGCAAAACAGATATAAGGCTGCAGCCTTACACAGATCATCTGAGATCTTCAATCACCTTTATCTTGTTTCAGACCCAAAACTAGAATCACATTTTTGTGCATCGGCCCATTTCCATTTTCAGTCTAATGGTGATGCTGTTTCTAATGAAAAAAAAAACAAGTAAAAATTATGTGTACTCCCCTTTATCAGAATATCCTAATCTAGAATATTTTGATAACAGCATAAGATTCTTGGAGCTGAAACTAAAGAGGGAATTTTCCAAGGCAGAAACAGGCATAGCATTTTTTTCTCCTTTGCCAGTTTTCCCACTACAAAGAAGCAATACTACTGCCAGATTCAATGATTTTTATTCCACTTCCCCCATATTGCATCAAAGTCACACAGTTTGAGTACATCTCAGAGACAATTCTGTTTCTCAAACTGAGATTTTTCTTTCAAGCAGTAAGCATTTTCCCCCAGAGGTGTGAAGCATTCATTCTCCTCCCTTCAAACAGGAGATACAGCTAAAACAATTCCCTAGCAAAGACACACAAAGGTGTTTCACATTCCTGCATGCTTCCCCTGAACCATAGTCTATATAAATGTAAGGAAAGAGGCTACTCATCCCATGGTGCTTAATCACCATAGGATAAATTACCTGTGAGAAACATGGCAGAGTCTCATCTCATGCCTTTGTGATTACATAAGGTGAAGCACAAGGTAAACTTTCATGCCAGAAGTTTAACTCTCTAACTAAGCTTATCCAACTGACCTTTGCAGGCAAGATTTGCTGGCTTTCCCCTCCTTTAGCATCCCAGGGGTGTTATCCAGCTTAGAAAATATAGAAAGGAGAGTAACCTTGGGGCAAATAATTTGTCTGTAAGAGATCTATACAAAAAATGCAAACCTATTTCAGTGCTCAACATCAAATGTGTCAAAGAGTGAAATGTCCACCTCGTATTTTCAGCATCTTTGAACCCAGGTTGAGATCATGTAAAATAATATCTGCTACAGACAGCATTAGTTGATTCATTAGTTTGTGCACTTCTAATAAAAAAAGGAAAGAAACCTGTATTTAAAGCGTGTTTTGATATCACCCTCTATTGGAACTGGCACTGTGGTCTAGTCACTGGTAATAAGACAAGACAAAGGAAATGACTGATGGCTGAATCAAACCCAAAACAGAAAGGAGTCAGAGTCAAAATTAAAAGGCTTGGGTTTTCACCTAGGTTTTTTCTTCTTTTCCTGTAATACATGATTCTCTGTTCTCTGGTCCTAAAGTGCTGTGTTTTAATTATAATATTTCACGTGGGATTGTTCTACAAAGTTTTTACTGTTGTGTCCACTAGTTTTATAGGACCCTTTAAGTTTTCCTTTTTTTTTTTTTTTGTAATATGTAAACTGTAAACAATTTCTCATGTCATTTTGGAGATCTGTTTTTATAGTCACCTTTACTGTCGGATATCTTCATAACCGCTTTTTCACAACCACAAATAATAAGGACTGACCTGTGAGACATAGTATACATCTCAGAGGATTTGCAATCTGAAATTCATTGCCTACAGACCAAAAGGATAAAGTAGAATCATAGGGACACTTGGGTCCTCCTATTCCTTTATACAAGATCTATGCAACTGATATGCTGCTCATGAAAGAACAGAATGTTTGGACACCTGCGCCAGCCAAGTACCCATCCAAGATGTTTCATAATCACACTTATTTATGGAATCAGCAGAGTATGCCAAGTCAGAAGAGAAAATAAGAGATGGCATTTAAGTCATAGTAAATATTACCCAGTGAGGGGGCAAGGGGAAGCATTACTGTTGTCAAGTGCAGAGTAGAAGGGGAGAGGGAGGAGAAAATTGCAGAGCACGATTAGCTACCACAAATAGCCAGAGGAGTTAGCAGGGAGAGCAATGTGGTAGAAGAAAATGGAAGGTTTTTCTGAAAGTCAGGGGTAAAAGAAATAAACTGAACACCATAAAAACAGCTTACTGAATCCCAGTCTCTGAAGGAGGTACCAGCAGTAAGAAAAACAAACTAGTGTTAGCCTCCCCAAACATGGATGGGTGCCACAGGACTGAATGCAAAAGAAAACACTAACCTGGACTTCAGGAAAATGATGAGGTATCCTATCTACCCTCTGGCTTTCAGGTGGTGTTATTCAAAGGTATGAGAGAGGAAGCACCTGGGCACTTGGTTGACTAAAGCCATAGAACGTCATTTGCTCAGGAAAAAGTCATTAGAGAGGCAACCACCAGGGTAAGGATGACAAGTAAATGAGAAGCTGAAATAGGAGAGGAGCACACTTGAAATGGCTGATAGGGATGCTTTCAAACTCTACTGGTCACCTCATATATTCCCTACAAAACTTTCAGTTTGCCCCTTGAGTCCTTTCCATTTAGTCTTTGTTTGACACTTTACCAATCTACATTTCTTAACAGCTTTTCCAACTCCCATTCCCTTTCCTGATATCCTTGCCAAATCCAAGATTTTTCCCTTCCCCACATCACATACCAGAACATAATTTTCACAGCCTGAGGGTGCCAGCTCTGTGCTGTGCGTTAAAATGACATTAAGTATTATGTGGATCAACAGAAGCTAGAATATTCTTTTTTGATGGGGTGGGGGTAGAGGGATGAGAAGAAAGGAAAAGGCCTTGTAAGTGGGCTTTCTTTAGCAGAACATCCTATAAGAAACATATGATAATCTAATCATCACAGATATTTGACAAATGCTACTCAGTTCATTTTTTCCCTTCCTGATGACATATCCCAGGCTTTACACTGGGCTTCCCAAAGATAGATTGTTCATATAGCAAGTATCCAGAGGCATGCAAAAGCAGAAAACCAGAAATACTACATTTGGGAGAGATTCCTTCACACTAACTTCTTCAGCGAGATCTGCAAATGAAGTTATTAGGATAGTTAACACTATCCACTAAGCCAAAGTTATCTAAAAACAAGCAAATATTTTATCATGAATAGTAATATTGTTTAGTTTGACCATTTAAATCACCACCCACACAGTAGTATTGCTTTACTGCTTTGTTAGCTTTACTTACCCTTCATTTATTTGACTGGGAAAATAAAAAAATAGTTAAAGCTAAAAAAAATATTGAAAAGTAAATAAATAATTAATTGAGAATCATATTGTGTTGTTTATGATTAAAATCATATAAGCCATAGCAAAAAGTCCTTTCAAGAAATAATAGTTCAGAAACTTTTCATAGAAGCTTCATATAAAAGAAAAAGTCAGAGTAATCTTATAGAAAAACATAGGAATAATGCTTAACTACAGATGATTATTGTCTTTTTAAGAGGGTACGTAGCAGAAAAAAAGGTATATTTGGAAACATCATTTCATTTTCTGCATTTTGAAAGTAGGTTTCTTTGAGGGCAATATAAAACTCTGGAGACTTTCAACTTTTCCTTAAAAATCAGTGTCATTAGGTTATTTTTCTGTGCTTTCTTCCTATTCTAGAAATTTTGTGGAATGGAAGTGAGTATGAAAATGGGAAAAGCTTTTTTCCATGTTTTCATATTGTTTATGAATTAGAAGGCATGGAAAGCATATAACAGAGGACAAGGAAGGAATGACACTTTCAGAATTTCATCAGGGAAATAGTCATTCTTACAGGAAAGAATATGTTAAAAACCCTTATGCACTTTATGAAAATGTCTCCCTTCCAGATTTTCATGTTACTTCTAGTATACTAAAAGTGTCTCACTTGGCAGCAAAGTTGCTAATTGTACTTTACCCTTTAAAGCTCAAATAACAGCTGATCCATCTTGTTGAGTTAAACCTCCTTGGACAATGCTCAGAGTGAGATCAAGGCTTCATGTTCCCCCAGTTTTCTACCCATGCTGAGCAGGTCATACTTTGATTCCTGGACTTTTATGCAGGAAAGAATTTGCAGTGTCTAAGATGCTTTACTTTTCACAGATTTTAAATTCTTAGCCCTGCTTAGCAATGTATCAGTTTTATGTTTGGACTCCAAAATGTCAGATGAGAGGAAGGATATTCAGCAAGTCCCTGTGTTTATTTGACATTCCAGAATGAATACATGTTGTGTGGACAAAAGCAGTGTTTTACAAGTTTTCACATCGCATTCTGAAAGGAGTGTTTTGTTTATAATCTATGTATCTTTATGTAGGCTGTCAGCCAGTTTAAGCAGTGTGATGCAAAGGCTGGGCAGAGGGCCTCTATTCACAAAGGAACACTTATTTCACTTCATCTTACACAGCTATCTGTACTGCCAAGCTCATGCTGAGGGATGTTCTACACACATCACCCAGTGTGTGTTGTGCTCCTGACTCGCTCCTCTACTTTTATCCCTTTTGTGCAATCTAGGAGGTGGGACCAACAAATCTAACCATCAGCAGTGGTGCTGAAGCAAAAGACAGCTTGTGAAAGGCAGCCCACAATTTTAGCTGTTTGACATATATTGCCATCAACCCATGTTATTGCCAAACATAATTTCTCTAGTTTCACAGTGTCATGCCCTGAAAGAGATTCCTTGGAAAGTGGTAGCAAAGCCGACCACTCTGAAGGGATGATATAGTGATGCTAACAGCCATAACATGGCACAGTGCCATGCTCTCTCTTTGAAATGTGCAGTGAGAAATGACCTGTGTTTCCATAGCAATACATTATCTGCCTGAGAAGTAAATGCTGCAAAGTATAGAAATCTAACCCTGATCCATCAGTAACACAGATATTTTAGAAGAAAAAAAGTTACTGGTAGAGCACTGGCAGAGGCACTTAGCAGAAAAAGGGAGATCACAATATCTTTAATACATCATTAAATTAAAGATTATTTTGTAACACTGAAGCTTTCTCATTTGCAGTCAGAGAAGAGGTAAAGGTTCCTGATGTCTCCGGGTCATTGGAAGAAGCATGCTCAACATCTTGTTGACCTTTCTTTTTGGCCCTTGGATACCTTTGAGCCAAAAAGTTTGGTATATAGAGTTGAAATCCAGTATGTACAATAAAAGATGCAAAGGTCTTCATCAAAACTAAAGCAGATTTGCAGAGCTTAGGCCCAACATTTTGATCCAAGACCCACCCACTGAACTGCTGCTTCAGCAGGTACCTAAACTCATTGTTTTCTCGACTGGTCTGCAGATGTTTTACTCTGTGTTTCTGCACATGTCCCATGCGTCCGGCCTGGTGTATCTCTCCTGCCTTTCTCTGGTAGACAAGCACACTACTCCTTTGACTAAAAATCCTCAGTGCCTTCAACCCTGTGTTCAGACCATCTCTTATCTGCTAGTGATTGACTTGAACTCCACAAAAAACACAACACCCCATTTTTTTTCTAAAAGCAATTGCAACTACAGGTTGTCCCTCCACCTTTGATATGCATCATCCCAATAGCTAGAGGTGTTGCTCAGGGTGCAGGAGGCACCAGGGCTCCACGTGATGGCAGGCACCATCTCACCTACACAAATACAATCATGGAGCAGAAACAAAGGCTACTTCCATGACTCCACAGAAGCCAAAATGAAGCAGAATTCAGAGGTTTAGTGGCTAAGGTACTGGTGTGTCTGAGAGATAAAATAAATTTTGTTCTTTTTTCCTAGATATTAATTCCTGCTTTTTTTAGAAAGAGTTGGAAAGAATAAAGATTAGTCTTTTTTCTATAATGTCATCTGAAGTAAAAACATCTTCATGCAACTTCCAAGAATGATGAAATAAGGACAACACTGCCTGGCTTCACAAGTCTGACATGAACACAACAGTATAGGCGTTGTATCCACAAAACTGAGCAAAACAAGCCAGTTGAATGACCCTGCCATAGTCCATCTCTACAGCTAAACAAAACCAAACCTAATAGCTCCAAACAGGACTCTCCAAATTCCATTCTGCTTTCAAAGCATTATCTTGGTACACAATTTTCCTTTTTTTTTGGTTAATATTGTTCCCAGATTACATGTAATTTTACAAAATGCAACAGTTTTATTAAATTATGATGTAAATTGTTTCTCTGCCAACAAGTACTTTTTTTCATTTACGTTCATTTGAATGAATATATGCACCTTGTGGGTAGATTTCAGTACAGTTGCAAAAGAAATAATTCCTGAAAATTTGCAAAAAATTCAATCAATAGTGGAGGGGATAAAGTTAAAAAGAGATAATGAGAATTATAAGCAAAGTAGGCTACAACTAACTAGAATCTTCTGGACCTTCATCTATTTTGCATTTAGTTCCTGAAGCGATGTGTCTAAAATCTTTATCATTGTGATCTGATATGGATTTATCCTGGCTGGAGTAATTCAGATACTGAGCTACAAAGGAATAATGGTGAAATCCTCATACTTGCTCTCTTTGTAGCCAGGGGATTCCCTAAAGCCCGTAATTCCAGATGACAGAGAGTTCCCCTGACAAAGAAGATAATTTTAAAGACATGTTTCAAGCACCAATTTCAAACCTTGGCACCAGTTTGACTTGGGTTTATCTGCATGCCTGAGGTTTATGCATTAAAAACCACTTTGCAGTACTGACAACCTAGCAATAGAAAAAGATTTTATTGTACTGGAAGACAATAATGCCAGAGCTGGTTTTCATTAAATTAATGATTGTTCCCAATTCTTCTTTTTGTTTTGTTTTCCATTGGGGGTTTCCCTAAGAACATAAGCCTGTGGATTTTATTTAATTTTGTTTGTAAACACATCACTTTTATGCAATAGTATTCAAAATGCAGAAACACAGGCAAAACAAAAATCACAAAAAATGCAAGAGAGGAATATTTTACTGCTGCAAACACAGAGTTTGTGTTTCTTACTTAAAAACAACCACTAAAAAAACAACAAAACACAACAACATCAAGCCAACCAAATAAAAATTTAAAAAATTGCCACACCACAACCCTTCCATCAGAACTTTGGCATTTTTACGGAACACATCAATGTACAATGAATCTAATGCAATCAGAGGCCATCATAATGCCCTAAAAGACATTAAAGCTTTTCTTACCATTTAACACTGATATAGTTCTGGTTTTTTGAAGTTCACTAGTAACGCCAATGAAAAACACATTTAAAATTCTACCTATACTACATATATTAAAAAATATATTATGAATAACTTTGTTCATAATATCTAAGCTGCACTAGCTAAGCAAGAGTAGAGACATTATTGGTAAAAGTGAAATTAATATGTTTCTTCACCGCTATAAAGAGAAAAACATCTACTCTATCCAAGCTTTGAGTCAGTGTTGATATACAATAAGTTTAATATTTTGAAACCTCTGCTGTCACAACAATTTCACTCTTTCTGTCTGAAATTTTGTAAGACCAATTCTGACTAAAATGAAGGAAGAGTCAGAAGATCAGCCCAACAAAGAGTTTATAATTATCTAGTGAACTAAAAGTTAATATTTTCCTACAATGAAAGATGAGGTTTGGATAAGTGGATCATACTTTCTACAATTTCAGCTGGAAAAGACTTCAATCTACTTCAGTAGATCATGCTGAGATTTAACTGTTGCAATTAGTTTGAGATATGAGGTAGAAGTACATGAAACTGTTGAGATTATTTTCTGTCTTCAAATTCTGGCTGTTCCAAATAAGTAGACATAAGTCAGTTTATCTCTGCAGCCAAGTGATGGAAGTTTCCCTGGAACAGTGATGTCCTTTTATGACCAGTAGACCCTGTGAAGTTCCCAAACCTGAAAGGTGAAAGGTTCAAATGAAATGCTGTCTTAAATTCAGCAAGTGAAGAATGATACCTTTACAGAAGATTTGCTGAGTCCCCCATTCAGAAAGGATGAAAACCACTGTTCCAAAAAACTTCCATGCCAGTCCACCCTGTGAGGGTTAATGGCATACACAGGAGTTCTGCTAAATGTCACAGTAGTTACTGTGCTCTAATCCTGATCCCCAACCTACTGTAGCTGCTATAAAATATATAGTAATAATTTCCTGAGGCAGGGTAATGTATAAGGAATGTCAGACCAGGCTCTGGACATATTTGCCTTAACTCTGTTTTATTAAAGTGAAACTTTTATTAAGGCATGTGGTGAATTGAGCAATCTGCATGATTCATGCAGTTATAAAAGTATTGCTACACTTACAATAAATCAATGAGCCATTGTTGTATGTTCACTGCAGAGTAGATTAAATAATAAGGGTGAAAAAATCAATGTGGAAGTATTATTCAACCATATGAAAGTATTAAAAATGTACTTTGAATGTATTAAAAGCGCCGAATTTTAGTTGAGCTGAGCTTTATTCCATAAACAAGTTTCTTTGTATGCAGGGTATTTATTTACTCATGGGCTATATAAGAGTCAATATAATTAACCAAGTTAAATTATGTCTTTTGCTGAGTTATTTCTGATTGGAACATACTCTCACAATTCACACTGTAAAACTAAGGGCCAAGGCTCCAACCTGACCTCTGCATACCCTCAGCTGTACTGCTTGGGGAGAAACATGAGAAGGAACCACTCCTTCAGGACTACAACTGTCATAGGAAGATGCTGATTCATCACTCCACTGATGCCAGAGTTGCAAAGGGTGATTTTGGGTTGGGGCTAAAAGGAATGATTGTGGTTTCTTTGCATATATCCACATACCTCTGATTCCCTCTCAGCCCTCTCTGAGTTCTTATCCCCTTTGAGCACAGCAAACCTGTGCAAGACATTAAGGGGGCAAGTGAAAGTGAAATGGATTAAAAATTCTTTTCCTTTTTCACAAGAGAAAGGAATAAATAGGTTGAAAGACCTCTACCTGTTCCTGGCTGAAACCATAACTGATATTGAATCTAAGTGGTCATGTAGAAGTGAATACTGTTCATGAGTATCCCCATAATATAGAGGAAGGGATAAGCACAAAAATGCACTATGGTTTAGAATTTGCATGTGAATGACATTGTTTTAAAATAAGAAGCAAAGTATGCATTTCGGTCATAAACTTAGGTGTTTCTTCTCTGTTACTCTCATTCTCTCAGTGGTTTAATCAGATTGTTTGAAAGTCTATTCTAATTAAATTAGAATAATTGTCATAATTTTTTTTCTCACTGTATTTTGAATTCACACCAGGAGCAGAGCTTGTATCTTTACCATTATAAAATGCAATGCTGAAATGCATTAAATTTTCTTTAAAATTACAGGTTTAATCAATGTAACAGATTCATTTTCTCTACATTTTTTTCACACAAACTGACCCTGTTACTGTTGCTAAGGCATTGCAAAGGTTGAATAGATTTCTGATCTGACCTCAGGGACAACAACTTACCTTCAAGGAGTGGAAAGATCTGTGTGTTCAAGGGACTAACAGCTGACTATATAACAACCACAATTCTCCAAAATCATTCCCCAAATATGCTTTAAAATCTACAAACCGTATACTTGATAATCTCCTTAAGGATAAATAGTCCAGATACAAAGCAGAGAATTGAGACTTGTGTTCAATTTTTCATATTCTATCACGTCAAACAGTCATTCCCAGAGTATATTTCCTAATTACAAAGCTGACCAGCCACAGA
Organism: Sakesphorus luctuosus; assembly: GCA_013396695.1. Classification (NCBI taxonomy): domain Eukaryota; kingdom Metazoa; phylum Chordata; class Aves; order Passeriformes; family Thamnophilidae; genus Sakesphorus; species Sakesphorus luctuosus. The sequence goes on from VWZD01001890.1 coordinate 1,289,959, forward strand.
CTCTACTCAGATGGATGAATAATTGGAAGCAGTCTGGCAGCATGTTCTTTTTTCATTTCTCAGGAAAAGCAGAATGTCAAATGCATCATCCAATACAATGGGTGATCATGTAGATTTGGGGATTCTGCTGGGCAGGACTTTGGATCTGCAGACCAACTAATGCTTCACTAGAAATCACTCATCTTTCTCATTGATTGCTGTAAAAATAAGGACAATATTTATGATTTATGTAAAGCAGTGTGCTCTCAAAATCCAGTTCTGAAATGCAGTTTAGAGTGCTCAGTTTTATTTAACAACTGAGTTGTTAACTAAGTTTCACATACTAAAAGGAACCCAATATATGCTGAATTGCTATCTGTGACTGTTGTAGACGTTCCTCATCACCTGTTCTACTCACAAGCCAAAACACCATATTCTGGTTCACAACAGTCCTCAGGTCTCAAGCTTACAGATTAAAATGAGTTTGAATAAAAGAGAACCATAAAATAGTTAAGGTTGAAAAATATCTTCAAGCTCATTGAGGCAACCTTTGATCAAACACCACTACATCAACTAAACTATAGCACTGAGTGCCACGTCCCATCATTTCTTGGACACTTCCAGGGATGGTGACTCCCCCACTTTCCCTTGGCAGCCTGTTTGAATGCTTGACAACCCTTTCAGTGAAGAAATTCTCCCTGATGTCTGACTAGAACTCCCCTGGCACAGTTTGAGACCAATTCCTCAACTTGTTATCACAACTCAAAATCACAAACATTTTGAGGATTTCCTCCTTGTGGGAAAAATTCAACAGCTCATGCAATCTCCTTTCACTTAGCCTAGCCTAAGCTGGCGTCTTTGTCATTAAGTTGGGCAGGAACAGCTTGAATGCTAAGAAAGGGAATAATAGAAGGAAGATTTGAACTGCCAACACCTTCAGATGTATGCAGGGCCTGAAGCCAAATCTTTGTGATGCACTTATTAGCTATGATATGTTTAAACAGGTTGGCAGAGAGATGGACAACATCCTTTTACCTTCAGTCTCTTCCCAAGTTCATAGACCAGTGATGCTTATAAAGGTAAGCTTAAGATTTTTCATTATACGCAGTTGACACTTGACCACTGGATGTCACATTTAATAAAGTTTCAAAGATTATTTCAACTAATTTTATAGGATACAAAGCAAGCTTATAAATTCTGTGAATTTTGGCAGATTTTCAAATTTTAGCAATGGTTTTTCTCCATCTCTTAGATAATCCTTGGAGAAGATTAAAAAAATCTTTATTTTTCTTCTGTTAAATATGTTAATTACTAGGGAGACACGAATCTGAGTATGAACTGATAGTCAGGCTCTGCTGACATGAAAATTGTCATCAATCTCTTCACAGCTGACTAAAATTAGTGATGGACCTGAACCAAAAGTAATTACAACAATACAGCCAATTTCTAAAACCAAGATTCCACCCACAGGCACTTAAATATTCTTTTTTGGGGAGAAGTTTCTCATTTTATTGATTTGCAAGTGATTGATATACCATAAGCTTTCAATGAGAGTCAGTCTTTTCAATACTAAACCACTTTTTTAAATTGGAACTTAGGCTTATAATTTATTGGGATGGTTTTGAAACTTACTTTTTGGCCTACTGTAAGTTAGACCTTTTAATTGGGTCTTGGCAAAAATCAGAAGCTGTAAACACAAAAATGTGCAAGTTTTCTCTCAGGAACTGTAGGAACCAGGGATGGAAAGGCATTTCTGATAAATACCCTCACTGGACACTTAATGGATGAAGCAAAAGAAATGTAAAAAGGGAAAATATCTGAAGCAAGAACATGAGCTAATTATTCTAAACCAGCAGATTTCATGTTTTCATACCTGTAATGTTAATGTGTCTTTGTACAAAGACCTGCTTTTTCCACACCTCCAGTGGAGGACAATGTGAAAGCACTGGAACAAGAGACAGTACAGTTGTATTAGCATAGGCTTTTAGCTTGGAGTTGCTTTACTTTAGAGGGCAAAAGTCCTTCTCAGACCTGGAAATATATAGCCAGAAGTATTCTCCCTATTGCACAAGACAAGACAAGAAGTCAGTTGTCCAAGCATGTGCAGAATCCACCTCCTCACTCCCTGACAAATGGCTTCTCTGTTAGTTTAGAGGAATTATGCATTTGTACTAGCCCTTTATTTGACCATTTGACACCTGTACAAACAGGTTTAATTTCAATAGAACAAGAGCTAAGCAAATAGAAATGGATAAGAGGCAAAATAAGTAATCATAATTGTTGGTAAAACTCACACAGGTTTGCAGCTTACAGCCTTGGTGCACAAGACATTATGAAACTCATCCTCTGTTTTCCCATTGCAAGGACTTATTCCTTTTTAACCTAAGCCACCAGGTTTTATCTAGTTGAGGGTCAAACTACATTTTCCCTGGCTTGCACCTGACATTATAACTCAGTATAGACTTGCTTCATCCAGCCTCAAATCTTCAGAGTTGTGAACTCTGACAAACCCTTTACAGAACGTGATGTGAGTTTCAGATTTGTAATGAAACTCAAGCCTGGGTGGGTTTTGGGTTTCATTATGAAAGTTCTGCACAGCTGCACTAAAAACTCAGACCAGGTTTCATAAACGTACCTGTTGTATTTAAGCCAGGGAGTTGCACTGGGGACTATATTTAATAAGAAGTTGTAGGAGTGGTGATGTAACTGTGTAAAATGTTTTTTAAAATACAGGGGATTTGACATGGAAACCCCTTTTAAAAATAGTGGAATATTTAATCCAGGACCGCTGTCCCTCTAAACCCAGTGCATTACTAGACCCAGTGTGGTGGCACTTCTGATAGGAAGGACTGCTGACCCTAGAAAATTTTGTTCTTGAATACATTCGGTAACTTCTAACTCCTACAAAATTTAAAAAAAAAAAAAAAAAGAAAGAGGATGGCTTAACAAGATTGGTGACTGGACTGCTTCTCTCGTCGCACTCAATTGTAACACTGCTATGGATGGGACAATCTCACAGCTTTTGTCTGGGACAATATTCTTTTGAACTCTACAGCTGCTTGGTTACATACGGTAGCCATGGCAAGGAAACCCAGATGCAGTCAAATTGCCCGCTTTAGTTCTGGTAGAAAATAGCTTTTACTCTCTACAAGCTGGCTGAATTCCTTCCATTTCCAGCTGTGTTGCCTATTCCTGCAGAGATTTTCCTAGCCGTTGCTGTGTGATCCTCAGTCCAGCTCTGTGTATGAAATTCTGAGAGCAGAAAGTATTGAGTCTTTCTATTCTGCATTTGCATCATATTAAACATAAAAGGATGCTAGTCTATGGCTGGGAAATTTGGCCAGGGAAGTTTTCCAGAATAATAGTAACAATGACAATTGGCAGGGGAATATCGATTGTAGTGCATCAAGATTCTCTTCTGAGCTTGGAAGAAACCAGCAAGGTGTTTAACACATGCTTGATTTAAGCATATAGGTAGGCCTAATCATTCAATTAAAGTTTAGGTAATGTAGCCTGATTTAAAAGTTGCATTTCAAAAGTGCATGTGGAAAAGAGAAAAATGATGTCTTGAACCTTGGAGGTGAGAGAATGCATAGAGCAAGACCTAGACTCTGACAATGATCTGAGTCCACTTCCACGTGAAAGGAAAAAAATTGAATTGAATGACACAGAAGAAATTAAGATGTTAGGAGATCCCAGTATAGATCAAAATGATCCAGGAAAACTAAAGTGAAGTTGAAGGCAGCAGTGGAATGTTTAGATGGGAGAAAAAGGTGTCCTTAAAAATCCAAATGAAGGAATTAAGAGATAGAAGACAACAGCAACTTCAAAACATAGAATGTGCAAGAAATTAGCATTTTTAAGAGTCTGAAAAGTAACTTGGACTGACTTTTTTCAAAAAGAAATAAAAAAATTGTTGCTGATTCTTTACATGCTGACATAGGCTTAAATTTCAACCCTCTGCATCCTTCATATAGCTAAAGAACAGGACATTTTTGAGCTATTGAACACGGACACTTCTCACTGAATCAGAACAAATACCCAACAAAACTGTTTCTGCAATTGTGTGACACTGAGAAAAATCCAGTATTTAATGACTCTCTGATGAATACCTACACCTCTGAAGTGGTATGGTGATGTCGCTGTCTAATGTTATTTTATTGGGCAATAACATGAAATATGTTGGAATATTGGCTGGCTCAACACCTGCTAAGCACTTTTTTCTCACTGACACCATCTGTAATTATTAATATGAAAGTGTTTTGTTAACATTTACATTTATTTAAAACCCACATTTTTTAAGATTTGATTTTAAATAAGCATCTGACCAAGTCAACTGCCAAAACCTCATTACGACACAAAGGTAAATCAAGTGATTTATGTATCCTTTTTTTTAAAGTGTGGTAATAGCACGATACTTTAAATCCATTCTTTTTGCTGCCTTCATACATCCCCATTCCCAAACCCATATTTCTCATTTGTTTCTCATTTGTTTAATGAGATCTGAGTATTTATGCTTTTGAGTCACCAAGTCTGTCTCATCATGTGATTCTCATTCTCAAATAATTCCATCTTGGAATAAATAAGCAATCCTATTAAGAGCAAATGAAAAAATGCATGAGAATCCACCTCCATTCATGGATGTTCAGATTTATGGCTGTGTAAATGAACTATTCATCACATACAGAAGTTAAATATTTAGTCATCTCTACTTATGTTACACAGGAATTCTTGAAACACATTTCTGCTTTAAACTTACTATATCAAGGATTTAGAGCACATATTTATATATGCATATGTGCACATATGTATTTATATAGAACACCACACTGGCAGAGGATGTCAGGCCAGATTTTGTGCATATTCACAAATTCACTGCAGTATTTACGGTGTTAGCAGATTTTCTGGTCTCTTCCTTCTCTATCTATCTGTAGATAAGTTTAGACTTTATTGTGTTGCCTAAAGTTCCTCTTGAATATGAGATTCTTATTCAACAATAGCATTGAGAAATAAGTAATTCTTTAATTTAGGCCACAGCATTAGCTTTTGAGGTGAAATACATTGAATTAAACTAAGCAGATCCTTAAAATACAAAGTGTGGCTTCTGTGTTGAAAGGCAGGAGTTGTATGTGCTGAGATACAGAGCTCTCCCTGCTTTTCACCACTCTTAGAGCGAAAAGACCTTAACAGGGACACAGGGTTTTTCACTTAGGATCTTATGACTGCCTTTCCCTTTGTACAGGTTAATTAGATGTGGAGGAGTCAAACAACACTGGTCTCCATCTGTTCTGCAGCTGTCACAGCTGAGGCTAAAGGTGCTGGGTTTTTTCCAGTGTCATGCTCAACAGTAGATGTACTGGTTGGGAAGCACTATGCTGCTACTAGTATGAGACCCACTGCTCTCCAAAAATTTTTAGAAGCCAACGAGGTTTATTTGGCTTTAGAAGGTAAATAACTTTCTACTTATTCTCTTCTGCATTTTAAATTTGTTTACTTTAACCATTTAGTTTACACTAAATAGCTCTACCACTGTCCAGCTCATTTCAGCCCAGCTTTGTTGACATATCAGAACCGAAGCCACTGAAAGCTCATAAAATATCTAAAGGAATTCAGATGAATCACTCTAAAATACCTATTTCTCTCCAATGCAGTAAAAGGAGCCTGGCATGATAAGCTTGAATGTGAAGGAGCCTGGAATGACTAGCTTGAATGTAGAGACATATATGCAGACACCAAAAGTTAAGTAAAATTTCTTTTCTTTCAGTGTCTTACTAAAGCATAGGAATTTGATTTACTTTATGAGGTTTAATGCAGTTACTGCTATGGCTATTATTTTCTTTGCAGTAGACTCTAGAGGCAGCTAGGATCTGTCCATGACACACTCTGAATAGATAAAACTTCTTTGTCTTATTCTTCATAAATAAAATCATCCCCTAAGTCTCTGTGTAAAGAAGTAAATCAAAGCAAATTGTGAACCATGAATAGCAGAGGAAGGTCAAAATGGTGACCATCTGTACCAGTTCCATATATGCAAGGGTGTTAAAATGGATGGGTTGAAGAAAAGGGTGCTAAAATAGTTGCTTTTCATTGTTTCAAAGCCATTGTCTACCATTTTTAAAGATTATGGAGTTCAGAGAAAGCCACAGATCACTAGGAAAAATAAAATTTTATGCCTGTCTACAGGAAATGGCAAAAAGGAAGATCTAGAAAACTGAAGACCAGCCAGCCTCACTTCAGCCCTGTAGAAAACTATGGAACAACTCCTCATAGTAAGTATTTCTGTACACATGAATGGAGCAAAAGACATGACTGGGAAAAGCCAGCACAATTAGCAAGAATAATTCATCCTTCACCAATCCTATCTCTTGTATGACCAAAACCAAATGCTCAGTGTGTAAGAGGAGTGCTGTGGACATCATCTACCTTGATTTTAGTAAGTTGTAAAACACATTCTCCTGCAACATCCTTGTTGGCAAACTGGTAAGATATGTACTGAAGAGGTGGAAAGCTGGCTAAAGCTTAACAGGTGGTAGATAATGGTTGACAGTCAAATGGGCAGCCAATCACAAGCAGAGCTACTGCAAACCAGTGGTAGGTTCAGTCCTGTTCAGTATCTATATGAACAGTGTGGATTACAGAGCTGAAGGTTCCCCTGCTATGTTTGCAGGTGATGGCAGGGAGAGGTTTAAGTGCCAGAAGAAAAATCCACCACACAGAGAGAGATGAAAAATTGTGGCAAGAACTCCTTGAGGTTTTAAAGAAAGTAAAATCCATAGTCATACACCTGGGATGGAGTAACCCTAAGTAGTAGTAGAGACAAGAGACTGAGTTGCAGGGAAGCAGCTCTGCTGTGAAGGTGATCAGGTTCCTGGTGGCTAACAAAATGCACCTGAGCCAGCAGTGGGACCTGGCAGCAGTGAACTTAACAGCATCACAGCTTGGACAGGCAAGGGAACAACTTGCAGATGAAGGCATGTGTCACGTGAAAGGGAGGAGGGAGACAGAAATGCAAAGACTTCTGGTCTTAACTGTATTAAGAAGAGTTATTAGCTATAAGCACCCTCAGAGTAATTAAAGCTTTGTGAACTCAGCACTGCCTGCTGGACTCTGGACAGAACACAGACTGGAAAGATTTTGACTCCCCTATGAGGACCACACTTAAGCCAGGGAGAAATTATTAGCAATATAAGTGCCTCCAGAAAAAACTAGAGCCTTATGAAACCAACACTGCCTAACTACACGGCCAGCACACAGGTTGGAAGGACTTCTAACCCCTGCTATTGAGGCAACACTTAATAGCAACAAAAAGAAAAGAACTTTCTTCATAATAGCTCCCAAAATCACAGTTATTAATACAGGTGCATGACAATGACTATATAGGTTACTTAGTCAGTGATAATATTTACCTGCAGGATTGTACAAAATACCCC
>VWZD01001890.1:1297451-1351430 GCA_013396695.1 Sakesphorus luctuosus
AATCAAAGCTTTATGAACTCAGCACTGCCTGCAGAACTCTGGACAGAACACAGGCTGGAAAGTTTTTGACTCCTCTATGAGGACCCCACTTAAGCCAGGGAGAAATTATTAGCAATATAAGTGCCTCCAGAAAAAACTAGAGCCTTATGAAACCAACACTGCCTAACTACACGGCCAGCACACAGGTTGGAAGGACTTCTAACCCCTGCTATTGAGGCAACACTTAATAGCAACAAAAAGAAAAGAACTTTCTTCATAATAGCTCCCGAAATAACACTTATTAATACAGGTGCATGACAATGACTATATGGGTTACTTATTCGGTGATAATATTTAGCTGCAGGATTGTACAAAATACCCCAAAAGACACCGGCACAACACACATTTTAGAGGTCACCCCAGCAGGATACCACTCCCATGACAAACTTAACTAACAGAGGATTACTAAACAGAAACACAGCAACTCAACACCACCAGTAACCCAAAAGAAAAGCAACAGGAAAAGTGTAGCCGCTTCCCATTAATACATATACACCCAGTGAACTATAACAAATTATAACTAGTAAGGTGTAAGAAAATAAAGTAAGAATTCAGTTGCTTACCCCTGCAGTGTTGATGGAATGGGAAAGACAGGGTAGCTCTTAGGTTGCCCTCCCAGAGGTGAAAGTTTTTCTCCCCAAGTTGCAGTTAAACTGCACTTCTTTTTATATCTTTCTTTTTTTGCTTCTTCAGGTGATTGTGTGACTAATAGTCAATCTATTGAGGGGGTGATGCAGGTGCCTGAGTTGGGGTGAGCTCCTTGAGTTGTCACAGAAGGTGTCACAAAGGAAGGTCGTGTGATTTTTTTACACTCCATCCTTTGTTAATCTAATCAGTTTGAAAGTCTTTGTTCTCGGCCAGGAGCATCCCTACAGGGGGCTGAAGCATTTCCCTTAACCCATCAGGGCTCATTAGCCCATCACCCCACAGCATGTGATTATGAACTCTATTTAACCCTTGCTTGGCCACATTTCAAATACTGAATCCATTTTGGTCCATGTAGTGTGAGAAAGACATTGGAAATTTGAAGACTGTACAGTGGAGAGTTACCAAGATGATTAAAGTGCTGGAGAATTTGATATATGACAAAAAAGTGATCAAATTATGTTTGGAATAAAGCCTGGAGAATAGGAGGCTTAAGGGGGTCTACGCAGAGCCTTTAATACTTAAAAGCCAGTTTTAGAGAAGATGAATAAACATCCAAAGGATGCTCAGTGACAGAACACAAGAAACACAAGAAAGTGGCTTTAAGGAAAAAATCTGTCTAGATAGAGGGAAAAAAATCATCATGAGGACAATAAAACTTAAGGTTAGGTTGCTCAAAGAAGCAGTGGAGTTTCCTTCTCTGAAAACATTCAAGACTTGGCCTCATGGAGCTCTGAATGCCCTAACCTAAGACCTGATGATACTACAGCTAAGATAGATAACTTCCTTGCCCCTAATAATTGAACCTATAAAATTATAATCTAACTCTCCATTTGTTTCTTGGTCTTAGCATGAATGTAGCTTTTTTGACTGTAATCTCCTTTGACTACAAAAAGAATGAAAAATTCTTGTGCATATGTAGACATCATCATAGAGCAAGTATTTGTGGAAGAAACCCTAAGACAAAAGGGAGTAAGGATGGTAGAAAACTCTTAGAACAAATATTTTATTGGAGAAGGTTTCTATTCCCTGATGGCTGTTCAGTTTCATCAGCTGTTGCTATCTTCCCTGGAGAGATGTGGAAGTCTCTGCTCTAGCATTTGTGCCAGGTCTAGATCAGCTCTGTATTTAGCCTTGTTATAATGGAGGAAGTAGAAATCCCCACTAGATTTTGGGAGAGCATAGAAACCTTAAAGACTCATTAAAAAAAAAAAAAAGAAAAAAGTAAAGTAATAATCACTTAGGAAATGATAGTCAGTAAATCACCTTCCAACGGGTCAAAAAATGAGACAATGTACTAATCAGAAAGGAATAAAAAGGGAATGATAATTCAGAGAGGTATGATAAGCACTGGAGAAATTCTTCATGTTAGAATGAGTGCTGGTGATGTAGTTAAAAACATTTGCACTGGTCAAACAGATTACCATTCAATTTACAGTGGTGTGGATGGAAGCAGCAGCCATAACTTTAAGTCCCTGAGTTACTTCTTAATTGAGGTGCAATGTGTTACAAGAGGTATCACTTTTCACCTGGGACCTGCAGTGTGAGGTCCAGAGTCTGACTGTTCATCATTAACGATTGAATGACACTTTTCATAAGAAGAAAGGCGTCAAGTGTGGAGTCCCAGCCAAACTCCAAAATTTGAAATATGGGTTATTTTTAATGACCTGTAACTCAGGTGTGGTTGGGTCACTTTTCATCAAACTCCACAGAAGAATTTTCCTTTTCTCTCAGAGTAAAATCAGTATTTACCACGGCAAGTTGATTTTTTTTTCAAGTGAAAGTTATAAGGTGGCAAAAAGAAATCTTTGCAGTGGAAGCTGATGAGCACTGTAATTATGTGTCTTGGGTTGAGCTGGCAAAACGCCAACTGCCCAAGAGCAGAGAAAAAAGGGTTCCTCCCCACCAACTAGCCAAGAGAAAAAGAAGAGAGAGAGGAAAAAAAAACTTCTAAACCAGGTTTATGCTGAAACTAACTACATGTATTTAGACAGAAAAGAGAAAATTAAGAGAAAACTACAATATAATACACACACTAACACAAGTTATGTATAACTTGAAATAACCTCCCACTCTCCAGTTAATACAAAGTGTATTACTCTAGATTCATAAGCACTCTAAAAGACACCTAGAAAGAAACAGAAAGAGTAACAACAAAATGTTTCTACTTCCCTGAAACTCAAACAAAATACAAGGAGCGGCAACACCAGGAGCAAGGCCTAACAGGGCAGAACAACGGCAGCACGTCTTCTCTGTACCTCAGCCATGGTGAAACTGACTTAACACCTCCCACTGCTGCATCATATCTTAAATTTGCGTCATCTGGTATGAAATACTTCCTTGGTTACCCAGTCAGGTGATAACTCTCTTTACCAATCCACATAGATTCTCTGAGCCTGCTAATTTGAGGCCTAGCTAAAACCACTACATTATGGAAAGCCTATTATTTCTTAACGGTAAATTCATAAAGTTGTTTACATCTTTAGGGCAAAACTGACTAAAAGCTAGTTGCTATTAATTACACTGAGTGGAAAAAATATACACAATATAAAGGTCTTGTCACACAGGGTGGAGCACTAAAAATTAACATTATTTGGCTGAACATATAAACTAGCACTTCCCAGTTAGAAAGTTAGATGTATGCTTTAGCTCCAAAATCTGACAGTCTTTTTAGACTAGAAGTGAACATATGTTTTCTTCTATATTAGTTGCCCTGACACTCCGCCTCTCAGAAATTTTTGAACATCAGGGCTGAGTCTGAAGACCATACTCAGTGCTAAAAAGAACGATGTTTTTCTCCACATTACCTATAAAGGTCAAATAAATTTTCAAGTATTTTGAGACCAAAAGAGTCTTTAAATCCTGTCTGAGGTTCAGGCATTGACATAGTATAGCCAAATTAAAAGAGCAACTGTACAATAACTCCCATGAACAATCAACAAAGATACAATGTCCAGTTATAAAAGGTATCTCAATTTTATTATCCTGCAGATAGAGGAAACTGAGGAAGGATAGGCATAGGGAGCATCACTTCCTAAAACTTGATAAACCATATGGTTATAGATAAGTCTAGGTCTTCAGTACAACTTTTATTCTTCAGTCTTGTACATTATTGTGATGGATTCTTTACAGCGTCATAACTAGAGGAAAGAAGCTTTTGTATGATCTATTATATGTGCTGCATTACATGTGAAAGTATTTTCCATTCTTACCTTTATTTCCAAGAATACCCAGGACAAAGTATATGAATATAAAAAGCTTGTACTGAGGCCTGGAGAAGGGTAAGTTGATAAACTCACAGAAATGCTGGTTGGAAGGGACCTCTGGTTGGTCCATCCAGTCCAACCTCCTGCAAGGCAATCATATTAGTAGATCAGATCAGGGTTGGCTCTGCTCTGCTGAGAGTTGAAAATAGTTTAAGGATGGAAATTCCAGAAGTGTTTCTGATTGTCCAATAGGAACCTCAATTTTTCTAATCCAGGTGAAACCCAATAGGTCATCCTTCTAAGAAAGCCAGCACACAGGGCCCCAAGTTGCACTCCCAGAATCCACAGCCCAGCACCTATGAAAAATTTTCAGTTTGACATTGTGACAGTTTCAGAGGGAGAAAGTAAATTTCCTCTTAGTAATATGAAACAGGGAGAAAGAGAGAGGAAGAGAGAGGGGCTTACTCTCTGTTACTTTCTGCCATGGGATTTTTTTACACCACAAACATTGACCAGTTGCAGTTTCTCAAACTATGTAATGCTTTCGCCACCCTTATCAAGCAGTCTCTCTCCATCCTTACACTGTTTTAAATGATCAATAACCAAGGTGTCCATGATTTAAAGATGAGATTATAGCTCACTGCTTTAGTGCAAGAAAGTCTGTCTCTTGTTTTTACTATGCAACTGGTAGAAGCACTACATGTTCTTGGCAGGAAAAATAGCTAGAAACCTCAGGTATGCATGATTTCTAATTTCAACAGAGTGGTAGTTGATTATAAGTATTAGCATAGCTTAACTTTATCCACTATCCAAACTTAATATTATCCTTTGTTTAATACACTGAAAGAGAGCACTCTCCTTTGTACAACTCTATTGTTTTCATTCTTTGAGGCCAAACTTGGTGTTGACATAAGCAGGCTCTAGTCCACGAAAATGAATGAAGTTAAACCTGATTTTGCCAGCAATGGAAGTTAGCCTCTGGAGTAATGCTAATTATGGTTTGTTTGTATCAATTAATCAACACAAGGTTAATGTTCAATCAGCACATGAAAAAAAATGCAGCACAATTGAGGGAAAAAAAAATTACAAAATCCCTTTATTCACCATGAAGTGGGATGTTTCTATAATCACAGGGTACAAGTGAAGGAAGAACTAACCAAAGCAGCTTACAACATGCAATCCCCTGAACTGCATCCATGTCAGTGGGGCTTGGCTCAGGAATTACATAGCCATACCTCCAAGCTGCTGTGTTCTCATAGTTGGGCTGGTATCCCATATGGCACTACATTGTTCCCTGTGGACATGGTAGCTCTCTTAGTGCAAGGTGACATGTTGCAAGCACAGTTCTCTGTTGTGTAGTGTAGATATGGCCAAAATGTAAGGTGCACTAAAAGAATCCAACTCCTCCCACTAAAATTAGGATAGCTTTCCTAAAGAATGGAAATAATGTTCTGGGTTTCAGAAGTTGCCCACAAGACAGTATAAAAGAACCTGAAAAAAGCTACCACAGATACTGAAGAAACCATAGATAGTGAAAAGAAACCACAATCATCCATCAAAGATTTCACTGTGCCGTCTGTGTTCACCCTATCTAGCTGTCTGGCAAAGTGAAATAATTGCATCTTAGGCTAGGTGCAGTGCTCAAGACACAGGAGACTGCCAGTGAGAGTTCTGGATTTGAAGGAAGAGTCAAAACCAAAGCTGATCTTTAGGCAACAGGACAACTGTGTTGAAACAATAGGTCTTCTGACTCCCTCTTGCCTGCTCTTAAGAAAGAATGAAAGTGCAAGTGGGCTTCAGAGAACATTGCATAGAAATGTTATCTCCTTGAGCAATTCAACCTTATGCTTTTGATAAAGTAACTGCACTACTTGTATTTTAAGTGTTGATCAAAGTGCTCTGCAGCTGGATGTGTGGCTGTGATGTGATGGATGAAATATTTGAATGCAGATATGATCTAAATTCCAGCCTCCCCTTTAAAGAGAGCAATCTGTATTATAAAGAAGGCAGGAATATGATCGGTTCAGGTTATATAGCAAGCAAGTTGAGGAAAGCAGTCTTCTAACCCTGGGCATCTAAATTAGTATGAGAACCTCTCTCTTTCCTATTTGCTCCCACCGTTGTAACTTGAGGATCCTCAAAAACACTAGTTCAAATGAGTGCAGCAGAACATTCCCCAAATGACTAGTAAGGGAAAGGAGCCAGAGATTACAGTGCCTTTGTTACAAAGTCAGCTATGGAAAACCATGAGAAGAAAGAGAATTTCAGAGTTTCCAGAGGAAGACATGATGGAGAAATAGAATTCTTGTGCCGACTAAATTAGGTTTCCTGCAATGACATGTGGGATTGAGCTACTGGTATTCTGAGCTACTGGTATTCTGCTAGAGGATGAGCTCTTTATGAGTAAAACTATACCAATGAAACTGCTGAAGGATCTGCTTTAGCATCTGAAACAACATATTTCTAAAGAGGATGTAGGACATTGACATGCTTCATCCATTCTAATCAGCAACCAGCAAAATGCAATCTTCTCTGAAGAGTGTAATGCAGCCAGTTTTGTCCGGCAAAAAGGACACTCAAACAGATATTACTGCATTAAGGAAGAGCGGGGAACTTAGACAAACACACAGAGTAAGAAGTAAAAGATCATAAGTGAGAGTCACCAACCAAAAGAATGATGGAGAAAGAGAATTCATAATTTAGCAATTTGCAGGCCTTTCAGTGGGATTGGATCACCAAAGGACATCTGTGTAACATTTTCATCAGTCTGACAAGAGAGCCAACATCAACATTTGTCCACAGGAACCAAACTAAATATTTAAAGGTGAACTGAAAAGCTAAAATGAAAGTTGAGTTAATCATGGAAATATGCACTGAATGACCCTACTTACCAGGTTGTTGGAGACAACTCATCACAGAAACAAGTTGAAACTCCTATTTATCAACTCCTTCTCTTCTTTTCTGAATAGATTTCTTGCTTTTCAGGGGATGTTAAAGAAAATAATCTGTGTGACAGTAGAATTCTTGTGATATCATAAATACTTGGTGTCAAAGAATACTGTGTGATCTCTAGCAAATGAAGAATAGCTGGGGGACTCCCTCAGATAAAACTATAAAGTCAGTGATGTCATTGTAGCTAGCCTGATGGAACTTTAGGGTGAAGTCTAATAAATGGACCCATATACTTCCACACACACTCCTTGCTTTGACTTTTTGGGCAAAAAAAATATTTACCACAAAAAACTAGCAAAACAAGCAAGTTTACTACAATTTCACTGAGGCAGAATATCATAGAGAAACTATCTGAGAAAAATCAAAAGTTCTTCCAGCACTTACACGGTTTTGACTTGGGGTTGTGAAAGGGCTCAGCAATAGGAACAAATGGATTATTTATTCCAGGCAATTACAAGGAAAATGGAAAATTATTTAATAGAGGTTTCAGAATGTTTTCAAAATGAGATTTCATATTTTGTTTAAAAGATGACTGGAATTTCATTCTTGGATTTTCTTGGCACTTTTTTGACTTACTTTATTCTTACAGCCAGAAAGTTGCCCATAAACCTATTTTCCTTTATTCCAGCAGCAGTGTCCAATCTGTGGCGCACTCGTCAACTGCCACATAGTAAGCACACAGTCCAACTCATATTCCACCTTCTGCTTCCTTCAGAATAATGGAAACACACAGCAACAGAAACAGAGACAAAGTGAACACACTGATTCAGAAACTTTGGAGTTCAAGAAAGCATGAAGCCCTTCCAAAGCGTAAAAGTCCTGAACACTTGTTCCAAAGCACAGAGAAAGCACTGGGAGTTTGGCCACTGAATTCAACAGGCTTTGGAGAACACACACACAGTCAGGGAGAGTTTACCTGCACAGTCAGCTATAGGAAACTGAACTAACAGCAGCACCTTTTGGACATGTCATACCACTGCTGACCACCGCTTTGAAGCTGTGAGGAGAGTGAGGGAAGGGTGCTGAGCATGAGTGCCCTGCCTTGGAAAGTACCACATCAGGCACTGCACAACACTGATCCAGCTCTGCAACTTCTACACCCATTTCTCATCCCTTTCATCTGGGCCCTGGTGCAAGCAGATGGACAACACTGCATCCAACATCAGAAAGACTCTCTATGCAGGGTGGACAACTGCGCTAGAATTCAACCTTGTGGAATAACTGGGGCACATATACAGCCTTTCAGGTGAGCCCTTCTTACCTGTGGGTTTCTGGCTATTTGATCCAATTTTGTTGCTTATTTGCAGAAATAGTTTCTTTTTTCATGCAGTGCTAATAAAGTATTAGGACATGTTTTGTTCACTAAACTTGAGAATAAGCAGAGACTCCCTGGTCATTAGCTCAGACCCTCAGTCTGGGGTAGGTTTTAACAAATCAGGCTGATGTTCACAGTTAATCTGAATTAATGTGAAAATATCAAATCATTGACAAATAGTAAATAATCAATTGTTAATCAGAAGAAAAAAATGAGTGAAAGGACTGGGAATTGATTTTTTTTATATCTGATAGGAAATCCAAGAAGAAGGTGATGTCTTCATATCAGATTTGCTAATCATTTTTTTTATCTATTTATTATTTGGAGTTGATATTCAAAATTATAATAAAAAGAAGTCACATGGTACTAAATAAAGGTTCACAACAGACATAAAACCTCACAAAGTAATTCTATTATTAAAATCTGTAAAGTCCTAAAAACACAATCTTGTTCCAGAACGCAGATGGGAGCTCAGCCACTGATTTCAACAGGCGTTGGAACAAACTCCCTCTTAGCTAAGAACACAGCTATCAGTGTGGCACTGAGCCTGAGTTAACATACTTACTCTCATCAGGACTCTTTGTTCCATGGCATGTCTCAAGCAAGTCTCACAGCTAGTCATTAACCAAACATGGTGAAAAATATATGGATGAAGACATTTGATGACGGTTTAGGGCATTGTCATGAGAACTTTTAACGGGCTGGACATCATGCCTCTTGCACAAAGTCTTAGCTGTGGTGAGCATAACAAGGAGACAAACGCTAAGTAATTATTTTTCTGCAGTCTGTAAAAAAAGAAAGCTGATAGTATCAGGCAAGGGAATAGTATTGTAGCAGATAAAATGCCTCCAACAGCTGGAAAGTGGAGCAATGCAACTCAGGCATGAAATTGCAGTGAGGATTGCTAACCAAAGGAATAACATGCTAAGAATAGTAGTGGATTCTCCATTACTGGAAATGTGCTTGTCAGATTGTCTTTTCCTGTGAAACGTATCCTCAGACATACAGGGAATTCCTATCGCTTTTGCTAAAGAGAAAATCAAGTTTGTTACAATGTATTAATGTTCTGAAGCATTAAAATTTGCAGCTCCTTGAAAAGTGTATTATCACAAAAGACACTCTCACTCACAATTACTCAAACAACATTTCTTGCTCTCAGATCTGTCAGATTACACTTTAAATCAACCAGCACAGAACTAAGGGGGATTCTATCCTCGATCTTCTCCAGTTGTTGGCTTGGCCAATGGTCATGAAGGAAAGAAAACATGAGCAAACCCGCTGATAAACAGCTTGTTGACAAGGCTACATGTAACCAGAGCAACAGCAGGACAGTCATCTAGGGAAAAGTTGACACCTGCTGTATCAGAAATTTAGAGTTTACAGATGTTGCAGTTAGGGTAATCATCTAATCCACACCCTTGTAATTTAAACCTCAAAAATTCTCCAAACAATTGTAATAAAGAAGAATCTAAGAAGTTAGGAAACTGAAGAAAATAGGGCAGAGCAGCTGTTTTAATTAGTGCTTTGCTTAATCTGAGAACCATACCCCTGCTCAGTGGGATCATTAAAATAAATGAAAGTCCACATGGGTAATGACACTTTATTTTGCATCTTGTATAGTATCATTACTAGGGATAAGCATTTGCAGAGAAAACTTGCAATACTTCACCAAACCTTCGTCATAAAAAGGTGATCAAATGAATTCCAAATGACATACCTGCCTAGCACTAGGATAAGAAGTTTCCTGGGCTCATCTTTTTGTTGCTATCATCCAATACTTTGTTTCCCATTAAGCAATGAAATTTAAGCCACAGCTGTGCACTACTACTTTTATTCCTGCAGAGTGTTCTGTGTAGTTTTATGAAACATAGTTTATGAAGCATGAATAAAACATGCGACAATGTATTCATATAAGCATGCGTAGGAATAGTATTGTGGAGTGAAGGAGCTCACAGTAAACAGCTGGTAATTACAGGAACGACTCTCAAACTTGACAGAGTTGATAAGGTTCAAATTATATTCTCTAAATCATTCAGGCTCAGTTCTACTGTATTATACAATCCTAAAAGTTATATTTTTTACTAAAAAGCTATTATTGATTAGCATACATTAATATATTGTGATCAAGTGAAGAGGGCACTCAACTAGTGGTGCAGAGAGTTGTGCCGACACAGACACTGCACAGGGGTGGTCAGCAGTCGGCAGCTACTCCCTGCTGTGTGCTCTGACACACCAGCAACACAGTCGGCAAAAATGGAATAGGGAATAAACACTAAAAGACAGTTAGGTAGAAAAAATATTTTTGAACACTTTTTCCACTCTTTGACTACTAGAAACTCCCTCACGATTTGAGGAAGAAAACAACTTTCTCAAAGCTGGAAAGTTCTAATATTTTGGAACTCTGTTTTGTTATGTTTGAGAAAGTTGTGGAACAGCAACAGGCAATGAAAGCATATATTGGCACAATTAAGTCTGGTAACTCAAGAAGCCAAATATTGTTTTCAGTTCTACACACATTTTAGTTGAATTTTGCCAACCCACTTGAATAGGCTATTTTGGAAACCAGTGGTGACAACATGTGGATAAAGTTCTGCTCTGCTGCTTACCAAATAAAGGAATCTTTGGCTGGAAAAATAATGATTTGTGAACTGAAATGAAAGGGAGCAAGATGAACTTCTGGAGTAATGTTCTAGAAAAGAAAGATTACATACAGAAATGGTTCTATGGAGACACTTTCTCCAAAGTAAAATGTAGTTACTTTATAAGGAGTGGAAGAATCCTTACCTTTTATTACTGTTAAGGGATCATGTTTGCAGAATTATGAAAGAATAGAATAGAATAGAATAGGAATAGAATAGAATAGAATAGAATAGAATAGAATAGAATAGAATAGAATAGAATAGAATAGAATAGAATAGGCCTTCTCCTGAAATCTTCCCTGTATATTCTGAAGTTTACAATGCCTCCCTACTTCTAGAAAAATTAGACCTTAGAAAACTTGCCTATGCCAAACAATCGAAAACAAATCTTATCTGTCTTTGGATTGAGGGAGTTTCAAAAGGAAAGCAGACATATCAGGAGAGAGAATGATGTGTTACCAAAGAAATTTCAAAAAAAACTAAATTCAAGAAGTTTTGTAAGCCAATTGATCTACTTCCTTATATCATTTTTCTCTGAAAAAGTACAGTGTGAGGAGAAGACTGAGGTAACATATGATGTAGCTCTAAATCAATTAGTTTTCAACACGAAGAAGCTGCTTACCACCATTTCTAGTACTTAATTTCACTTAGAGTGGATGACTGACCATCTTCTTGCTGAGTCTCATTTAGACTCAGTTTCTATAAAGAGGTACAGGACTTTTGTGCCTGTACTGATTCTGGACATTTGTGTTAAGATCTACTCAGAAAAGAGCCAGAAAATTCACACCTAAAGTCCTCAAAACAACATAGAATTCTTTGTTAACCTTTTTGATTCTTGCCATTGTAGCTTATATTATATTTCAGTGGTAATTTCTTGAATGAGATTGCATTTTTAAAATATGTGGATTATAGGCTACCAAATCTGCATTGGATTCCTGGAAGTTGTTGGGGTTTTTTTTAACAAATAGCCAATCAAATACAGGAAATTTAATATTTTAAGCTACATAGGAACTCTGAGTTTGACATGGCCCCAAAGATAAGTTTTATACTTTGTCTATGCTTTGGGTTCAGTGTTATTTATATTGCTGTACACCTAGATAAAAACCTAACAGTTGTCTGATAGATGGCTCAAGCCATGATGACATTACTCATGGAATAGCCTAAAAGCTGATAAGAGTCAGTGCTGAACATATTGGCCTATTAAGAAATGTTTTCCTTAAATGCTGTAGAGTAGGTTTCAAGTAATGCCTGTCCTATTTAGAGTCGTCATATTGTGCATACTGTGCCAAACATAATTTTGGCACTAGAAGAATGAATAAGATAAAGATTTTGCCAAAAATTTCAAAAGGGTTGTTAATTAAATTGCTTTAGCAAAGAAACAATGTTTAAAGAGAAATTACAATGCCTTTCCCAAAGATGCATGATTATACATATGGAATTGTGTACTGTACATGACTGATCTAAGCATGTATGTAGAATTGGCAAAGGTTTTCAGTGTCAGTCTCTCTCTACCTTCTGTAAAGTCAACTCAGGTCTTACCCTTGGCTGTTCTGTGAGCAGAGGTAGGTCAGCAATGGCTGAGAGCTTTAGAGTATCCCATATTGCATATCAAATGTTAAACAATTGAATAACAATACTCTTGGGTTAAGGTGAAGGTACTACCCCATACAATCATTTTACTGTGTGTAGGATCTGGAAATGCAGTGTGGTGCATTTCTGTGACTGCTAAAACTATAACTTCTGTAATGCCATCCTGGAAGTTTTCCAGGAGATTTCCATGAGGAACACTTTGTAAAAGTTGTTACCTTTCTGAGCAGAATACATTCTCAGGCCTGCATAGGAGCAGAGATTGGATTATAAAGTGCTAAATGTTTTTTACAACTGTATCAGCAACAATACTATATGGATAACTATTTAAGGGAAACTATTTTTACAGACAGATCTAATGGATTTGTTCCAGTCCTCAATTAGATTCATATTTCTGGATTCAGAAATGCAAGATAACTTATCCTATGCTCTTCCCTTTGTGAAATCAGGATATCCAATCTGGGACAAATATTTCCAGTCTTCCTACTTTTTATCATTTTCACATTATGTTTTCAAAATCTAGTGTATGAGCAAAATGGCATGGGAGAGAGTGCAGAGAAGCTGAGTCTAGGAAATTTAAAGAACTGATGTTGGCCATTATCACCAGGCCTGGACAGCCAGGTGGTTTGAGCATTTAACAAGGTAGGCAGGTATATGATCATTGGAGCAGACAGTAAAGGTATTTTTGGTTACAATGAGAGTTTAGGGGCAGTCTCAGGTGCTCACAAGGTGTCTCATTGATACATTAGGACTTTAGGTTGTGAAGCCCCAGCTCCTTGTCAGGCATGTGCTCACTTAAAACCCTAGGTGAAATACAAGTGCCTTACAAACACAGCACACACATGCTTCATGCTAGAGGACAGAAAATATTAAACATGACTGGCTTAATTAGATTAGAGGACAAGAAAGGTAAAGGTTAGGAGACAAAAAGCAAATAGGAAGCTGTTCAGAGGCTCTGGACTGAGCATTTAGCACAGACCTTACTATCAGTAAGGAATGCCAAGTTTGGGACTGATGTGTGAGGAGACACTGTAAGGAATAACAACAACACACAAAACTCTGAGAAGGCTAAGGTAATTCAAGAAGTTGCAGGTTTTCATAATTTGGTACCCATGAAAATGAGTTTGAAAATGTTGCTCAGCATGGGGTGCCAAAGGAAATATTAAGTCAGGAAAACATCTCAGAGACACAGAAACACCCTCACTATCCCTATTCTCATTGTTATATATATGTCCTGTATGAATACTGTCATTTAATAATTTTAGACATTCACAGCAGTGAAGCCAAGAGGAATCTCACAGCAAAGGCACAGCTGAGTTTTTCCTGTGATTTATACCTTTAAACTATCTACACAAAAGAGTCTTCTGGGTAATGTGTTGCACACTTTCTAATTCTTTTTTTTTTTTCAGTAAACCACACTAATCAACATGATACTATTCACACAATTGTCACACATACAGTGTGATCACAAGAGCATGAGTAGGACAATTTTTTTTTGTTGACTTTTAACATTGTATCATTTAAACCTATTTCTTGGATAAAGAGCTGCAGTAATCAACTGTGTTTACAAATTAGAGAGAATTGTTTCCTGCAAAACATTTCATGTTGCACATTAATGAAATAAATGGATATAGAACAACTGGTGAGTTTATTCAAGTAGAAGTGCTTTAGAAGTGCTTTTTGGTTTGTTTGTTTGTTTGTTGCTTTTCAGTAAGAACACTGCTGGGCTATGATATGTTATCATAAAACTAATGAACTAAGAGTGCAAATATTACCCCATCTAAATTGCATTTATGACTGTGTAGTTCTTAAAAGATTATGTCATTCAAGATACCTTTTTAATTCCCTGATCGCCAAGCAAATAAGAGAGTTTTTAATTGTCTTAGAGTTTTTATCTGTCTTAGCAGCATCATAATTATGCTCAATTTGTACAGATATCGAATGCATTTTTTTAAAGATTCTTCATCTCAATTACTTTAAATATAAATTATATTTGACACTGCAATTGCAGAATTTCAATGACTTTTGAGAGTAAATAATGCCTTTTAGCCAGGAAACTACTTGATTGTTTCAGGAAAAAAAAAAAAAAAAGAAAAAGACTGAGTTCAGTTTAGAGATTATTCATCCAAAGTTTGTGTATTTTGAATTTGAAAGGTTCAGGTGTGAAACAGCTCTTTCTGTGAACCTGTTTGCAAGCATTCTGATTAGGGAAAATTGAAGAAAACAAGATACTTTTTTCTCAACAACAACAAAAAAAATTCTCCTGAAATAGGAAACCAGGTCATTCTGAAAAGGGGGAAAATGAGTTAATACTCAAAAGGCACAATTTCATAAAGGATGTACCTTTTTTGTAAAGAATCATTCGTTATAGCTGAGCCAAACCACTGAATTGTAAGTCATTAACCTTTTAGAGCAGTGACAGAAGTGCAAGATTTGTCCTGCCAGGAAACAGGACCCAGAACCTCTTCTAAAATCATGGAACTGTAGGTATCGTAGGGGTAGGACTCCCAGGCTTGAAGAACATCATCCCAGCTGCCCTATTCTTCACATGGCTTTACAGCCAACGGATGCAGATCTGGAAATTTTGTTAGATGAATCCCTTTGTTGCCCAGCAAGACTGTGGCAGAATTTATCTCAAGGCTCATTTCTCAACCATGAGTTCCTTGTTTTTTAAGACAATAGGTCTGTAGCCACGATCATCCCTTTCTTCAGTACTCTTTTTTCAGGCCTTTTCTTCTGAAACTGTTATAACCTGAGGTGGCTTTCCCCCATGCTCATACACTGAGGGTCACAGAGTTGTATCAGTTCACTCATCAAACAAGAGCAAAGGAATGGGGTAAAGTTAAGGAAAGAAAATATTTTGAGATTAGCTCTCCCAGTGTAAACCAGCTTGTGGACCTTCACTGGGTCACATGAAAACCTCACGCTCACATTTAATTTGCCCATCCTGAAGTATTTTTCCTCCTAATGCCAAACACCATAATGCTCTCTGTCAGTGATTTGAAATTATTGTATAAGCTACATATCGGGTACACTATTGTTAATGAAATGCACACAAGATGATGAACAACTTCCTTTTCCTGCTGGAGCCCAGCTGCAACCAGGCCCTGTATCCTTGATGCTGTAAATCAGGGCTTTGTACTCTGGGAGGATTCAATCAGCTGCAGGTGTGGGCCCGCCGAGGCCGCCTGGGATTAGGTAGCAGTATTTGATATGAGATCCCAAACAGCACCAGCAATCTACACACCACATGTGGCCAGTCTTTGGAGAAAGCAAAGGAAAAACGCTGATGAAATGTGGCACAGGACCATGGAATGCAATTTCAAACTTCCACATCTGCAGGAAAGAGAGAAAGAAAGTTCCTAATTTTACAATGATGATGTCATTGAGAATGCATGATAGTGAAAATGATGTGCCAGGGCTTTCATAAATTTAACCACTTAGGATGCTGCTAACCAAGGGCTGATATTCATTGTTATAAATGCGTTAAGATTCTGAGGGGGCAACAGGCTGCCCTGCTGGTCTGTCAAAATGCATCCAGTGGTGTGCCTGTGCCGTGAGTGTGGCTGTGTGGACTGAGCATCACCATCCCATATGTAAACCACAAACCTGAACCTTTGCTGAAGTATGTTCACTGTACACTACCAATAAGGAGAGGTGATTTGATCAAACTTACCCCAGCTTGAAAAGGCATAGCACTTACCTTCAACAAGAAACAGCAAAAATGGTTGTTTAGCTCACTCCCTGAGGTTAAAAGTTGTGAAGAATTTATTTTTAACGTAAATCCTTGATATCTAAGGGATAAAGAAATGTTAAAGCAGGTCTGGTTTTGTTATTACTGTAAAGATAAAGTATATTGAAAAGAGCGTGTCCTCGATTTTTTTCTTTAAAAAAATCTGTTTTCCATTAGCTTATCTTGATAGCTGAAGTTAATCATTATTTTCAACCATATATGATTTAGATATTATGTCATTAATTCATGTACAATCCATCTGAATAATGATTGTGGTTTTCTGCTTTACAAATTCATCTACTTCACTGAGAAACCAAGAGAGTCAAATTCCATGCAACATCTGGTTTCCATTTTATGTAATTGCTATTTTCAGAGTTATAATCATGTGTTATTGTAAGGACCACAGTGTCAATCATGCTGCTAATGGGGAAAATTCAATGCCTAAATACCTGAGAGAACAAGAAGCTGACTTAAACAGGTGCATTTAGACACTTGGTTTTAAGTATAATTCTAGTCTACCAATTTAAATAAATCATTTTAAGAAGAAACTATATTCTTTCCATACCTTCTACTGAACCAGAATTTAATACAAGCTTTCTACACTATGAACCTGGTTATGTTCCCATCAGTTCAAAAACAGTAGGATCTGATCCCATGGAAGTTCTAGTATCATTAGCTCAAGGCAGCTCTAAATCCAATTTAACTTAGCCAGTGTCAGTATCAGAAGTTAACCCTCTTTGGCAAATATGAGTGTAGGGGAGAAAAGTTTAGCTTTCTTTAAAGAATGCTATCTTACTTATCACACCCATTAAAAGGGGCAGAAAACAGACATAGGAAAAACATGACAATTAATGTTTTCAAGTATAATACCATACTAAAAATGTAAATATATTCTTAGGACTTAATCTAGAGCTTGATTATTAGCAGAGTGAGCCGTATTCCTTAACATTCAAAGCAGTTACAGCTCAAGGTACAGAATATGACAGAAAGCTCTCTGATCAAACTTTCTTGTGTTTATTACTTCCTCCTTTTCATGACTTTGTTCATACAAATTCTCAGGTAGAGCTGACTAGTTACTGCTTACAAAATTAGTATAAAACTAATATAAATTTTTATAAGATACATAATTTTATATAGTAAAATTATGGATATATAGAAAAATATATTTACAAGTGCAGTTAATTTGTTTATTTTGTGGGTAAGACTTTGAACAACTGAGAGATGTGGAAAAATAAATTCATTATTTCAATCCTCATTATATCAACCAACACGTGTTCATCTCATCCATTAGCTCTGGGTAGTAGAAGTCAGGGAATACATAAAGTATTGCTAATTTCCACTTTTGAAAATAAGGCAAGGACAACAATGACAAGTATTTCAATTCCAGTGGCACAGAGTTTCTATGAAAATTAGCCTTACCAGAAGCAGTAAAAGGTCAAAGGGAAAAGCCTGAAGACATTTGCATGTGTACACTTTTGCATTAGTACCTTCTGAAGACATTTATATTTCAACCCACCTCTCCTCCTCAAAACCTTCAGCAACACAGTGGTGTGAGTACAGGACAGGAATAGGTTGTGTTTAGGGGCATTAAGACTGGGAATATCTTTCCTGACCTAACTGAAAGTTACTCTCCACTAGCTCCTCTGGTGAATATTTGAAGTTCAGACTGAGATGAGCTGCCAAGGTGGAAGCTGTGCCTGTTTTTGCCATGACAGCCACAACAGGCACACCCCAGGTCTGCTTCCTGGGGGTTTCAACAGTAAATTCTCTGCAGTTGCATTCACAAAAGTAATTTTGCATGTATGCAGAACCTTGGCTCTGCAGGGTGTGGTTAGCTCCCTTCCCAGCTTGGATGAGTGCCTGCGTGCACTGCGAGGGAAGAGCTGAATTTACCCATCTGGTAATTTTATGGCCCCATTAATTGACCCAAAGCAAATTTCTCCATTTGCTGATATGCACACATCAGACATGATTACAAAGGATGCCTAAGATGATTAAAAAAGATCAACAAGACTAAGGCATTTGGGAAACCCTGAGCTGCCATGTCATTTGAATTACAGGCAACAGCCCATTTCTAGTAGGAATGTGCTAGTAAAGGAAAATTATATTTTCACTTTCCCCAGAAAACAATGTCTGAGGTGAAATTTCATCAGTACTGCTTGAAGGGAATGTAAAAACATGAAAAGAGACACAATGAATTAGTCCAGAAACTTGTGAAGCACGCTGCAAAGTATCCTGGGGTATTTTCCCATCTGAGTTAATAAAGTTATATGACAAATATAAATATACAGTTATACAAGCGAAACACAGTAGGGGACTGATGGGTTAGCACTGGGGACCATCATGGTTTTCATAAGGGGTCCCTCAAGCAAGGGATTGTGTTTGTTTGTCTATTTCTTTTTAAAATCACTTTTCAGCACAAGGCTGTGCACAAAGCTTAGTCTCCTCTTTTAAGAAAGAACACATCAAGGCTGAAGAAACCCCTGAAGACTTCAAAGCTAATACCCCTGATGACAGAAGGTAAATCAGAAGAACTCCAGATTTATGATTTTTTTTTTAATCTCATGATTTTGAGAGGATGCAGTTCATGATTTGTAATGCATGAGGTCAGCAGAAATGCAGATATACACTGCATCGCAAACCTTTGTGTAAGGCACAAGGAGCATATGACAACGGGGGTAGCTCTTGACTTCCTAGGGTTAACAGCAGAATTCCAAAATCTAATTACATAGCTGTTATAGCATGACTAACTGTAATGTTGATTTTGTGGGTATAAGTCTTGGTATACTATTTTATTAGTTCTGTATATATGTTTGCTAAACATTGTCTTAAACCAGGTAAATCCATAGCAATCTTCTCATATGCAAATAAATATATTTACAGGGTTTTTTCTCCTTCATAAGGATCAGCAAGTCTTCCAGTAGCTGAAGGACCCTAAAAGAAAGATGGAGAGGGACTTTTCACAATGGCATGTAGTGGCACAAGGGATAGTGGCTTTAAACTGACAGAGGGCAGGCTTCGGTTAGATGTTAGGAAGAAATTCTTTGCTATGAGGGTTGTGAGACGCTGGAACAGGTTGCCCAGAGAATTTGTGGCTGTCCCAGCCCAGCAAGTGTTCAAGGCCAGGTTGGATGGGGCCCCGAGCAACCGGGTGTAGCGGAAGGTGTCCCTGCCCACGGCAGGCGGCTTGGAAGTAGATGTCTTTAAGGTCCCTTCTAAACCATTCTATGATTCTATGGTATTCCTTAGTTAAAGCAGTATACAAGGATTATTTTCTGTTCTTCCTGAATTTATCAGGCATATCATCTTTACATTCCCAAGTTTGACATTGCACCAACATGAATTTTTCACAATTTATTTGGGACAATAAAAAGCTTTACCGAAGAAATATTCACATTCCAATACAGCAGAAAAAATTTTCTGTGCAAATGATAAGTTTGAAGCAGAACATAAATTTTTATTTTTCATCTCAGACACGGAGGCATGGAGAAATGGAATGTGTTCTAATTTTCACAGAAGTTCATATTGATACAACAACAACAAAAATAACACCTTCTAGAAGTATTTTTTTTCAAGATACATGACATAGATAATTCATATGAAATTACTGTTCTTACAGTTGAGCCAAAAAGTTGGACAATAGGCAATAAGAGAATTTCTTGTCCATGCAACCATCTTAGTTTGTGTTTTGAGTATGGAGTCATTATCCTTCTCAGTTATCGGTGAAGAGTCTATTTCTTGGGACTCACCACTGTGGTATTGCACTAAGACAGCAGTAGAAATCTCATTTTCATAAATGAGCCTTCAAACTACAGAGTTCCAGAACAGTACTTTGCACCTACTCTCAGCAGATGATAGTCAGATACTCTGTTATTTTAGACTTTCAGTTCAGGTGACACTCAGAGCACATGTGCCTCCTGTTTGGTTCACTATAGAGTTGGGGGAGAGGAAGACATTTGTAACCAGGATACTTAAGCTTGGTGCCAATCCTGATAATAATCTAAATACCCCAGGTGTCCATGAGCCATTGTAATCATGTACTTCATCCTCCATGCTTTGGCTGTCATTTTAAAACATATTTGGATAAGGTATCAATGGAGTACTCCCTTATTTTAATTTTTAACCTCTACTTGTCCTACTGTAAACTAGAAGCACTAAATGAACCATTGGGGAAAGGCATTGAAACATAGCAGCAAATGCAAGAATTTTTGTGGTTCAATTAGCTGAATAAATACAATTCTTGAAAGCTTCCTTCGTAAATTCAGGGTAAGATTTAGCTTGTCTAAACATAGGTAAAACATACATACTTAGAACTATTTTAGATGGTCTAAGGTGTTCCACCACCTCCATGAGCCTCTCCAGATATGTGTGGGTCCATCACATGTCCCATGGTATAGGCAAAACAGTTTTGGGGGCTAGTTTGAAAGTATCAGGGCATTTCAGATGACAGCAGGTGTGTATATCTAAGCAACTGAATTTTGTCCATGAGATTCCATGCACAGGGCGAAGGTTATTATGTAGGTACTAAACTCCACTATGACAGATAACCAATACAGAGAGAAGCAGTCTGTAGTGCTTGTTTAGGTGTCTTGGTCTAACAGCTAAATCCCACTTCCAATGCCTCTTCCATTCTGCAGAAACTATGTGAGTATAGCCACAGCTTATCTCTAGCCACAGAAAATGGCTAATCCCAATGCCTAGCTTTTAGCATGGAATCTTCATTGAGAAAGACTTTTCCTAAGACTGTACAGTGAGTCTTATCATACCTTACTCTGAAGACTCACATTCTTAAAATGGGTAGTCGTTGTACAACTCAGGTCCCTTAACACAAGTACTGAAAGCCATCAGAAAGCATGCTCTGACACATCTACCTAAGGCTCTCAAGGTCTGACAAAGGACACTCCGATCAGCAGCAGGAGGCCAGCCAGGATCTCATACAGATCTTGAAAGGACACCAGCAGGCACCAAGATCAAATCCCAGCTATGAACGTTCACAGCATAATTTCTAACACCCCTCAACACTCTGCTGATGCCTTAGAAGAATTTTTTTTTCATTTGCATGGTGTAAGAGACATCATAGTAAATAAAATACTAAGGCACAAAATGCTCCAAGGAAAAAAATAGTCTGAATGCCAGCATTATTTTCCTAATAGTGAGGTCTACTAGTCAGTTTAACATTTTCCCACGAGAACTCATGATCAAACTGTTAATTGGTTAGTTAAAGCAAGAAAAAAACAATACTCTTAGGAACAAATATTTCTGCAGATAATGATTTTGTATTTGCAGGGAAATCAGCATTATGACCTCTTAGCTCTAGTCCATAGACATTTTCTTTGAGTGTGTGATACCAGGTAATGAATGTACAGACTCAGTGTAAAATTAGCTCGGTTAGGAGGATTTAAAAAGTAAACATGTGGGACACAGTTTGAAATATTCATGTTTTCCTCTCATAGTAGGCCAATGCAAATATTATTCCACATGTTATCAAGTAATTCCAAAGCTAAATGTACTCACTCCAAGAATGGCCATGATCAAAATCTAACAAAGTCCTTTTGAAAGAGCTCAGTGTATATAAATTAAAGGTAGCTCTAAGAAATACAGGATTCCACTCCAGCTCCTGCATAAAGAGCCCAGGAACACTTGCTCTTCCTAGTTCAGTAAACCGATTCCACTGCTAGCCCAATCTGAGCTCCAAGCAATCCATAGGCAAATCAAGAAACAACAGTTCCACACTTTTTCTCCACATGAGAGCCTGATTCATGGCACAGAAGCAGAATTTGATGTGTGAGCATGGCCACTGTCTCCTATACAGAGCATAGCAATCATGGTGACTTTCACCCAGCCAGAAGGAGGTAATCACTTAACAAATGAGGAATGGTAGGATCATATACTGAGCGGGAGGAAAATTGAATCTTGGTATCATTTCCTTTCAGTCACAGGGGCTCATATTTTGTCCATAGGAACTGCACTCTGAACTGTGCAGAGGCTCAGCTCCTGAGAAAGAGGAACACGGTGAGCTCATTTCATCTGTGCAGCCAACCTGCTTAACTGCTGTTGGCTGGAATGAGCTTCTCAGGAAAGGACTACTATGCTTTTACATCCCTTCCACATTGAGCTCTAGGCTTACTTCTGAACAATTACTCACATTCAGAAAGAAAGTTCCTCAGCAAGGCTCTCTCTGCTCCATATTGAAGCAGGTGAAGGTGCCTAATCCACATCCAGGATTTCAGAGCTGCAGTTTGAAAGAAAATGCTAACTTCAAACGCCTGTACTTGGCCTATCCTATTGGCTAGTTTTAGACAGCTCTTAACTTTCAGGAGTAAGAAAAGACTCATTTGAGGTTGTTCCATCCCTGTAGGGACCATGTAAGAGAATTATGTATCTGAATTCCATGCCTGGATCCATATAGACATTTATAGTCATTGCACTGCCAGAAACAGAGGCTGAGAGAGGGAATTCTGAACCTGACCCAATGGGAAATGATAATTGCAGGCCTGTCACAAACTAATCACAACATCACAAATGAGGCAAACAATCTTTTACTGCTTTGCTTTGGTTTTGGCTGTACCTACAGTTTTGATTTTCAGTGAATTAATGTCTTCTTTAGATAACATAATAGTAAAATATTCCCAAGAGTGACAAAACCAAACCGATTTTATATTCCTATCTGCACCCTGTCTGTGGGTGCTACTCTGCTTTAGTTAGCAGTTGCATTCCCTTATCCCAGTGATGATTTTCCAAAACCTTAAGTGTAAATAATTACCTCCCAGTAGGCAAATCCCATCTTCTAGACAGCTAAGTTTCTTTAATCAATACATTCTTACAAATATTCTCTCACATTTCCTTCAGAATCTATCTATGGAACATTGTTGATAGTAAAAAATCTTTGCTGCCAATCACAGCATTCTCATCAGCCCCATAAAAGGAAGAGAAACTGCTTCAGCGGAAATCATTTAAGGATGAAACTTCTGGATACATGCACAGCTTCTGGAAGATGCTGAAACATCATCTCTTTTAGTCAATCCAAGATTCAGGAGCAGAAGAATATGTGACTTCAGCTTCTCCAGCTCTTGTAATTTGCATCCTGAATCTTATGACAGTTTGCTGTTTCTTTTTCGTCAAGTTTCACCTCCTGGAGTCATATGATTAAGCAAGATTCTCAGTTTTTCTCCTATAAAATAAATATATTCGAGTTTCTAGACCATAACTGTAAGCTAGAAAGAAAGGAGAAAAAAACCCCACAAGTTTCCTGGTTTTATTTACTCATGTGATTTTTGAGTTATTTTTTGACAGTTTGACAACCAGTACAAATTCTGGATGTCAACAGTTTGCAGTCTTGAGGCTCTCTCACCTCACTACAAAAAGGGAGTGAAGGTACTTACTTGGGGGGTTGCTTTACAGCATCACAAAATCCAGGGAGGATAATTGAAATGCTGGACCAGCTGTTAAACGTATACTATCTAAAGGTCACCTGCCTGGAAAACCAAGGGAATGAGCCCCACCAGAACCACTGAGGGTGATGATTTTTGCATTTCTTTGACTTCAGTATGGTTTTACTTAACACATACACCTGCGTCATTGAAATCATCCCAGCCTTAAGTAATGCTCATGAGCAAAAAAAATAGTACACAAAACAAAACAGAAAAAGTTACAGAGTTAAGCAGGCCGGCACTAGACCAGTAAAAATAGCTGATGAACCTTGCCAGCTGTTGAAAAACTGTCTGTGGGATCAGTTCCTTTGTTCTTCTCTAATAATAGTTTTGGTTTATGTTTCTTTTTTTTCCCTCTTCTTTTACTTTTACTGTTTTCATTTCTCTTTGATGTTGAAAACAGTCACAGCTGCAATACAAAAATTATTGTTCCTACTTTGGTACACAAGTTCATGCACTCGGATGCAACTTTATGCATACACATTACATGTGCAAAAGCATACTTATACATGTAAATATACTCATGCACCAACACACACAAAACATACATTGCTTGGGAATGTATCCAAATGTCAAATGACTACAAGTAAAAAGGAATTAAGCTTTATCTAACAAAAGGGGAAAATTAAAACTTTAAGAACTTTTTAATTTCAAAGTTTTAATAGCACATGAGAACACCTTCAACTTTGTGAAACTCTGCACGGCCCCTCCAAATGCTTCATATCCTATACAATTATTTTAATTGCTTTTTGAAAAATTATTTATTTAAATGTTGGATTTGCTGCAGATACCCTGGATGTTCTACACAAACTTTTGACGTACAAAGGGTCACAAGTAGGACCAGACCAAATCAGCAGCAATATAAGGACTGTAGAAATCATCCTTCCCAGATGCACAGTGCCAAGTAACAGAATCCCTCCTACCCAGCTTAGTTCAATATAGATTCTCATATGCAGAAGAGATAAAATAGGCTCTCCGGAGTGCTCTGAAGTCTGGTTTTCTGAGCATATTGAGAACACAAGGTTATAGAGCAACTTGCAAGAGCCAGAATGCTCCTGGAAGTTATTTGTCTCATTTCTTAAGTTAGTCTCATAAACCTCCTGTGATATTTGTAGTTATAATTATTCCTTTTTTGATGGGAGGAAGAAGAACTGGGGAATGTAAATGGTTTATTCAAGGTGACACAGGAAGTCTGTGAAGAGCTGCAAATTGAACCCAGGTTCTCCAACTCCCAGTCCAGTTATTATGTCAATCACAAAACCTTCCTTCCATCACTAGATATTTAAAAACAGAAAGATTTGAAACTTGACAAACAGTTTTTTCTTCATTCATCAAATTGAATGTTCAAAGTGGATTTTTCCTTTTGAATTTGATGCAATTTAATACATAGTCCAAATTACCAAAATATTTCTTTAATTACCACAATGATAACAGAACTTAAATTCTGGAATAAACTCGGGCAAAGTAGCAAAAAAATATATCACACCAACTGAGGTTGTAGAATCATCTTCTCAGACGGATCAGGCATTATTCCTGGAGAATAAACTTAAGAACATTGATCCAACTCCTTGAATCACATTGTAATGCAACTACATAGGAGGGTGGGAACAGAGGTCACTTTTTTTTTGTTATTATTTTATAAAGCATTAGCATTTTAGTTCAAGATCTCATGGCATTTTTTATTTCTCAACTAATATATATTTTAAAAGTCCTACTTTCAAAATTCATATTTGAAAAGATTATAACCTACAAAAGACAGATCAAGTATTATTTGGCAAATATTCTAACTCATTTTTCTTTATTATAAGTGGATTATAATAACTGCTCCTTCCCTAGCAACTCAGTTGCAAAGTCTGAATAGCAGGGTGGGGAGGTGATTTTGTCTTTGTAATTTATTATGGAGTCACAGTGGTCATTTGCAAGATGAGAAAACACAGGACTGAACTCCAAAACTAGAGCTAAATCCCTAACTTAATATTATCTTCCAGAAAAATGTAACCAGCTGTGAAATATACATATCTGTGTGTGTATTAAGTATATGTGTATAAATATAGAGATACAGATTCAGGAAGTGGAATAGTAATTATGTTGAAATGCACATATACATGCACATACATATTAGTTGCAAATACTACCGTCTTTTTGAAATGTCCCAAGAGCAGCTTCAAGTGCTCATTAGTTCACTTTACTAGGAGGAAGAAAAAAACTTGTTCCAAGTATCCGAATAAAGAAATATAGTTTAAGGAGGTGACAGGAATAGAGCTAGCAGCAACAACAGCTTATTTGAAGTTTTTAAGTATTTAGGTTTTTCATTTCTAAATTACTCCCAGTTCTTTTTACAGTGCCAGCAGCCAGAATGAACTCTCCTTCCTTTCATCCTACCTGCTTCCTTTGGACACTTCCCATTCCTGCTATAAACATTTTGAAGTGTTCAATGGCGTTGTAGAGGTACAACAGGAAACAGCTGGTATTGGCAGCTGGCAGGCACAGGGCAGCAAGATGGGGCTTTGGTCCCAGAACTGAAGTTCCGGTGACTGTGTGTTCTGTGGCTTTAGATTATTATGTTGAACTCTACCTAGAAACAGTAGCACAGCCATCACCGGAGGCAGAGCCCTGCTGTGAAAATGTTGACCTCTGACAGTGGGATGGTCCATTTGAAAAGAAGAGAAAAATAGGATCTATTTTCACAGATTTCCCAGAATATTCAGTGTTGGAAGGAACACACAACAATTGTCGAGTCTGATTGTCACAATTGCAGATGGTTGGTGATAAGATTTATCACTTCCCTCTGCAGACACTTCATAATTTGTTACAGAGTGTGAAAAAATTTTTACAATGATTCTTTGGGGGAGTGGAGGAGAGGCTATTTAATTTGTACTTGAAGCCAATATGAGCTCAAAAAGAACAGCTCCAGTTTCCTCTTGAATTTTGGTTTTCCTGGAAAAAAAAATCTTACATTGTCTGCCAATGAGAAGAAGATATAATGGGGGTAATCAACCACTCTCCCTTTCCTCTGAGGTCTGAACACAGTTCTTACACAAGGAATGAGAGAACAGGAAAAGATCTACTTCTTGGGGAGCAAATTCTTCATTCCTTGCCTTCTGGTTCTAGATTAACCCTCCACTGATCTTTCTTCTGCTGAACAGAGGAAATAAAGAAGGAATCATAAAATGCCCCTATTTTCAGGTGTGGCAGAGGAAGATATTTATATTAAGGACCTCCAATGTGATAAAAAGTACTATGGGCAAAGTAAGGGAAGCACTAGTATGTCTTTGGAGGAGAAAAGGGGCTGTGTGGCATGAAGACAATAATGGGTGGTGACAGAACAAAGGAGACTAGGAATGATAGGAAAGCTCTAGGAATAAGGCACTGAATCATCTTATCCTATGTATCTATGGGATCTGGAAACCCAGGGTGACCCTTTTGGGAATCAGGTGCTCTGGGCTGAAAAGGGACAGGAAGAATTCAAAAGACAGGTCAAGCAATTCACATTAGTAGTTTTAAAATAAATCAGATAAAATATATCAATAGTTTTGGAAGTAATCCCACAGTTTTGCAATCAGCCTTATGATTTTTGATCTTCTGGAATTTTCAACACCATATGCAGTGGATAACCACAGATTTGATACAGCTTTTTGTATGAGTGCAAGGAAGAGCAATAAAGTGTCTTCCAGAGCATTTACAAGACATAAAATGACTTTATTTTCTTCTCTCAGAAACCAAATTTATGAAAAAGGGATAGTCCATCAACAATTTTCTGCAGGGAAAGTCCACCAGAAGACTAAGTAGTTGAGTTAAGAGGGTTTCTGTTCTTGCCAATTGAATAAAATTCAATTGTTCCATTTATTTTGCTGTTCTTGTTTTCTTGTCTCCTTAGGCTGGGATGTACAGTTTCACTGCCAAGATATAAGATGAAAACATAGTCTGAGGGTGTTTCTGTGCTACATAACACCATGCACCGATGCCCTCACACACTGCTTTGTTATCTGACTCACTGATTGGTCATTCCTTTGTCTACTCTGCACACAGGGATAGAAGTTGGTACTCAGTTGTGACCTTGGATGAAAACAGACAATTCTTGATGGGGACCTTCATATAAAGGAAAAAATTGTCTTCATTTTTGTTCTTTTCTTTACACTGTCAGTTTCCTTGTGACTGCTGCAGTATTTTTAAACAGAAAATTTAGTTCTTCTGCTGGAGTAGAATTAAGCAAATTACTGGATAATATTGTAATTAAAGACACATTACTGTTATGTCTTTCAAATTCTACCTAAGTACTCCAGCTTATTGTACTGATTTTATTTGATCTTTCTGCTTTCTAGTCCTGACTCTCTCACCTTTGGTCCTGGTGTCAGTCACTCTGTCATCCTAGTAAGTCAATCAAACTACAGATACCATCTTAAGGGACCCTTTGTTTTTAATTTCAGAATGAGTGAAGCAGAGGACCATGGTTGAACAAGCATAACCTATCAGATTCCCATGAGAAGCAATATTTAATGATCTTAGTTAAAACATGTTGTATAAAGACCTTGTCATTAGAGCCTGGATTGATCACAAACCCAAGGACACTTGGGCAAGTGTGACAACTCCAAGCCAGAAAGATTTGAAATTGTTTGTGGTTCATCTCCTCATTTCCACTGATTGCCATTTGACTGTACCCTGTGCAGATGGATAAAAGGAAAAGGAGTGAGATCTTTGAGATCACTGAGTCTGGAGAAATAGAGCACCAAGACTGTGGAGTACACACCAGTGTATACTCTCATCTGGAACACAGTCCGTGTCTACAAAATGGTCTTGTCTAAATTTTTCCACAAATGGGGTCATGAAATACTCCTCTGAGTTGCTGTGTGGGGCTTTTACATTACAACTTTCATAAAGGATCAATTTAAACAGGTAAGTAGAAGAAGAGCAGCACAGTAAAAAAAAAATAAAAAAAAAAATCCTGAAACATTTGCAAGATTTGCCAGCTAGCCAGAAGGCACTGAATGGTGATCTGGCCTGAGCTATTGGCTGATATCACCAAGTGACTTTTCACTTGTTGTTTGACTTCTTTATGCCTCAGCAAGTTCATCTGGAAATAAAAGCAAGACTTAACTGGAAATTAGACATCGAGTATAAACTGTGGATTCCTAGATAAATAAATTACAAAGGAAAGTTTTAAAGGAGTCACACAGCCAGTGTTTAGCATTTTCAACACACAATGGGTAACAAAAACCGTATGTGTGAATGCTGTGTGACAAAACTGCTGTACTACAGATTCTTCATCCAAATTTGTAAATTATCTAAACACCTCTTATTTCTGAGCTTTTGAAATGACAGTGAGTGAAGATAGGATCCCCTTGGGGCAGGAACCTATCACAGCAGCATTACTACCAGTTGCCGTAAGATACTTCAGAGAATTAAGTAAAACTTGATGGCAGAAGTCTGGAAAAATATATCTGTTCATAGCATAAACAAGTATGTATTTCATCATTACTTTTCTTCATATAACTCTAGTTCCCACTCAAGTACTTCCTCAAATGAATTATCCCATTGAGTTCAGTGGGGTTTTCCTTAGTCGTGTGCAGTATGGCAAATTGGAGGATAGCCCCTCATTGGCCAGTGA
Organism: Sakesphorus luctuosus; assembly: GCA_013396695.1. Classification (NCBI taxonomy): domain Eukaryota; kingdom Metazoa; phylum Chordata; class Aves; order Passeriformes; family Thamnophilidae; genus Sakesphorus; species Sakesphorus luctuosus. The sequence goes on from VWZD01001890.1 coordinate 1,326,603, forward strand.
CTGAGACTTTGAGCATTTTCTTCCAAATCTTGACATGTAAATAATCATTTAAGTTTGGGTGAGTAGAATGATTGCCCAAGCACTTGGAGAAAGCATATAAGGAAGGCTGATTTGTCAAGGTCCCAACTGAGCAACTTATCTCACAGATCTGAACTACAGCCAACTGTTTTGACTTTAATACAGAAGACTTTCTAGAAGCCTATCATCTCTGATAAGATCTACTTTAGCACTTGGTCACTAGCTACCACAAGGGCATTCCTAATTTTGATACAGTTAGTTGTGTCTCATTAGTGACCGAAACTGATACTTGGAGCTGAATATTTCAAAATAATTTCTCTACATTTTTTCAAACTCACAAAACTTGTGGAACTTAGGAGATGCATGTTGTGAGGGAGGAAATGTGCTACACTCCGGGTATTTTGACGTCGTTCCTAGTACCTCGTAAAACTGACTGCCAAAATTGAGACCTATAGCAATCTAATGGAATTTAGTAGCCAAGTATTCCAGATCCAACAGGGAATTTTGCACCCTTTCTCTTCAGGACTCTACCCTTGACCTCTAATTCAAACTATCAGCATATTGGACTCCACTCTGAGCTCACTTGTTTCACATTTGTTGATGATACGGAACACCAAGAGAAAACCACACATACTGTCAGAAAGGCTACAGCCCACATGCTTGTCACTATGGAGACACTTCAGTCAGAATGGTGGCACATGCTGATAGCTCAACTGGCCTCCCACTGTACTACAATCCCTTTCTCCCCTCTGAAACTCACATCAAATCCCACTAACCCTATATTTCATCTTTATCACACCAGGACTTTTCATCAGGATCTCCCTGGCAGAAAGAATGTGACTGTCAGTTGCTGTGAGATACTGTCTTGCTGGGAATCTGATTATTTGGCAACCAGCACTTAATTACTTCAGAATTGTTCTGAATTGTTTCCACTCTGGTCAAAACTAGAGAGCATTGCCAGCAGACACAGATGAGGTTGTCAAGAAAATCTGAAGTGCTGATATGGCCACGTGCAGACTATGACTCACAGTAGAGAACTATCCTCTGTAGATCAGCAGAGTCTAGGCTGACAATTCTACCACCAAAAACGTTGTGACTTGGCTTGTGCAAACATTAGTAATATTTTTGTGACTTACATGATTAAGAATCAGGCAAAAGACCTCTAAACCATTACTCTTAGAGAGCAGTTTGCATGTCACTAATTCAAAGGGATTTTAACTGTTGAAGCAGCTAATACAACGGCAATGCATAACAAAGCTTCTTCCTGCTTCTGAATTAGACTTTTATCTTATACACAAAATACAAAAGACTTTTAAGGTAAGACTTGTCAGAAACTTGCATAGGTTGCATAGAAAGAGCTCCACAAGGTGCTGGAATAACATCAGAAGAAATTGTTCTCAAGTTTATCAAGAGCAGGTATAAGCAGGTATTGAAGTAAAAGTAGCACCTGCTGTGATCTGTTGCTATAATCCCACCTTACCTTCTTCCATTTTACATTTACCTCAATTTCTTTATTCTCTGGAGAATGTACAGCACAGGCAGTTCTTGCTGTGAGGGGTCCTTGCTCTGGCTGCATATTTGGATGAGCAAAAAGCAGTATCTTAACATTCACACAGTTACAGCCCTAATTTCTTTCATCAGAGCTGATCATAGTGCAGGTTTCTGAGAACATGTGAGTGAGTTGCATTCCAGACTGCTGGCTATCTATTGTTTTCCTCCTTGCTGTGTGAAAAGAAAAAGTCTGTGTATAAAAAGCCTGTTGGGAGAAACATAGTTTTTTTTCCCCAACAGTGAGCAGATGGCTCGCAGATTTTGTGCATCATTTGTAAATTATTTCAAAGTCTATTTATCTATTCCAAAGAGATTACTGGAATCTACATCTGCATTTTCATGTAATTGTTTCCATGTCACATGAATGAGACATAAGAGAGTTACAAAGGAAAGATGATCACCTATAACATAGCCGGCTGACATCTGCAAGAATTTGGGAACCCATCTACCAAACTCCTCTGAACTACAGCTCTTTTCTTAATCCCTAATACTTTTTAATAAATTTTTCAGGGGATATCTAGAAATCAGTGTTACTGAAAAGTCTTCAAGATGATAAATCACAGAAATTAGGCCAGCAGATATCTCAAGAGAGATCACCTATTCAAATCCCTGTAGGCAAAGCAAAATCAATTCTTCCCCAAATAGCCCTGACAGTTATGGTTTATATAGTTCTAGAAAACCTTGGAAGAAAACTTGAAAATTTTGCTGGTTATCAAAACAAAAAAAGAAGGAAGAAATGGGAAGCATTGGGAACCCTGAGAAATTTCATCTCAGCCACAAATCAAGACCTTTCTAGGACGTGAAAGAACAGGAAACTCCTATATTATCATGATAATAACGATTTTCAGGACTATGACAATCTTACTCTTTCTTCAGTGTGGACTAAATTACTTGTCAATGTCTGCAGATAAAATGTTTTTAAACATATTTTCACTTCTTTAGATGACAGAACTAGAGATAAAATCTCTTCAGATGTGACCTTTGAGATAGGCCAGAGGTAGATAGTTAAGTGGATGCAAAATGATTACACATAACCACTTAGTATGAGACAGCCTCTGAGGTGACCTTGAAAAAGAAATCAGGACCACGCTCTGATCCTGTGTTTATAAGATAGATACCTGTGGGACTGAACTCAACATATCTCCTAGGAAAAGGCAATTGAACGGAGAGTGGAGACTTGCTGGGTATACCAGCTCAAGAGAGCTCTTTCAGGAAGTTGTCTAACTTAAATGATTATTTTAGCCAAAGTGAAATGCAAGCCATAACCCTCTCAGCTCAACCATATTATTAAAGATTAAAGAATGGAGATACTCTCCATCTTGTTGATGAAATCATGATGCAATTCCAGAGAGGGAAGATGAAGACAGATTTGCAAAATAAAAAAAGTTAAACTTTAAAAAACTTAATTCTCTGTCATAAAGGATGTCCTAATCAAAATGATGGTTTAGCTACATCATAAAACTCACCTCGGGAGAAACTATTTGATCGATTTTGCAGAAACACTGAGATCATTAATAAGATCCTTAATAAGACATTAATAAGACAATTTTGGTGATTTACTTCTAAACATTAGTTTTATATCCGTCTGTAGAGTAAAGATTTGAGAGTAGTTTTCTGAAGGGCAAAAAGAGATAATTTTACATGAAGACTAGCTGATAAAAATGGGGGCATGGATCACATTATCTTGGTCACATTTTTCCAAAATGATACTTATGAGATCCAAACTTTAGATATATTAATGGAAATATAGAGTCATATAATGTGCTGAGTTAGAAAGGACCCATCAGGATCATTGAGTTCAACTCTTTGCAATATGCAGGACACCCCAGGAATCACATTATATTAGTTCTATGTATTTTGATATTATCCAAAATCTGCTGTCATAACACACAGGAATTCCTGTCTTGAGAGCACAGACATAGTTAAGAATAGATATCATAGCCAGCTTATTAAGGGATAAATAAGGTCATTAGGAGTTCTGTTGAGGATTTCACTTGAATGACAGGAAGGATGCTGTGGTCTCAATATAATCCAAGATGTTGGAAAGGCAGAGTCCTAAAAAGTTAATACAGGATACAAAGGGCTTCTGATTATTAAAAAAAAAATAAAAAAAACATTGCAGGAAACAAATTTTTGCATGTTGGGGGGTTTTCCTGGTTTGTTTCAATTTTTTTCCTGTACTCTGAGTGTTAGGGGTGTGAATGGCAGGGGAGCAAAGAACCTCAGATAAATTAGGGGGATGACCTTTCCATCCTCTTAACAGAAAAGTAGATAGTGAGTTGCACAGTTTGAGGTCCATAAAGCTTAAAGAACTAATAAAATAATCACTAACAATTTTCAGTTTTCTTACCTCTTTCCATAAGGAGGGTTCAACTTCACTGAATTTACACTCTCAATGCCCTTAATTCTTATGTTACCTCTCCTGAGGAATGAAATGCATTAGTTTAACCTACCTCTGCACTAAATCCATGGCTATCTGAAGGCAAGGCCATGATTCTTGGTATTCATCAGCTTAGAACAGCAAATGTTAAATCTCTCCCAAAATGTAGTGTACAAAATAAAATAGCTAAAGTCTATTTCAAATCAATTTTGGACATTTTGTCTTAATTTGTGTATTTATGTGGTGTTTAAGTGTGCTCTGAGACTAGATTTCTGTTAAATTCCTTTGGTTTGTGTTTATGTCACCAAAGAGCATGGGCCAGGGTTAAGATGAAAAAAGATAAAATACAAAAGAGCTGAGGAGGGTTTATTTTGCAGAGAGAAAAATGTGTTATTCAGAGACTTATTTATCCATCTTTACATCTGTGTGTGTTTTTGTTATTACAAGAATCACAGAGTAATCACAAATATTCATAGTGATATATGTTTAGCAGGTAGTTTGCAACAGTGCATCTTTCCCTCTTGGGCATGTGTTTACCTTTGCACAGAGAGACCCCAATCTGTGGCCAAGGCTGTCACATTTTGCCATCGTACACATGAATCACACACTAGTCTGTCACCAACTCAGAGGCCATAAACAGCTCTGGAATGTCCTGAAATTTTCCAAGTGGAATTTGTTTAGGTTGTTGTAGTTGGAGAAATGTTTATGAATGTTAAGCATTCAGAACTCTAAAGCTACTGAGCCAATATATTTAAAACTTGACTTGCACTTTAACACTCAATGAGACATACAAAAGTCAAGATTTAAGTACAAATTTTATTTCCATAGCAGCTATGGAGAGAATATTGTTTCATACTAAAGAAAATTCCTTTTGACCGAACATCCCCAAAATGTTTCCTTGTGGGTATAGGTTTAGGCCAAAGCTGAACATTCAATTTTAGTTTATCACAAAATGACAAAGAAGATGGATTCAGTAACTGAGCCAGAAGAGACAAGAAAGTAAGAATGGACAACATATACAGAGACTTCGAGACCATAAATTGAACATTGTCATAGACATTACAAAGCACTACAAGAAACTCTCTTGCAGTTTCTGTACAATCTACTGATTGTCTGTTATTGTTTTGGAATATTTTGGTTTTTTCCTTTCCAGTTCTAGTCTTTCCTTAGAGATTTGTTCTAAGAGCCAGTGTTTCTGCAGAGAGTCCCTAGGTTTATGTTCCTGGCTGCTTCAATACATTACCCAACAGTCAATAATCCATGTTCATCTGGATATGAACTCATAAACCCCAGATTTTATCCAATAATGGTAACTCCAAAAAGAATAAAGTCATTTTTTTCATACCTAGTATGCATTTTCCCCTTTATTATTGCAGTATTATAAAGAAAACACAGCAAGCGGGCTCAGGATACACAGTTCTTAAGGCAAGTGTGTCCTGGGAATGGGCAGGAGCAAAGCAGATCCTGTGGGAGCCCAAAGGGGCTTTGGCATGGGACTGAAAATTATGCATTTCCACTTAGAGGAGAAATGAACTTCAGGGAAAACTCATGGTGAAAATTCGTCCTCTTGAGAATCTAATTCAAGGAAGAACATATTGAGTTAGGCTGAATTTTTGTTGTGCACTTTGAAAATTCTTATTATGATATTTTTTAAGTATATTGTCACAGTACAAATTTTTATGGTTCAGAAATGCTAATTAAACTGTAATTCAACAGCAGACTGACATAGAATAGGAAAAAAATTGACAAGATATTTGTGAAAATTTTTTGCAATATTCTTTCCTCTTTTGCTTTTCAGCCAAGTCCCAAATGCACTTTCAAAACACACATTGTGTCTACATTCTCTTCTTCAGATATTTTATATCCCAATTTCCTTGACTATAAACTGTTTATGTTAGTACTACCCGACGCCAAGCCTTTCCAATGAGTCCTACATGTGGGATCAGAGACTCATTATGGTGCCACAATGAACAGACCAAGGACACTGATAACAGTCAAATTGCATCCACAGTTTATGCCTTTCAGAACAGTATTCTAGTTTGATACTTACTCCTTAATCAGGGAAAACTGCCACTGATCAACATCGGAACACAAAGCAGTGGATTGATTTCTTTCTTTGCAGAAAAGTCTATGTTTTAGAAGTAGTATTACAAGACTGGCCAACAGCCAGTACAAGTTCTTCTTGCTGAAATTTAAAAATTCTCTTCACCTTTGCCTTTGGACACACATGAAGAGGAAATTATGTTTATTAAATTCTTGTGGTTAGAACCACTGAAGAAGAATGTAGAGCTTTTCTTTCTGTGTATTTAGTTCCAGATCTTACGCCTGTAACTATAAATTGACTTGCACTCTTACCAGTGAATTGCTCAGTGCTCACACTTATTAGAACTAATGAATGCTTTTTTTCCTCCTGTCTACAGTAAAAACTATCAAATGTTTAATGCATATCTAGCTTCCTTTACATCATTAGCAGGAATGTTGAGGCATAATTTAATTATAGAACCTGTCATTAGGCAAATTCCAAAGCATTTTTTTATACTGTAGGCATTTTCCCAAACTGAACGCATACACCTTCAAGCAAACTTGTGGCTTCTTCTCTTCTATATAAAGTGATTTTATTTTTATAATGAAGATCTCATTAACTGGAGGCATTAACATAGCTGAGTAAATAAAAAATTTCTGACCCTTTAGGGAGATCATGTGCCATGGAATTTTTCCAGAAGTCCCAAATTTTCTGGAAGACATTGCAAGAATGAGGATGATAATGTTGACAATAGGATTGTAAAATTACCCAGACACATCTATCAATTATATTTGAATGCAACATGAAATACATATAAGCACTGACTAATTTGAAATAAACATACACATGTACATTGCATCATACTAAGGGCAACTACAAAAAAAATCCTCTGAAAAAAACCCCACCATATATTAATCCATTAATCTCACTTCTGTGCTTGAATTCATCACTTTCATAGTATGTATTAACCACGAAGCCTCAAGACAAACTCCCTGCCCATTTCAACAAGTAACATCCACTGAAAAAGGAAATCAATAAGTGTTTGTCCGTTTTCATGGTCTTGACACGTGCTGGTGCACATTTACCCCTGCACACAGTGCTATTGAAGCCTCAATGACATAGCTGTGTAAGGCGGTCTCAAATCAGATGAATACATGTTGCCAGAATCAAAATCCATGGCAAAAATGGTGATGAATGTTACTCTTTAAAAAGCTTTCAAAAAAAATATGTATCTAGATTACTTCATCTAATCGCTAAGTGCAAAGCGTGCAGACTTGTGCTTTTCTTGTATGATCCCAAAGACATTTTCAGGCATTTTCTTGGCATTTTACGGAATCTCAGCTGCTACAGCCACATGACCATTAGTAATGGGTAATTTGACTTCTTGGATTCACCACTGAGATAAAAATAGAACATGTGGCTGATACATAAGGAAGCAGATACTTTAGCAAATTTGTGTTATTTTAGAGGGTTGGGAACACTCACTGCAGTATAATTTATGTGGAGAAGGATGAAATTAAGCAACAAAACTCAAAACTTTACTTGCATCCAAAGTTTTGTTAGGGGCCTTTAGTATTTTTTGGCACTATTAATATTTGGTAAAGGAAGAAGCTGGTAGCCCATTAGAAGCTTAAGTGCTAAGTGACACTATTTCTCAGGCCAGGAACAAAGCAATCAATTACCAGCAAACAGCAGCAACAACAGCTGGTAGGGAATATTGTATAAGAGTAGTGCTGAAAAAGCCTAGGATAAATGAAATATATCTTTGATAGAAATCGTATGTCAGGCTTTCACTGATGAAGCTGCAATATTTCCCATGGTTCATACTAATGAAAAACACTCCTCATGTCTTCCGGGAAAAATTACCCTTTTTCAGCAAAATATTTTTGTATTAATTTGGTTATTTCTACGGATGTTTTCTGGAAGATGAAAAAAAGTCATTGGTAATTATCTCCAACAGTTTCCTATTTATAGCTGAAATAATTTCTTCATCATACAGAAAATATGTTCAATTAATGTTTCACAAAAACTACCCAAAAGAAATTCTATTCATCTTCCAGTTCGGATGCCTTAAAATTACTTGTAGAGGAGAAGCACTAGTATTATCTACAATCAAAGTCCTTCTTCCTTTTTTTCTATTGGATTCCTTTTATTTTGGTCCCAAATACAAAGATTGGTGTCTTACATACACATTTTGAAAAGTTTTACTTAAGTTTATAATTCAGCCATAACTGTCAATTTTGCTTAGTTCACGACAATTCCAAACAAACTCCAATTGTTCTTTCTTGGTTTAACCAGCAGATAGCACAAAGAGCATGACCTGCAAATCGGGTAACGTTTAGGAGTCAGTCATCCGAGGCTATTGACATAGATACCAATGAGAGAGAGGGGAGAACATCCAGCTTTCTGGAGAGACCTGTTTTTGCCATGGAGAAAGCACATGCTATCTTCAGGTGTAATACTGAGTGATGTGAACCCAGGATGAGGGGTTTCTATCTCCTTATTAGCTGCAAAAGCTGCTTGGGGCAACTCTGGTATTCTTCTGCACTTGGATTAAATGGCTCAGGAAACCTGCCTCCTGCCTGTGGATGTGCCTTTTCTAGATTAAAAGCTCCTTTCTCATGGAAGGCTGAAACTGTTTTGGAGGTGGATTACATTGTGCATTTTATGTTCCACTCAAATAGGTATACTTTGTGTACTAAAGTTCAAGGTATACTACCTCACAACTTTTGGTACTGGAGCAAGCAGATTAAATTTGGATCAAACCAAACTATGAAATTCACTCACATCTTTAAAGGTGTAGGTTTGAAACTTGCCTACTTCCCTAAAGCATCAGAATCATAACATATGATACAATTCATACGGAAAGATCAGGATAATACTGGGGATCAAACAGCAAAAGAATCGAGAGCCTGTGACTTCTCAATGACAAGCTTCAAGTGTGGCCATGCCGGTAGAATTGACTTAAAGTCCTCAAAAGCCTCTACTTCCAGAAGGTGTTTAACAACCTCTATGAAATTACTGGGAACTCTTCATACAGCTGAAAGTAGAGTGCAAATATTGAAAGGTCTCAAAATGTTGTTTAAGAGCACAAGTTGCAACTCTCTTGTTTGAGTTGAGTTCTGTTCTGCTCCCGTAACAGTGGTTTAGACAAGTCTTTCCCAAAAATATGGTAACAACTCACATATCCTTGATGATGTTTCTAAACATCTTTATTGGTGGGTTGCAATTCAATAAATGACAGCTCCCTTAAGAAATTCGGAGTTTGGATTATACTTAACATTATTCTAATTTTATTCAAAAAGCCATTACATGATGTCACTGCCAGGGGTAGTTAAGGTGGTTTGGGGGTATTTACGCTGAATCTACATACCACAGAGTGTTTGATCTTTTTAAGTACACATTTTGAGTTACTCTTACATAAACCATCAGTAGTGCTTGCAATCAGTTTAATTTATATTTCCCTAACATTATTGACAGGGATTTAAATGGCATTCGAGCTTTGAACATCAGAAGGAATAAAAAGCTTTCATATAGAGTACCCCACGGGCAAATAACAGGATGAAGTAGATGCTTCAGAAGAGAAAAATAAGTATTTTGTTAGGTTTCTATCCCTACTAGTCAGAATTGATCGTGAGCAATATTTAATGTAAATTTATGTGTTCTCATAATGACAAATCAGAAAAAAAAACTCTCTCTGCTCTCATGAAAATATCTAAACAAAGGCCACCAACTCTTTATCAACTGCCAAGTAATCCATGTCTAAAAGGCAATCAGGTGGAATGTGCAATACATTTTACCAAACTGCTGGGCTTGCATGTTAAGAATTTTGTCTTTGCTCTACAAATAAAAATAAATAAAAAAAAAGAAAAGTAAATTCATAAATCCATGGCAACGAGCTGACATTTCAGCCCCAGTGATATGATTACCTTACATCTTGATGTGTAAGGGTTGCAGCAAGTATTACATCCCCAAAAGTGTTATAAAGCTCAAATCTGCCTGTACTTTTTTTTGAGTTGTAAATCTGTGATCCTGGTGCAACCACCTCCTGTTGCAGGAGAGGGAGTGGGGCTCTGAATGGCAGCCAGTGGGAGGCTTGAAGACTTTTGTACCTTTAATGACTTCCAAATCAAAAGCATGAAGATCAAAATACACTTCTCAAATGATTTTCCCATTCAGACTTGATAGTCTGCATAATTTTCTCCTGTACACTGCCTGTTACTCTCAAGACTAGAGTGTCAGTCTTTTCAGTGCATTTTTTAACCTGAAGAGAAAGGGGGTAGGGTGGGAGAAGGGATATGTCCAATGATCTCAAAGCATGTGTTTTTGATTCTAATAAGATTATGGATACCAAAGGAATAAAAATGGAAATCACTACTGCCAAGATATGAAAGAAAGTTTGCATAGTAAAATAATTTAAACCCTAACATTTGGACCCAATAAGGCTAACAGAACGTTTATTCCATATTTTTGGAAAGTATGCTTTTTCTGCACATTAAGTGGTACCAATAAAAAATAATGATTCTCACTCAGTTTATTTCTATAAATTATATTGTTTTATAGTTTTCCAGGGCATGGTTATGTGTCAGATTCTATGGCAAACACCTGGGTGTAAAATGCTATAAGCTTGTTACTTCAAGAGGGAGTTGTGGGGTGGAGAGCAACAGCCCTCCATTCTCCCCAAAATGTACCCATTTCCGAGAAAATTGGATCACAGCTCATCTGAAAAGGACTAAATTCTTTTTCACACTTTAAGAATTATCATTTGCATCTCCTCTTGACTTGCTAGTGACATAAAACTGAACCCTTCAGGGGCTTGTAATCAGACCCAGGAACAGCTTCAGAATGAATATTAGCTGGTGGTCTTTGCCCAGTACCTAATGGGTGATCGCCCATATTGTGGTTTTGCCCTTTATTTTAGCATAGGTCAATGTACACAGAATACAATGTAGTACATTTATGTGAATTTTTAAGAAGTTATGAATGTCACAAAAATTTCATAACTCTCAAAAGTTATGATGTTACAAAGACTAGGGCTCAGAGGTTATGGATAGACTACAGTCAGGAATGCCCTTACAGCATCAATTTGGTCCCTTTTATGTATGCACTGTAATTACAGCTGGTTGGAAACCTTCCATCTGAAGTTTTTCTCTTTTTTTTCCCAAGTAAAAAAAATGGTTTTCTGTGGGAAAATGTTATTTTTCCAGAAATGCTTCCATTTTCCACAGGGAAAATGTAAGCAAAATACATTCCTTTAGATGAAGTCAACTGGATTCTAAATATTTCAGCTTGTCAAGCTGAATAAGAGTACTTCCTTTCAGATCAGCGGGACAATGTGTATATGGCAGAATTGCTGTGGTGCATCACAAAACTTGCAGCCTAGATCAGCTCCTCTGCTTCAGGACAGTGTGGCCTCCTTTGGACTGCTTCTTGCTAATTTCTCCACCATGACACAAGTGAAAACACAAGAACACACACCATGAAAGAGGACCCAGTAGAGCAGCTCCAGAGTCACCTGAAACTCAAACAAGACGTGAGATTTTTTCCTTGTACCCTATCCATCTCAAAATTAGTTTTGGTGCCTAAGGAGAATGGTTAAAAACTCTGATAAAACAGTAGATACCTCCAGAAGGCAATTTGTCCTCTCCAAAGGTATATAATTAAGGCAGGTAACACTGAAGAGGAAATAATCTCTGACGCCTTTCTCCACTGACTGAGGATGGAGCATAGATATCTCCACCTTAGACTAGATTCTATTTTGCTGAAAGTAGTGAGAAAGTCCTACCCTCTGGGCTGACATCCTTTCCAATCAACTCTATCTGGTTTGATTCTTGAGGAAACTTGTGTCTGCCTTCACTCTGGAAGTTAAACTGTCAAATCCTTGAGTATAAACTGGAGTTTTACATCAGCAAAGAGTTGTGCATGGGCCTGGGAAAGAGAGCATCAAAACAAATCAACCTCATACCCCAGCAAAAGAGCAATATTTACATGTAAGTTAAGGTGCACTGTCATAGGAAAATTGACGTAATTTTTGGACAGGACAATCTTGTCAAAAAAAAGTAAACCCTTCTAAATTAGCATTTGCTTAACTATAGGCAATAATAGGTGCCATAACACATATTTATGTTATTGACTTAACCAGATTGTTGTTGAACTGTACTTAGAAGTGTCCAAAGAGCAATCAAGAACAACACCCCTACACAGTAATCACTGCCCACACTCCATGGAGTGGGTATCCTTTTCTTTGCAGAACTTAATCTGACCTGACAGGATAGAAGCAAAATAAGAGAAGGCAACAGAATACCAGCTCATCTAGTGCCATGTTAGAGCCATGTATAAGAGATGCTATTCACTAAATGTTATTCCTTTCCAGAGAGCAAAGGCACTGAGAAGAGAGAGGAGGAATATGAGAGGGACAAGTGGGGAGAGAGGAGGAAGTGGAAGGTGTATATGGCCAATTACACCAGAGAGGGAGTCCAAAGTGTATGCCTCAATAACTTTTGCATTTCTTGAATTTACAATACTCACTTTTGCAACCTTATAAAATGTTCATAGTATTGTTTTAGAATTCAGAATATAAACCATATGTGCCTGTTTCAAACTACATATAATATGCATGTCCTGGGTATTGTGTTTTGCAAATTTAGCAACAGTCTCACACACACGGCTCTCATTAGCATATGTGCAACCACAGTGAAGTTAATAGGATTAGAGCTTGTCAGGAATTTTTCAATTAAACATTTTTTTTCATTGGAAAATATCACTTCATTGAAAGTTAAACTGTGCATGAGAACGTAGAGGTTTGGATGAAATTTGCTTTAGGAAAAGTTCCCCAGGTCCTGGAATTTTGATCAAAACTGGGAAAAATAATACCTCAGAGTAATGTTGCAGTCAGAGCACTCTACACCGTGCAAACCTATCTGCAAAACAGAAAACATCTTTCCAGTATCATTGCTTTAACCAGCTACCTCTGCTCTCAGGATTCAGCAAAGATATGCTGCATTGAAGGAAGGTATTCAAATGAATATGTGAAAGGAAAAGTTCATAGCAAAAAATACAATGTTACTGTCTATTATACAAACACTTCAGGAATTTAAAGATGTATTTTTCGATTTTTGCCATAGCGCAAAACAGAGTTGTGGCATATCTGTTTAAGCTCTCCCATACTCACCCAGTACCTCTTTTCAGATGAGCCTGAGAACTACCCCATCATCTTATTCTCATGCTAATGTAGACATTGTGGGGTTTTTTCTCCCCCTTGCAAGTAGTTCCTTTAGAAGAAAGGCAAGACAGTTGGAAATCAACAAGGGTACGTTTCACTTGAAGTAACTCCTAAATTTTCTGGAGGTGCCGTCAGAGTGTGGTATCCCTTTAAAGGCAGCAGATATGCTGGAAAGGCACCAAAGAAACTTCTCTACCTCTGAACAGCATCCTTAAAACAGCAGCACTAGAACAGAGGAAGAGCTCAGGGGAGTGCACAAAGCCACTTACTCTCCAAAAATAAAGTTAGTAATGCTTCACTCTGTTGAAGTTACCAGCGGTCGGTCATTGTTGGTTGAAAACTAAAAATGTATACTTTTACACTCTTAGCACACGTCCATGGTGCCAGCTGGCTTCCTGGCTTAGATCTGCAACCTAGGGGGCTTAGAGGATCTCGACATCTGCAAAATTACACTTTGATTTCTGGCACTGTCAGATCTCAAGGGAACAAAACTAAAGCAATTGCCAGCCAGAACTCACATTTTGACATATTAAGCAAGGGGCTGCTCCTCAGAGTTTTTGCCATTTGGAGAAGAGCAGTAAGCTGCATACTTGCAAGAGAGAGAAGAAAGAGAAGCTGAAAGACATCAGTGTTACAGTATTTCTGCTACCAGAGTGGCTATTGAAACCAGAGTGAAGGAACAAATTATGAGAGGGATGGGAATGGAAGGAAATTGGCTAGTACTCCTTTTGGGTTGTACCATGTTCATTAAAATCACTGAAAAATTTAAAAAGTGTAATTGTCTAGTATTAAGTCTCATGCTAAAAGAAAAACAAGACAGGATGAATTCTAGTGTTAGAGAACACATTATACACCATTAGCTTTCATAAAGGCTTTTGATTTTATTTTTTTACACTATTAACCTGAGATCCTTTTTTAAAGATTTATGGTCATGTAATCAAAAATGTGACAGTTTTATATTAAAAAACAGCACACAAAGAGTTTATATCAGGAAAATATGGTTGCTCTACCTATGTGCTTTTATTGGACAGTACAAGAAAAAAATGTGAAAGCTGTGAGTAGGAACTTAAATTTCCCCAAGTTCTACACTCAGCACTTGAGGAATTGCTGTTCTGCAGCATTGGAATTAATGCCTGACACTCATCAATGGCTGTTTGCTGATCCCAGGGATTTACAGTAGGTCACTGGTGTTTAGTGACCGGTGACTATTACCTACAATTCCCACAAGTAAATGAACAGAGAAAACTTGAGCTGCAGTGTTTTTTCAGTATAAAGACCACAGGGATTTCTTCCCTGGGCAATACCACTTCCACGAATATCAGCTCAGTATGTCCCTTGGAAAGTCCATTTCCCAGTAAATTACTAACCATGCCTAAGGCAGTTAAATGCCACCCTGACACCCCATCTCAGAAGCTCAGCAGGGTCAGGCCTGGTTAGTACTTGGATGGGAGACCTCCTGGGAATGCCGGGGGCTGTAGGTTCTAGTCCTGAGGACTTCAATGTCACTGTCCAAGCTCGCTCGGCCATGGCAGATGAACCTTAGGAGTAAAGGGTGGGGCCAGTTCTGTGCACGCTGTGCCCCACCTAAAAAATCCACTGCACAGACTCGAAGGACACACCCACATGGTCAGAGGCCTTCCCAAATCTTCATTCACGAAGTCTGACCATGATGATGACTAACCATGCCAATTTTTAGATTTTTCTCTTTGTTTCCTTCCTTTTTTCCTTTCTTTGCTGTACTTCCATGTCCTTCCCTATTTTTTTCCCCACCTCCTTCCTCCCATTTCTTATGACTATAACATGAGTAATATTCCTTATCATTGAGCCTGAGCATCCACATTTTCCATTGGCAAAGAACCACTTTGTCCTTTTGCCCACACTTTCCCTTCATGGTCAAGAATAATTTTTCATAAACAACTGAAACAAGGAAATTGTTAAAAAGAGTTTAAAAATAAAAAGAAGGTGAAAGGATGAAAATCGGTGAAGAGTCTAAAGCACTAGTCTTAGAGGGAGCAACTGAGGGAGCTGGGATTGTTTAGCCCTGGGGAAAACAGAAAAAAGAAGAAGAAAAGGAGGCTGGATGGAGACCTTATTGCTTTCTATAACTATATGACAGGAGGTTGTAGCCAGGTGAGGGACAGTCTCTTGTCCCAGGTAACAAGTGACAGGACAAGAAGAAATGCCCACAAGTTGCACCAGAGCAGGTTTAGATTGGATATTAAGAAAATCTTCTTTATGGAAAGGATTTTCAAGCCTTGGAAAAGACTGCCCAGGCTTGAGTCACCATCCCTGGAGGTATTTAAAAGCCATGTAGATGTGGTACCAAGGGACATGTTTTAGTGGAGAACATGATGATCTTAAAGGTCTTTTCCAACCTAAAAGATTCTGAGACAATCTTGCACTGGCCTTTCTTGTCACGAAGAATCCTTCAGGCTCTTCTGTGAAAGTTTGCCGTGGTATCTACAGGAAAAGGGGAAATATGTATATACTTGATGTGCTGATACTGTTGAAGACTAATAATATCTCACAGCTGCCTCACCCTCCTCTACTTAAAATTGTTTAATGTGTTTTACATACCAGCACTGTAAAATCACTGTTAGCGTGGTCCTACTGGGGCAGAGAGGGCCCTTCTGTCACACAAATGTGCGACACCTAACACGTCTTCTAGGCTAGCCTAAGCTACTCACAGTCTGCACCAATTCAAACAAATAAAGTAATTTTAGAAAGGCATTATATTCAGATTAAATTTAGGGTCCACCAAGATGTTACCTCATACTCAGGAAATCCAGATTGCTCGAGGCTAGGTGGGAGGAGAGAAAAGACAGAAATATCTCTGCATGACCTTTGCTGGCTTTGGATGCCTCCCTTTGTCAGAGCCAAGACACTGGGCCGAGGGACCTCTAATCTGATCCAGTGTAGCTGTTCTAACATATGTATATCCTTTTCCTTCCCCTGCCTGATGGTGAGGAACAAACATTGAAATGCCCTTTTCGGAAAAGAAGGCATAGTTTTAGCCTATTTAGTACATGGTTTATATGTCTTTCCTGATAGCTTAAAATCAAGCATGAGACCTTCAGCTGTAGAAGGACTGAGAATTGCTGGAGAATCTGAAACTAGTTCTGAGAGGAGACTGTAGTATAAAATGTCTGCAACATAAAATCCTGTTGTTTTCACAATGCTATTGCCCTAAAGAAAGCCCAAAATTGAAAAATCCTGAAAGAAGCCAGATTGTCCACTAACCACAGCCAATACCATTGAAAGAAGATTATGGCTTTTTGTTAAGAGGGATTGATTCACTTACAGCATTCCAAAGACAAAAGGTATCAGCAGTATTCTCTTCTCCACTGCTTTACCTGTTCCAGGAGTCTTTGAGGGAAAGACAAATGCATACATAGCAATACAATGGAGAACACACTCTGATCTCTTTCCATGAAGTTCTACAATGTACTCCCACCAAAAGTCATTGTTTCTTCAAGAGCTGAAACTCTGATTTCTTCTTTGGACTTAAGACAAAATCAGAAATCTGATTCACAGTCCAGGTTTTGTAATTGACTTAGTTAGACAATTAGACAGATCTAAGCCTCTCCGTAAGTAGTCCTCACAACCCACACAAATCTGAATGAAGTGATAAACAGAAAAAAAAATAAGGAGAAATTAAGAAACAAGGAAGAAGAGGAGAAAGAGAGCCTCAAGCTTCAAGGAGAAGTCAGTTTAGGGAAGGAAGGACCTCTCAGACTTCGAGAAAACAATCTTGAAGGTGAACTGTTCTATTCTGAAATGTGATCCCTTTTAGGCCCTAAATAGAAGAGACATTGGAAGGTTATGCTTCCCAAAAAATGTCAGTTTCCAGAGACTCAGCCTTAGAAACATGCAGATGCATAAATAGATTTCTTCAGTTGGATTTTGGTCTGATAATGTGTCCTCTTCTCCCATCACCCCCAGCAGCCCTCTCATCAGGAGATATGGCTTTACTTTCCTGGAAGAGTTTAAACACCCTTCAGTCCTAGGTAATGTACAAATCCCAGCCCACCCACTTCCTCCCAGGAGGAACTTCAAAGCAAGAGCAGAGACTGCAGTCCTCCAGCTAACACTCCCAGAGGGGCTCTGACCAGGACACAGGATAGGAGCCAAGGGGGCACTAACAAACAGGATGAACATGTGTAATCCTATTGTACACTTCTCTCCTCTCATCCCCTCCACCAGCAGCCCCAAACACTGTGCACTTACCAAGCCAGCCTCTCTCCAGCAGTGGGCTGAATACTCATCAGCCACATTCAGCATGCAGGAAAAGACAAAAACAGCTGGAAATGGTTTTGATGACTAGGTAGACACATTGCAGAAGAAAAGGCTCGTGGGATGGGATAGCATTTATTTGCTAGCTGTGATTGACAGGACTTTAATTTCTGTTTCCTGACTGGCGGGGCATAAGACTGATGATAAAGGGGACTTCCAGGCAGGATGGAGAGTAGAGGCAACATCAAATCCATTTGTCTTTTTCTTCCCACATTTTATTTTTAACCTTACAGGACATTTTCCTTAAGATGGCTTTACCTCAGGCTTTTCATTATTGCTCCACAGTGGGAAAGGACAGTATGGACTCATAATCCAGGCACTGCCTCAGCCTTCTGAATCATGTTCACAGGCAGTTTGCAGTCCAGAAGTCTGCATTTTTCTTATTAAACTGGACACAGGATAAAGTTAGCCTCCAGAACCTGCCTCTGTTTCTGCATCAGCAGAAGAAAGATTTCTCCCACTTTCCTATTTCCTTTTGCCACTGATTGTAAATATCCCAAAGAGCACTGAGTGTCTGGTTTGGCAAATCAGTATTAGAACTAAAAGGAGAGAGAACAGCTTTAGAAAGATCTGATTATTATCCTGTGAATATGAGTCCTGGGGACACCATTGAAGTAAATTCAAGAAATCATAGAACAGTTGATAAAATTGGGGGGAGAGCTCAGTCCCATAAAACCAGAATGGGAATTCACAATAATGTGAAATAAGTCAAATAAATATGCCTACACCTCTTTGTTAAGTTTGCACAGCAACTCTCTTTTGGAGTCTCCTGACCTTCTCTGCTTATGGCATTTTTGTTACTGTGTTAGGAACTGGAGCTTTTTTGGGATAAAACATTGTGAGAAATTTTTCTTCAGGACAGCACTCCATGAACTCCAGAAGGCAACATCTGTCCATAAAAAAGATGAGAACTGCTCTGAGGTAAAACCTTCAGCTTCATCTCCTGTCAGCTTCATTCTCCTGTCTTTCTCCCTGGAACAGAGTGTTACAGGCTACATCTGTAATATTTCACTAAGATTCATTCCTTCAGTGACACAGGGCCACACATGGACCCGCAGAGCCATCAAGCTTCTTATAAGCTCTGTGGTGCCATGTTGAATGCTGCTACTGTAGGAACTGAGCACATTTCCCCCAGCTCTGCCCAGGCAGCAAGGCAGGAGCAGGGCACTTAGCCCAGGAGCAGGTTCTATTTGATGCACATGGTTTAGCACATTTAATAACATCAAAACTGGGATACACCTACAGTTAGAAATATTTCCTCTTTGTATTTTTAGCTTAAAAGTCACAGAGGGCTAAACATACAGAGTGGGATCAGAAGATGGAGATAAAGACATAAAATTATCCTGTCCTGATGTTAAAACCACACTTGTCTGAATGGCAAAGAAATGTCATTTTATACACTTTGTCTGAAATCAGAATTGATTTCTAGCACCCATCATTGTTCATCTTGAAAAAGAGAAGGCTCCAGGGGGACCTTAGAGTACCTTCCAGTTCATGAATGGAACTCCAAGAAGGCTGAAGAGAGGATTTTCACAACAGCAAATAGTGATAGGAGAAAGTGGAACAGCCTTGAGCTGACTGAGGGTGGATTTAGATCAGATGTTAGGAAGATATTTTTTCCTATAAGGATGGTGAGGCAGTGGGACAGGTTTCCTAGAGAGGCTGTGGACTCCCCATCCCAGAAAGAGTTCAAGGCCAGGCTGGAGGGGTTCTGAGTTGCCTGGTCTAGTGCACGGTGTCCTTGCCCATGGTAGGGAAGGTTGGAACTAGATGCCCTTTAAGGTCCCTTTCAACTCAGACCATTCCTTGATTCTGTGATAATATCCTGACAAACTAACCAAACTCCTGTAACAGGAGTGACCTCCATCTTCCCTTTGCATGACTTTTCAGGTAGCTGAAGTGTCATCTGATGACTCACTGAAGCCACAGTATCAGTTCATATTTGACTGCAAGTGTGTGAGACTACTGATTCAGCATAAAGGCTCTCATATATAAAGAAAAAAAAAATCAAAAGAAAATATGTCTGACACAGTAAGGTATTTGAGGAAATTAACTTGACCCTACGTAACATCCAACAGTAGTACCTCTGTAAAAAATAAACAATTCCTACCACCTACAGGTGGCATATTTAATAAGTAAATATGAACCCAGCAGTAAAAAAATGAAATCTAACCATCGCTCCAGTGTGACCTTGAGTGATCCTCTTTTCCATAGCAGCATAACAGTCTCTTAAGAATCATAAGTCTTAATTCAGTACTTTTCTTTCAAAATTTATTAGATAAATTTCAAATTATCCTTATGTTCATTTTACATACTAGAGATGGTGGGAATGAATGAAAGCTGCTTGCTCAGAGTCTCATCATATTGGTTACAGAGTGGAATAGAAAATTAATCTTCCATTTGTCACAATTTGCTTGGTGTCTGTAAATATTATTGTGGTTATTTTCAACTGTAAAATGAAAAATAATTAAGGTTGTTGTAAAGCAATCGTTAATGTCAAGCATTTTCTCACAGTATGGAAAGCAAACAAGTTTTAAGGGTATTATTTAATGAACACCGTTGCTGACAAACTTCACAATGCTTTCTTTAGTGAATAGACATCTCAAATTAGGTTACTTCATTTCAAATTGGTGTCGTATTAGACAATTGTAATTCCTACGCATAATTTTGTTGGTTTTTTTTCAAAAACCAAATATGTTTATACTTTGAATTTCCAATGCTTTATTTTTCCTTTTTTTTTAGGTTTATGCTAACAGTCAAAAACAATAGGTATATCTCATCATGACATTCATCTCACTTCACTTAACTGTACTGCACTGCTTAATTTAGACAATGTTCTAACTTGTGCTTGCTCTTGTGCACTCATCCATTGAATTTGAGCAGAGAATGAATATGACCTAAAAATCACTATTATCATCCAGTCGGTTTAATTTCTGTTGTTGGATCACCCTGCAAGTGTTGGCATTTAAGCTTTTTATGCCAAAAGGGACTTCTCCAAGTTTTACAGTTTGCTGTCTCTGAAGAAGGATCTTTTCTCCACTCCCTCCCTGCTGTATATCCCATGCCAGTGCTCCAGCTCCTGCCCTCACCTGGCCACCTAACAAGCCAGCTAAGATCACTAATCATCAGTCAGCTTTTTCTGATTTTTTTTTAATCAGTTTTCTGGACTGAAACAGTCCACCACGGGGTAAGATAAGCATTAAGACAAAACAATGAAAGTGGGAACCCAGAGGAGGGTGAGAAGAAAGGCAGTATTGGTTACTTATTTCATTAGATCAGGGTCAGCGCCTGATCTAATGAAACCTCACTCTGAGAGAGGAGGACCAACAAACATGGACCATGTTCCAAGTGACATCAAATGGCTTATCAATGTATAGAAAGGATTAAGGTTGTTTTACAAAATTAAAAAAGAGAGTAGATATCTTCCATCATGTCCCTTTAATTCTACAGTGCTTTTGATAGATCTATACATTGCACTCAGATTTGTATATTATCTATTTTATAAACTTACACATTTCCTTATGGTTAGCAAAAGCTTAAACACATAACAAAAGAAAACTGAAGGTTACAATGCCAAAATCCCAATGTATATCCAATCTGTTCCTGACAAAGAGGAAAATGAGAAAAACAGACATCAAAATCCTTCTAAAAGTAAATCCAGGTTTTTGCACCATGCAATATTAGAGCAAGCAAAGTGAAAAACAAGCAGCATTTCCATTCAGGTTATATTATATATGTGTTATGAACCCTGTACTGCATTGCTCCATGTTCCACAGAGACTTGGATAAGAGATGCCCAGATCTGCCCTTTGAACAACACCTTTGCCCAACTAAGACCACTCATGGGCAAGCCACAAATGACAGAAGGACTGGGACATGGCCTGGATCTGACTCTCAGGGGTTTTCATAGCAATGTCTGTAAAAGAGGAGAAATGCAAACACTGGGGTGGGAGGAAGGTGCCTTTACTCTGCCTCCTGTATCCCTCCTGCAACATGGCTGTGCAGAGAGCTGCTTCACCAGCCACAGACCTCACTCTTCTGCCTTCCCACACCTTCCCACTGTTACGTGTTTACTCCATCAAGGAGAAAAGAGAAGTGCAGCCACAGCATCCTGAAACTGTCCTGCTGCTAGAAGGTCCTGTCTAAAATCAGATCACTGAGGAGTCCCAACACAGACAAAAAGGATTGCTTGCACTAAGTGCACCTACAGTCCACAGTGTAAACAGATAGTTTACATGTTAGCACTGCATGTTAGCAAACAAACCTGGCAGAGCAACAAAGCAATAACTTTTGAATGAGAGCTAGGAAAGCATTTTTCCTTGGGATTTCTTTTTGTTTGTTTGTTTTTTTCTTGTTCCTTTCTTTTTTGAAATTCCAGGAGTGAAAAGGATCTTCTTACTTGGAGGAAATACAAAATTTTACACTGTATATGTCAAACCATGCAAGGCTTTACGATGACCTGAGACTTTGGTTGGACTGAAAAGGCAGTCACATGAGGAAAACTACAGCTGGTTATAAATGTCTTTGGAACCATGTAAATAGGTATCTGGAAGGCCACCATTTTCAATCTAACTCTTTCTTCTTTGTGCTGACAAAATATTTTGATGTTTCTTGTCTGAGTTGGTACTTAATGTCAATATTACTAATTATTTCTAGCACCCAAAAAGAGAGGGAAGGAAGGAGAAACCTTTGATATTATAAAGGATGTCTGCCCTCAGAGTTTGGAGCCTTTAGTTTTGTGTCTTAAAGTCATCATTCAGTCATTAAAAATTACTGTTAAACATAGCAAAAGATAGTTCTTGCTACAAAGAACTCACTGAAGTAAAGAATAGAAGAATACATAAAAGAAGGAGAGACAAGGTTACACTACATCTGGAGCACCCAGAGATTAATTGATTTACTTAAAGTCACAAACTTCCTTAGGGACTGAGGGCTGGTACCTTGAACTCTGGCTATAGCAGCTGTAAACACAGCACCACCTTTTTATTGTTTTTCTGCTACACTTCAGTCTTTCTTTCAGCCTTCTCACAGAGACAATGCTCTTAGTTAGGAGACAAAATGCCAATCACCAACCTGTCCCAGCATCAGCTCTTTAAAAATATGATTCATGAAAACTGAGCAGTCTTATTCTACAACAATAAATGTTCCTTTACTAAGTAAGAAAGATAAGTAAATCTGAACAATACTGCAGTAATAGAGCAAATTGCAATAACAACTACATTTTGTCACATTTGTAGACAAAGATTCTTTCACCTAGTTTCATTTTCTTACCCAGTTATGTAAGTGAAGTGTGTTACTTTGATGGACCCCCTAAGCTCCTATCTTAGCCTAAGTCCAACTTTAGCCAATGGGGCTTTAAACATGTTTTATGTTATCTGGACACATTCAAACATCTCCATATCTTTCTTATCCTGGTGGTCTCCAAGATGGATGCAGAACTCCCAAAAAGTTCCCACAAGAGCAGAGGAAAGGGGCAGAATCACCTCCCTTGACATACTGGTCACAGTTCTTTTGATATACAGTTGGCTTCCTGGGCTGCAAGTGCAAAGTGTTGGCTCATGTTCAGCTTTTCCATCCACCAGTACCACCAAGTCCTTCTCTGCAGGGCTGATCTCAATAAATTTCAGTTTTGGAACACTTCAATCATCTTTGCCATTGGTTGTAGCACATGCCCTACATGGACAAGATGCATGAGCTGTCTTCTGTATCCCATGTCATCCTGAATTTATTCCTGTGCTTTTAGTCCTGGTGTATGTACCGTTATATAAGAGCTTGACAAGACACAGTTATAGCAGGAGGACTTTCCTCCTATTACCTCTCAAGGGACCCACCAGTTCACCTTTCAAAGTTTGTCCACCAATGGAGTGGTTCTGTCCAAAACACAAAAGGATGTTGACATGTTCTTAATACACAGAGTTCACTTTTACATAAAAGAGAAAAATAATAAATATAAACTAATATTGTTAATATTATTAATAATATGAACTATTATATAAATATAAACCAGTATTTTCTGCTTGAAGTCTTAGAGAGTCTTTGGAGTTATGGATGCACCTTTAACTTTTTTGGGTGTTTGAAGACGACAGGAATACCTGAGACCTACAGAACTTGCACGTCTAGGAACAGAAACTGGCATGTTACTGCCCATACAGTCAAGTGAGCTTGAGTAGAAAAGTCTCAGATCTTTGCCTCCAATACAACTTCATGTCAAAATCTTTTCCCAAAAATAAGAATACTTATGAAAATATGCAACAAAACTCAAAAATTGGCAATATTCACACTGTATTTATGGGCTATCAAATAATTTTGTGTAATATATGTAAGCATCTTTACAGGAAAAGTTTCCCAAAACCTATTGCTGTGGTTAACAAAACAGTCCATCTTCCAGAACAGTAACCCAGTGCCATCAAAGGCTTGATACAATCCCCCATCATTTCCGAAGATAAAGAGAAAATAGAAGCTCCTAACACACAAACACGTAGGTCCAGAAGATCCTCTCCAACAATGTTTGGGAACAGTCTGTAGAGAAAGAAAGAAAAAGACTTCTTTTTTTTTTTTGCATTTGCACATACCATTATTAAAAAGAAAGTGTCTGCGTACAACTGTATGCTCAAAGTGATTTTTTTTCTAATAACAAAGCAATAATTTTATAAAAACTGCAGTCATTACATTTTTGCAAGACTACTTAGTGACATTGATATTTCTTTAACCTCCATAACAAACCACACTTATTCAATAGCACTCTTTGCATGTCATACTGCCCCAGTGTTATGTGATCACGTAATGAAAGATCCAATCATAAAATATAATATGCACAATGGGAACAGAATTAAGGTTACCAAAGGAGTTTTAATTTTGAATTTCCTGACTCTTGTGGGTTTAAAACTTGAACTTAACATTGTATTAACATATTTTTAATTGAGCGAGAGGGGAAAGAAAAGCACATATTAAAAGCCTTTAATGGTTAAAGATGAAGGTTTCCCAACAAACATATTTTATCTTTCCACTTTTCATTACAAAATTTCTCTGTAATTTAAAACTAGCTGCTCTGGTCTCTTTGCAATGTGTTGTCTTAATTTTAAGACCTGTGATGTGACATAATTCATCTTTATTCTCCATTCGTTTGATCTTGCAATCTCTGATCTTGCAGGAATAGATCCTATTCCCTAGAAAGCACTCCCCAACTCCTGTTAGCTGAAAACAGAGGGATTTTTCTTGTTATAACTTAGACAATAATACTAACTGCTTTTAAGTAATGATAGAAGTGTGGGGAGTAAGTTCTCCTGCAAAAAAAATCTGATTAGTGTTGGTGTAACTGTCTATAACGGTTTAATTGTTCAGT
>VWZD01001890.1:1352365-1451076 GCA_013396695.1 Sakesphorus luctuosus
CCTTCCCTAACCTTCCCTTCCCAAACTTTCCCAAACCTTCTCCAACCATCCATTCCCTAACCTTTGTGAACCTTCCCGAACCTTCCCTAACCTTCCCTTCCCTAATCTTCCCAAACCTTCCCAAACCTTCCCTTCCCAAATCTTCCCTTCCCAAACCTTCCCTTCCCAAACCTTCCCTTCCCAAACTTTCCCAAACTTCCCTTCCCAAACCTTCCTATTTTTCCACTGATCTTTAGCTGTTCAAAGAACTGGGCTATTTATTGTAGCTATTGAATAGTGTTCCAGGAGAGGCAATTTTTAAAATGACAGAAAACCTCTACAACCAACGACAACCCAGAGCAAAATAACACAAATCTCCAAATTTGTGATTTACTCCCAGTGATTTTGTCTCTTTTCATAGAAGGACCACTGGAGGTGGAGTTCTTGAGAGGCGGATCTCCCAGTAAATAATTCCGCATGAGCTCATCATAAGGTCCACTTGATAAGAACAGCATTTTGCATCTAGTCCTGAAAGGAAAACAGGGTTATTTTGGTGTTACAAGTCAGTGTGTCATTTAACACAGCCAAGTGTCCTCCGAGGACCCCACTGGGAAATCAATAGAATTTTATGAGGTTAGTTGCAGCTTTTGTGTAAACACCATAACCTTTTATGATGGTAACCACAGTCTTTTGCTTTTTATGTAAAAACAGCATTGATTAGAGGGGTTTATGTCTTGTGTGGCTGAATCCTTGGTGACTACTCCAAGTGTATCAGCTGCAGTTTGAAAGCTTTGAGGTACAACAGCAGATAATGCTTTTCTTAATATCTTTAAATTTTTTTGTTGTTCATTAAATGAGAGATTTGGGGACCTTTAAGCCACTGAGATAATGAAATAGATTTTGTTTACAAAAATTAATTGTTAGATAACTTACAACATAAAAATAGTTCATTTCACATTCGTTCACATTATGTTCCAAACATGCAGCAGGTAAAAAACAGCTGATGTAATTTCCAGACAACATTATGGCCAATGTTATTCCTAATCTGGGTTTTTTTCCTTCCTCAAGGTTCAGGATCATTTTATCTTTTCTGGTCTTTGTTTTTTTGTGAGAGGATTTCATTCATACCGCTCATCAAATCACAACATGTACATTAAAGGTAACTCCAGTCTTCCTTTGAGGGAGTGCAGTGTTTGGTTGAGGAATTAGGCTGTATTTCAAATGCTTTGCAGAAAATATATAAGTGTATTGGCCTGAGATCTAATGAAGTTTCAATTATCCCTCACCAATGTCCCAGGGTGCAACAAGAGTCCTTGCTGACTGTTTTGGGGAATCTTAGTCCTCCTCATCTCCCTTACTGGGGGATTGGCTTCTCTCTCTGGACTGGGGTGGAAGGACAGAATGTGCCCAGTGTTTTGCTGGGGAAAACCTTCATGTTAAGTGTCTGCAGTTATGACTGGCCTTTGCATGATCTTTCCAAGATTTTCTGAGACATTCAGAGACTTGCAAGCTAAAGCCTATAGCTATTTCTTTCTATATAGTCCATAAAACCTACCTATGACTCCCAGTGTTGATAAGACAAAACACTATATTTAAAACCAGATAATTTTTAAATGATGGAAATATCAACAATGAAAACATTGGAATCTGTGGAAAAATTCACAACCGCTTCAGGAAATGTTTGTGACCTAGGTCGTGGTTACAGTTATACTTCAGCTGGGAAAAAATACTTCCAAAAAACAACACTGGTGTTCATACAGTGTGAAATAAAACTCACTAAACATCCTTGCCCATCCAGTCCAAACTAAAGCTGCTCCTGGCAGACAGCAGCAGCTCAGAGAAATAAAATTTTATGAACTGTAAATAAAATCAATGAAACATTTCTAATGTAAATGTTATATATTTCTTCCCACTAGCCCCTTATTAAAGGTGGGATAGTCAAGGTCTGCATGCAACCATCTCACTCCTCATCAATGTGACTTTTTAATTATACTCCAGACCACTGAGTAAAAACATATTTTTAGATCTCCTGAGGACATTTTTTTCCTTAAGAACAGTTTCAGGATTTTTTTTTCAAGATTTATCTGATTATTTAGTTAAAAAATTAGAAACTGAGCCTTTTATTTATCCACCATCCAGAATTTGCAGCTGCAGGACAAGCAAGCTTCCCTGTGCTGCCCTGGGGGTGACCTCAGCTCTGACCTCCATGGACCACCCTTACCAGAGGCGAACTGTGAGCCAGGTCCCGCTCCTGCTCCCCTGGCCTCTTCACTGGGCAGAAATCAGTGTTTTATGAGATGGTTGCACAAGCAATGAGAGACAAAGCTGAGGCCACCACGTAAATCCTGACTCTGGCCTCAAAGGCAGAAAACCAGCACTTTATCACCAAGCCACCCAAGTCCTCAGTGTGACTCCCAGTTATTTAAGAACAAGCATAAAAATCTACAGGCCAAATTCTTCCCCAGGTCTCAGCCCAGCAGGCTCACTGCCTCAGCTTGTCTCCTCTCCAAGGAGTTGCAAAGAGCGTGAGCCAATGGAGAATCTGATGGACTTTATTTTTTTTCATTTACCCCATGGAGTTCTCCTTTGCCCAGGAGATTAATTTCTTCTCTACTTTAAAAAATCTACTTACCTGTCAAATTTTCCCTCCAGTTATGCCACAGAATTGAAATAACATTTTTAAAACCTCAGCGTAAGATCCCATGTTGTTGAATAATTTAGACCTTTAGAAGCTGGTTAATTTTTAGGATCTTAGCAAAACCATACACGGTTGCTTTAAATAGCAATGAAAGGCTGATTCAAGCCATTAAATTTTATGTTGTGTGTAATGTTGTAATTGATGTCAAGCCTTTCCCTTACTCTTCACGCTGACATTGGGCAGTCTCCTAAATGCTTAAAGTGCAGTTACAAGAGTCCAGACCAAGTAAAGTACCAAGAAATGTGTGGCAGATATGGGAATTTATTGCTAAGGACAGAAGGTTCAAGTGTTAAATAATTAAGCGTGAGCCAAATCTTGCCAGTTTCTTTCTAATCTATTTATTTGGGGGGATAATTGGGTGCATTGGGTATTTTGCTGCAAACCATTTCTTCTGTGTATGCATATAAAACTTTATTACCCTTGTAAAAAGCATGCTGTGAATTCTGATGCTTCTGCATGTTTGGAAGCCTATAATTATTCTCTTTGCAGGAAAACACTTTTATCTATGTCCTAAACTGAACAAACTGGCTTCCAAAGCAGCAGCTGCTTGAAAGCATGTGCTCACCTTCAAGCACCCCTGAGGAAGAAGTGTAAATTCAGCTCCAAGTTGTATAGGAAGGCTTCTCTCCTTCCAGCAGACTTCAGTACAGTGCTTTGCCTCTCCTTTGCTATTTCCCCGATAATCCTTAAGCAGTTTAAGAAAACTGGTAATGATTTAAGGCCTTTATTCTTGCACCGCTAAAATGAGCTAAAATGACCTCACAGTCTGCATATAAAGATACAGAGATGCCACTGTCAAATGAAGAGAAAAATCAAGGGAATTTAGAGAACTTTCCCTTTGCCACACCATGTTGCTGTAGGATTTGCTTCAGTCTTGTAAATTAAACAGAAACCCTCCCTTGTCACAGGTCACACATTAAATCAGGCTGAGACCTTCCCCAGCAGGCAATTTGTATGAGGTCACCCTGTTTTGAAGGATAAGGAGGTTTGCTAGCACAGAGATGTGCAGATCTCAGAGATGGTCCCAGAGTGGCGTAGGTTGCTGCTTCAGGTGTAACCAAGCCTTTTCTCCTGGTCCTTGCATGCCAGAGATAAAGTGATCCAGCCCTCAGACTTACATATAGCAGTGAAAAAACAAGAGCAAACAGGAGATGAAAGGTAGGAATGGTCTTTGTGCAGCTAGAGCATTGGTGTGAGATGTTAAAAGTGAATGGGACTCAGAATTTGAACTGGGGTTGTCTATTTATTCTCATGGCATTGTCTCCCCCCAGGAGCAGAGGTCAGTTGCTTTCCTAGATTTAATCCCTCTATGGACTGCAAAATGGGAAAAGAAATGCAACTGGAACCACCCATGGCATGCTGATGGAGTGGGAAGGAGGATGAGGACAACCTTTCAGTGATTATAGTGCACGTTGAATCCAAAATCTATTGGCCAAGGGGACAATTCCTTTCCTCTAATGGCCTTAGCCCTAGAAATATAAACACTTCTGTAGAGGAAAAAAAGAGCAGTTTGGATATGTAAAGCCACAAGCCTGCTTTGACAGTTATTCCTGTGCAGAGAGCCTGTATTGCACTGTGAGCCAAGAGCCTCTTACTCATCATCAGCCACCAAAAACACGGGATGTCCTCCTACCTGGCAGCGTCAATTCGCTTTACAGCCAGTGGCATGGCTTGTCCTTGTACTGGGACATGTCAGAGAGGTTGTATCATCCTCTATTTATGCCAGCTCCTGTACCAGAAGTTACAAGCATTGCTGAGATACCAGACTAGTGTAGCATCATGTCTTTGATTTTAAATAGGAGTACACAATGTACAGACTCTATAATACAGATCCATTGTGACCAAGGGAGTTATTTTGAGATACGTGGAGAAGTCACATGAGTAGGGGATCTGTACAAGGAGGCCACACTGCTTTCTATCTTAGCCACACAGTTCTGCCCATTTTAAAATGGTTCATATCATGACCTTGAACCTTGACACTAAAATATGAGTTCCAGACACTCCTGCCCACTGCTTGGAGGCACCGAAGAGAGGCCAATTATTTCTAATCCTGTTACTTGCCAGATTTCATGTCACTGCAAGAACTGCAGCTTATGTTTCCTGAAATAGGTTACTCTCATTTTCTTTCTATGCCAAAATAATTCATTTCTGACTCCATAATTCTTTTGCAGAATTTATAAATATCTATAGGCAGAACATGGCAGCTTCCTCTTGAATAGCATGAAAATCTTAAAATGTCAAACCAGCAAGATGGTCACCTCCTCAGTTTTTTTAATTTCACCCTAAGCAGATCTGATTTGTTGGAGGAAGTAACAGTTTACACATTGCAAAAATAAATGATGCAGCAGGCACTCATACACAGTAGGAGGTGTGAAAAATGGTGGGGAGGGGGAAACAGACTGATGGAAACAATCAGCTAATGTAGAATGAAAGCCTTTTTCTTTTTCCAAGTGGAACTAATAGGAACATCAAATATGTTAAACTAAAACAGAAACACGAAATTGTTTTCCACTTTTTTAAAGAAGCTTTTACTTTCAGGAGTGGTCACACATACTTGTCCTCTAAGCAGTTTCAAGTGCCTGATTTTGAAAAATTATGTTTGTTCCTCTATGTATGATATGTGTCAGCTTACAGAAAATAGCTTTGGGGTTCCTGTGGATGGTCCATACTCAGGGTATATTCCCACAGGTGCTTCAAGGTAAGCAATATCTTCCCAAGCCACACATTAACCAGCAGAGTAGGACTTGGTTGATCAGTAATTGTGAACAAACCCCAGGCCTTCAGGAGGCAAAGGCAGCAATTTCCAGTGGCTTCAGTGGGTACGTTTTGTATTTCATTCTGTTGTAGGTGATGCTGGAAGAAAACAAGAGCAACATCTGGTCTTGCCAAGCATCTGGCCAAGGGAATGGGCATAAAAATGCCAGTTTAACTTTCATCTTGTACTGCCCATAAATATGGCTGTCAGACCATGCAGTCATCTGCCATTAAACTCAGTATTTCAAAGGTGTTTTTTCTTTATCAGAAAAGCCATTAGATGTCAGAAATCATTTCACCAATAGCACTGTTTGGAAGCAAAGACCTTCTCCGTTGGGCAAGGGCAAATTCTTGAAGGAAGCATCTTTGTCTCAGAGGTTAAAATGGTAATATAAAGAATACAAACAGTGAGTGAGATATTAGCCCAATTTCATCTTAAACCACTCAAAATAATGTTACTGTCAGAGGGTTAAATTATATATATTTATAGATGATGTTATCAAAGTTTTCTATAGGCTAAAAGAAACACAGAACCATTTCTTCTGAAAATGTCACACAGAACAAAACCCCGTTCCCACTGATGAATGCAATTGAATGGCTTATCATAGCAGCCTTCTGCAGGACACTAGGTGATACAGCAGCTTTACTGGGCTTAGTCCTACATCAGTCTCTAGGGCTCTTGCATAAGCCTGGAATTAATCCAGCCCCTGTTTAGTGGATTTCTGGTCCTAAGCATCTTTTGAAACACACATTTAGGCATACACATTTCAGGTCTCAGAGCTGAAGAACACAAGAGGCAAGGGAGGCTAGTGGCATAGTCACTGTCACCTCTGCAAAGCACTGTCACCACCATTATCTAAAAGCACCCTGAAGAATTCGGCAGTGCTTCCACGTGCAGTTTCTCAGTAATAGGTGCTCTGCTTCCTCTGGAGCTCCTGTCACCGGTACAAAGACAATGATCATACCCACAACAACACATGACAGTTATCCCAGGCACTGGAACTTGGTGTCTGTATCATTACTTTGCTTAAAGGGTCCGTGCAAACAATTCCAAGGCATCACTGAATATTTAGCACAGTACAGAGACCATTCTCAACAGGGAAATTGAATGCATGAATGGGGCCAAACTGAGTCACTTAACCTCAGAGCCATGTAATAGGCCCCAGCACTGTTTACTGGTGCAGATGTAGCCAATGGACCATGCCTTCTATGGATGTAGACTACCTGGACCAGTGTAAGGGTTGTCCCACTGCCAGCAAGCATTGCTGTTCTGGCTTGGCATTATTGATCTTTGTGCCAAAAAAACATCTCATGGCATTGCACCAATTTCCCTGTTCTAAATAGGGTAGAATAGCTAGTGATGGACCTGATGTGGTTAAATCTGGAACCAGGGATGCAAGGTAGTGCACTACAGAGATTTGATCCAATCAGATCCAAAGCAGGTCAAAGAAGCAGAGTGGTGATTCAGTCCATGTATTAAACCACAATAAACAGAATGAAAACACTTTAGCCATCCAAGACTACTTTTTCTTCACATATTAACTGATGCAGCTAAGTCCATTGTGACATCAGTTCAGAAAACTAACGAAGTGTGCTGCAGGCATCCTGCATATGAGTTGACCCATTGCAAGTCACATGCAAATTTAGACTTGGAGTAAAGTAACTTTCTCTATTCAGAGCCCATATGAATATTTGGGAAACAAATTATGAATAAAACAGAAACTTAGCTAAAATAGGCTCTACCTTTAGCCAGATGGGCATCAATTCCATAAACGATCAACTCTGTGTATCTTGTATTGCTAGATGGGCAAAGAGTAAACAGATTATGGAAATAAAACTCAACTCATAAATTAGTATAGCTGCAGTTAAAATCATAAGTAATTCCATGACGAGTTGATGCTTTTGGTGTAAATAGTTCCCTATTTTTTTTCTTTAAATTCCTTTTGGAGTTATTTTCATTCTGCATTTTTTCTACTGTATAACAAAGCTAAATAGAGGTCTGGTTGCAGCACAAGTGTATATTTGGCATGGCTCATTCTTAGTACCTACCCATTATCCTCATCTAATTACTTAAGTTTTTCTTGTGAACTCCTTCAGTGTAAACAAAATGTGTTAGTGTCCTTTAGCTATGGGCTTCAAAAGACCTACAATTACAAATTTTATTGCTCAGCATTACAAGATGATGGTATCTCAAGAGAAGGTGACAGTGAGTTAACAGATAGGTCCCCAAGGGCAACTGGCCCAGACCTACAGACTCCCTTCTCCAAACAGAGAAACAGGCACAATTAGCAACTTTCAAAATGATAAATATCTTTCCTTCATTCACCAAGCTTAACGTGGCTGAGTGGACTGTCTTTCATTCCCATTTTGATACTAATCAACTCATAACATTTGGCTTTGTCTCATAAGAATCCCTAGCTCTTTAGACGCCATCTCACATGAGAGAAAGTCACACAAATAATGTCAGAATAACCAATAACAAAATTAATTACTTTTCAACTGTCTTTTGGCAAGCTGTTACGAGGTAGGGTGTATTAATTTCAGGTACACATTCATTTTAGGTTTGTCTAATTAGCCTTCAGCTCAGAATAGCAGAATCAGCAGTAGCAAGAGACAAATAAATGAAGCTGTGTTTCTAAAACACCACTACAATATCTGATCAACAAAAAAGATATTATTAAAAAATTCAGCACAGGAATATAAATTACTAGCTGCTCAAGTTTTTTAATAAAACTCAGATTTTCATTTTTCAAAAATATATGCAAACTGAGAGGTGGACATTTGGATCTAGACCTCTTCAGGATCTATGTGGGAGTCAGCTTTTATATAGGGGTAGCATTTGTGTCTCATAAATGAATACACCATCTACAAACATATTCAGGAGACCAGAGTTTTTCACTATGGTCCTTTGCTGCTTTGAACATCTCTTGGGTCCAACCCCAGACTTTTTCAGGAAGCTTAACAACACTTTTTTGAAATGAATGTATTTTATATCCTCTATTTAATTTTCCTCTTTGCCTTATGATATAAGGCAGAACTATAGGATATATGTAAGTATTTCCCTACTGGTTATATTCAGCATTCCCTAAATAGAAAGATGATTTATGTCCCAGTGCATGCAAGAAATGTCATTTCTCAAAGAAACTTTAATTCTTGATTCCTAGAATTGAGTAAGAATTAAAACACAGGATTTGGATGTGTGGTACCACTCTTTTAAGAGCAGGATCCATAATTTGTTCAAGATTTACTTCTAGTGAGCTGGTTTCTTACAGCCTGGAGATGATAAGTAAGTGAAAGTGGACAAGTAATTTTGTACTTGATTTCTGCAATTTTGACAATTCAAAATTAAAAAAAAATAGATAGATTTCTACAGCTCCTTTCTCACAATTCACTGAGGTCACAGAAGTTCAGCTCCCATCCAGCCATAACAGAATTTTCACCAAACTGTCTAAAGTTTGCCCATTGCTATTTCAGGCAAATGCAATAGTATGTGTGATGCTTTTGGCACCTGCAGACCTAACAACATAACTAAGAGAATGACATCTGTTTCTATTATGATGGAAGAATGTTTACATTATGACAAATTTGCAAGTTCTGCAGAGCAGAGGCTCTATATTGGTAAAGGAAGTCATCATTTAGTCTGTTTAGCACTGAACACTTACTCCAGGCCACCTTGACCAGTAATCTGGAAGCCAGAAAATGCTGTGGATCTTGGCTTCCCAAAAGGCTAAGCGATTGAGCAGCACTTTTGGCCAGAGAGCAGAATCCATCTTCTTCATTTTTGACAGCAGTGACCTTGGTAAATTACAGGGGAAGGAGAGGCCTCTTCCTCCAGTAGCTCTGCACTTGATTTTGTCAGGTGCTTTAAAGCCAGATCTGTGTGGCAAACTCAGTTTCCACAGTTCAGAAGTTCCAAGGTCAACAAACTGATGGACATGGAAGGTATCTTACATTTCCACTGAGAGTAACTATTCAGAGTCGAGGGTTAAGTAATAGCTGTGGGGATAAGGGAAGCTCAGGCTGCTGGGCACAGGAGGGGAAGGGAGAAAACCAAGTGCGTTAAGTGGTGATATCACATCAGCAAGCAGTCCAAGTGCAGCAATCAAATGGAAAGTAAAGCTGGAGAAACAGTCAAAATTGAAACAAAACCAAAAAAAAATCTGATGTTCATCAGGATTCATTACACAGTGTTTGCGCTAAAGCAGAAATATTTAGAGACAGCAGAGACCTCCCTCTGAGGAGAAAAAAAAAAGTGCTTGAATATGAATCAAGTATGTATATGTATATGAATTACAGCAAATCCCTCTGGAAGAAACATCTAGAGATGCCAATGCTGCATTAATGGTTAATTTCAATTATCTTAAAGGTATTTTCCAACCTTGATGATTCTATGCTTATAGTCTGGGGGGTTGGTGGGGTTTTTTGTTGTTGCTGCTGTTTTCCTCAAACAGCCTGCCACTCACTGCTGGACAGTTTGAAATACAGAAAACTGTTCTCAAAAATCAAATATCTCAAGTCAATTTTAAATAAAGTGGGTCATGAATTTTTTATTTGTAGGGCTGCAGTTCTGAAAGGTTCAGTTCCCCTCACCAACATGTGCCAGGGTGGATCAAACAGCTGAGAGATGGTTTGGTCCCCAGTTTAGGTATTGCAGCCTCACTCAGAGACAGAATTACTGATTTCTGTTCTGATCGCAAGAACCTGGGCTCTGTGCATCACTTCCTGTTTCAAGGTACTAAAAACGCAACATGCCCTGGGAATATATCTTGTGCTTCCACCGAGAAACTCTCCCTCTAGGGTTTTTCGTAAAATTCAATCTCCATCGTTACTGCCAGAAAAATTTCAGAAATCCCACTGACAGCTTCTTTATCTCACCTAAACTGTGAAAAGAACCTGAGGTGTGACGATTTGAAAGTGTATCTTCTTCCAGCGCTTTTACATCACAGTTCTATTACAGAGATACTGTTAGAAAAAGAAAAAGGAAAAAAAACCCCGCAGTTTGAGTTAAATATTAATGCAGACTTTCTATGAGAAGCCTAAATGCCTTTACACATGTTCACAGACTATGCACAGCTGAACCACTAACATATATAAAAGGAAATTTAGAACTGGACAAGGGAATCATTGATATTTCCAGAGACTGCTGAAAACAATGATGATGACACTGCTGGAATTTTTGTCCACAGGGTATTTCAAACTAAACACCACTGCTGGAGAAAATCAAGAACACTACGAATACCACCTTCTTAAGTACACTTTTCATCAATAGTGCTCAGAGACCACTGCCTCTTCTAGATAAGGAAACTGAGGCATCATGAGAAAAATAATTTTTTCAGTGTTTTTTGACTGATGACAGAGATAGGAGTAGAAAAGAATCCTCCTGAGTCTGAGTCCAGTAGTCATAGTCATTAACTTATTTACTTATTTTACTTACTAGGTTCTAAGGGTTTTTTCAGAATAAACTCCCCATTAGATTAGAATATGTGCACTTCATGCTTATACACCCATCTGTAAAATGGGATTTAAGAGGGCAAGAGGTCTGTAAAATGAGGATTATTCTATTGCTTCAACAGTTGAAGAACAAAACCTACCAGCAATATTCCACTTCATTGATTCCTCTGCACCCACATGCCTTTTGTGGTGTTCAAGGCTGGGAGAGAAGGATGTGGGAAGAACAACTTGTGTTAATATCTGATCATACTGGACTTCAATCTGAGGGAGAAAAGCTTTGGTGAATAGAAAGGCTCAATAGAGTTAAAGTCAGCCTTGGTGGGAAAATTGGATGTGTCAATGTTCTAATAAAGACAGATTTTAGAGAGCAAATGTCTTTCTGTCTGATACCTCTTGTCTGTAATGCATCATTATCAGCATTACTGTTAGGAAAATCTTTCATGTATTGTCCTCAGTATAATCAACATCCTTGTTAGAGATCAAAATCTTGTCTAGAATGTACGATCTCATTGCTACAAATTGCTAATCTTGATCTTACATTTTGTGCTAATGATACACAGGACAAGACTGGGCTGTAGCCCACATCACTGAAAACCCCTGACGCGACTCATTCCATAGGCTGTATTAGTTTTGCCATCTGAGAATCTGGGTTATTAAGAAATATCTGTGGTTGGTAGTACGACAGTGGTGGAAGCAATCCTTCATCCATCTAGGTCATTTGTCTGCCCTGAAGACCTTTTTTTTTTAACATTTCTGGCAATTTCTCTTCTATTTCCAATAAGAGAGACCCCCACAACCTTGTTGGTGATCCTTCCTTTTTTTCCCCCCAGTTTTTCATTGTTCTTTGCATATCAGGAAAAAAACCCAAACAAACAAAATACAAGACCATTTTTTCTAAAATATAGCCCCATTCTTCTCCTGTTTACCATTGGCACAAAAAAGCAAAATATCCCACTCTTCCTTGTGTCAGTCTTATAAATAATTAATGTCCCTTTGGTTATTTCTTCTCTGCTTTAACAACTGTAGATGATACAACCTTTCCTGATAAACTATGTTTCTAGATTTTGAAGGATTTTGGCTTCTTTTTTTCACCTTTTTTTACTAGTTCATACCCTTCTTGAACTGTATATGGTGTTCCTGCCAGGGTCTTGGCAGGGTAATGGACTACTCAATCTCCACTGTAGCCTTTAGTCCACACTTCCCAGCATGCTGATCTCACAACAGCATCACATTAACTTATGTGCAGCTTGAGAACCAGAGCTGCCCTCCACCCTGCCAATCTGTTTTACTGCAAAGGTCCTATTTAGGCAAATGTGCCCTTTCTGATATCTACACAACACACTATTCTGAACTAAGCTCCTGTGTTCCTGTTAAACAGCATGCTGGGCGTGGGGTGTTATCTTGTTTTCTTCAACTTATTTCATAGAATCATGGGATCATTAAGGTTAGAAAATACCTCTAGGAACACTGAGTCCAGCTGTTAACCAAACACCACCTTGTTCACCACTGAAATACGTCCCCAAGTGCCACATCCACACGCCATACACATCCTGCCAGGTATGATGATTCCTCCACTTCCCTGGGCACGCTCTTCCAATCCCTTACCACCCATTCAGTGAAGAAATTTTTCCTACTACCTAATCTAAACATCTTCTTGTGCAATATGAGTACATTTCCAATTTACCAATATTATTTTTAATTAAAATCTTGCTTTTCAGACTGTTGACAGTGACTGTCAGTTGAGTACCTGCTGCATAAAAACTGTTAAACATTTTTGACCTGATTAACATCACAATCAATAGCTGTTCATCAACATATCGCATGTCTTAAGTTAACATGTTGGTCCTTTAGCTGTCACTCCAGAAGGACATAAATCCCATACAGATCTCCTATAGGCTCTGTACCATATCTATCAGCTCCTCCTGTACATCTGGGATTCTCTGAAACCTCTCAAAATTACTCTTTGGGTACCTGAGACTGATCAGCTGGGTCATTGTACTTACCACTGTGTGGTAGTTTGAACTTTAGTTTTAGCTAGGCCTCAAATTAGCAGGCTCAAGGAGTCTGCCTAGATTGAGACAGGTATTGCCTGACTAAGTAACCAGAGAGATATTTCATACCAGATGACGCAAACCTGAGATATGAGTGCAAGAGTGGGAGGTGTTCAGTTCAGTTCCATCATGGCTGAAGTACAGGCAGGAGATGCAGCAGTTGTCCTGCTGAAGTGGGCCTTGCTGCTGCTGCTGCGGCTGCTGCTGCTTGCATTTTGTTTGAGTTCAGGGAAGTAGAAACATTTTGTTGTTATCTGATGCCTTTATTGCTGGGTGTCTGTTGGGGTGCTTATAGATCTAGAGTGATGGAATCTGTTTTTCAGCGGGAGGTAGAAAATTGTTGTTATATCTAACTCGTGTAGAGTGTGTGTGTGTGTGTGTTATATTGTAGTTTTCTCTTAATTTTCTCTTTTCTGTATAAATATACATAGTTAGTTTTAACATAAACCTAGTTTGAAGGTTTTTTTCCCCTTCTCCTTTTTTCTCAGCTAGGAGGAAAGCTGAATCTGTATTGGGCAGTTGGCATTTTCCAGCTCAACCCAAGACACACTGCCTTCAGTGGCCACAATAAGGCACTAAGATACCAACTGAGCATAGAGACTGATACACAGAAGCATTAATACAGATCTTAACCTTAAAGTGAATTTGACTCAGTTGGCCATTCTGTTGTACATCTTATTGTCCCATAAACTTACCTGTCCCTGTGTTCTCTTCCTTTCATTTCTATTTTTCATTCTCTGACTTTGTCACTACTCTCCTTGTACTAGTTTTGGCTGGGATAGAGTGGATTTGTACTGGAAACAGTACTGAACAGTATGGCAAACACAGAGATATTTTAGTTATTGTTCCTCCGTGCTTACAAAGCATCAATGCCATTTTTGCTTCTCACCCCATCCCACCAGCAAGGAGCCTGGGGATGCACAATGAGTTGGGAGGGGACACAGATGGAATAGCTGACTTCAACTGACCCAAGGGATACCCCAAATCATAAGACATCCTGCTTAGAAATAAAAAGTCAGGGAAGTAAGCTGCCTGCCAATGATAAGCAGTAAATTATTTCCTTGTTTGACTCTGCTTGTGCAAGTGGCTTTTGCCTCACCTATTTACCCTTCTGACTCCTTCCCTCATCCTGCTGGGAGGAGGAGTGAAAAAGTGACCATGATGTGCTGAGTGCCTACTGGTGTTAAAATATTACACCCTTTTTCTTTCCTTGNTGTTATTTTGGTGGGGGGGCAGCTGTTTGTTGGGGGATTTTTTACAAGGAGGATGAAACAATGACCACAGACACCTATTTTTCCCAAACTTACTGAGGAAGCAGAGGTTATGGAAGCTGTGGGCATTAGCTCTCCTGTCCCACCCTCCCTCCAGGCAGACCATCAGCAGTGGGTACTGCATTGCTTGATGCAATGGGTCTATTTATTATGGAAAATCCCTCTTCTCTTTCTGTCAATCACGGGCCCCTGAGATGGCACTGGTTTTATATGTTTTACTTTCCTTATATTTCCCCCTTTTTCTCAGAGAGAGGTCTGGGAGATTTTGTTAGGTCTCCACCCAAATGTAAGAAGAGAAGCTACTTTATGACAGTGACAAATAAAAAGCACAAGGATACTGACTCAGCATTTTCAAACCATCATGGTAGCTGAATCACAAGTGTCTCAAGAGGAAAGACCTGTAGTGAGGCAAAGATGACTTTTGGCTAAAGAAGTAGCTATAAATCAAAAAAGCTGGGCTGCTGATTACTATTTTACATTTAAAATAAAGTAAAAAATGTAGCATAGAATAAAAATAAAATTAAAAAAAAAAACAACCAAGGCTGTCAGTGTGACAAAAACTCCGGGGATGACAACTTCAGTTTTGATGATCTGTCTCTTGTTTCTTTGGCTCACTAAATAACAGCAACAGTGGATTCTTCCAAATTTCACTAAAATAATTTTTACAGCAGATTCATACATAAAGAAAATACAAACAGATGGTAAGTAACATGGTAAGTAACAATCTGGCCAATAGACAGGAAAAGGGAGTTCTCCCACATTTAAATTCAGAAAGATTTTAAACTTACAGTGGTGAGACAGTGAACAGGCTGGGTTGTAGGCATAAAATAGAGGAAGAACAGCCTGATTGCTGAGGACATACTGAAGTTCAGCCATGAGACTGAAGGTTTCACATCAAGGTGACAGCTTAGAATGAGTTTGATAATAAGACCTGAAGTTTTGCTGATACAGGATTCTCTCCCTTTCTTTGCCACAGACAAAATCTGTGATCTATTCAAGCCATTTAGCCTCTCCAAATCTGACTCTCCCTGTGTAAACTGAGACTAGCTCTTAGTCCCTTCAGGAAAGTGCTTTGAGAGCTACAGATTGGAAGTGATGCTTGCGCAACACTGGCCAATTTCAAACTCACAGCAAAATTCCTCTGGGCCTCTTTGGCTATGTCGATATTAATAAATTAAATGTGCCCAGTGCCATTCTCTGGTGCTGTAGCCAGCTGGCAGGGAACAGCCTGCATCTATATTACTAAGTTTTTTTACTCTCTTAAATAGGAAGGTCATACCCAAAGTGTTTCTTGGGAAAGGTTTGTGCAAGCTGCTACACTGTTCCCAGGAATTGTGCACTATGTGCAGGATGCCACTTGGCACCAGCCCAAACCATACAAGGACTCCTTGTGACCCTTTAAATGCACAGAAATTGCAGTCCCAGTGCCTGGAAACATTCCTCAGCACCATCCACTAGCTCTGAGTAACTCTTGAGGCAGACAGTGGACCTATTAATTTTAATGCAATACAGTTAGAAACATTAACTCCATTGATATTTCTTTCAAGTGTTCAGACAATTTCTTTTTACAGTATTTGCAATTATTGCTATATTCTGAGGGTGCATGTAAAATACCAGCAGTGTTCATCTGGAACTTAATCTGATTACCAGTGCAATATACCAGACTGAAGGTTCTCCATTTTAGTTTCTTTTCATCAGCTCATTCTGCAAAACCACCTTCACATAATTACAGAAACATCCTGTGAGGTTTGTGAACCACCGTGCTGTTCAGATGGTGGTAGAACACAAAGGTTAATCTCAAATCTGATGCTCAGCCAAGGAAGGCTGCTAAAACCAAATGAAGCACTAAGAGCTAAATTATTAAGGCAGGGCAAGTTTTTACACAGCATCGCTCACTTAGTGCAAGCAAAATAGACTAATCCCTGAGCTACCAGAATCAGCTGGCCATTTCCAAAAGCCAACAGCAGCAAGGAAGCTATTGCATGACTCCTTTTTGAACAACAGAAGGGAAGACTGGAGAAAGGAGGGGCTGGGTGGGAGTGGAGCAGTTTGACATCTAATCTATCATTTTTATTAGGCTGAGTCTGCAGATATTTGACTTGTGTTTTCCTCACTTTTTAAATGAAATTGAGAACAGTAATACTAACAACATATTTCCTTATGAGTGATAGAATAATTTAAATTTCATAGAGCTTCCCATTTCAGATAGTGCTAATTCATGTGTGAAGGAACCTGCAAACATGGAATTTGTGTTTAGAAGAGAAACAGAAACAAAACCTGCAGAGTGCTGTAACACATCTGCCTGAGGGCACATGTTAAGAGCCCTAGCAGGAAAGTGGAAAAAAATAATGTTCTCCAAGTACGCACATGATTACACACACACACATGCACAGAATAGGACAGAGAAGACGAAGGGAAGGCAGAGGTTGGGTGCTCCTTGGAAGCTGTTTTCTTAACCTCTGCGACAGCCCAGCCTCCCTGCTGCGCTCCCCCCGCCAGCGCTCCTCGTGTGCTGCACAATGTCAGCCAGAGCACCAACAACAGCTTGAGTAAAAACAGCTTTCACTGAGAACGGGAGAGATAGGGAAGAGATTAGTGCTTTTTATGTATAAACCTTGTGGATGGTGACCAAAACTGAAGACAAACTACAGGAGTGAGGTGAGGGGAGTGAGCGCATGGAGAGGAAAAGTCTGAGGGATTCAGAAGGTAGTTTAAATCCATCAACAGGCAGTTAAGATCTGAACCAGTCATCTGCAACCAGGGGAGAAATCACAGTCACAGTGTCAACGGCCACAAATCTTATTGCCTTTGAAGTGGCCAGTATTTTACCCCAAAGTTACTACCTCAGATTGTTATCTGGCTACTTGCTGGCCTATGTGAGACAAATTGGCAGTCTTCGGGTAAATCCTGGTAGACTAATTCCACAACACCACATTTGGCATTCATTAGTTGTCCTGGCTGTGGGGCTAAGTAGGAACAGTCAGAAAGGCTGAACCTCCATTTCACCCCTCAGAGGTGGTCTTTCCAGCTCAGCTTTGAGATCCGTGGATAAATCAGTATGGAGCAGTAAGTCCTGCAGTAGGTACAGGGATAATTAGATGACTTTGAAGAGTTGTGGATATTCCCTTCAGCAGCACTGCATATGATTACACACTCCTTGCAGATTGTTAACAGAGCAGGTAAAAGCAATCTTTCATTTCCCTTCAAGCTTCCTAAATGTGAATAATAGAGAAAGGAAGAGAAATAGTTGAGGTATTTACTGAGAGAAAGATGCCTAACCCAAGGAAAGGAAAACCTGAAGAATACTAGTAATAGGATACTGTATGCATATGTATGGGTCAGCTTTGCGAAGGAAAATCTGGAAAAGCTCTACCCACATGGGTGTGTCCTTCGAGCCTGGGCAGGGGATTTTTAGGTGAGGCACAGCGTGTGTGAAACTGGCCCCACCCTTTAACTCCTAAGGTTCATCTGCCACAGCCGAGCAAGCTTGGACAGTAACCGTGAAGTCTAATAGGATATTAAATGTTTTGTTACTGATCAAATGTAGTTTGCTCTTTCTTTTTTATTGGAAGTTTTCTTGGCATTCTCAAATTGTCATTGCAAAAGATCCTCATTCTTAGGCTCAATCTGCATTCATAGGCTTTATTTAGATTGATTGTTCCTAAATGGCAGCATAGATAAATGTTCTCCTCAAGTGCTCTTACCGTAGGTACAATGCAACCTAAGGAAAATCAAGTCAATCAGTACTAAACTTGCATTCTGAATAACCTACTACAAAGCACTTTTAATGTTTTAAACACCATTTGTCACTGTCACACTGGAAGAAAAATTACAGTTCACTTCAGCTAAGTGGTAGCTCACTTCAACAACACGAAAATCCTCTGAACTCCTGCTTTTATGCTGACCTCAAAAGCAGCTGCCTGTGAGCTAAGAACTTGAAAGGAGAGAAAGAGCAAGAATTGCAGTGGAGCTTCATCCCTGCACACCGCTGGAATGACTTAAGGTTAGTTACGGAATAGTCAGGTGTGAAGACCTCTAACACAGTGCTCTCTACAGGTCCCTGGTTCAGCTGAATACCTGTTGGAAAAACGAATCTCACATCTCAGCATGACAAGCAGTTTGTGGCCCATCTTATAGATAAAATGGTGTATGCCAAAGACTGTTACCTCCCAAGTAAAGTTTCAACTGTCAAACTGAGAAGGGCCAAAAAAAGGGGAGAAAAATGAACATGGCAAAGCTCATTTTAGACTGATTTTTGGAAAAGCCAAACTTGTGAAACTGAGCATGGGCCCACATTGAGGAGTGGTTTGAGAAACAGCTCTGAAAAAGGAAGAAGCTTAACACCTTAGGGTACCTGTCTGATCCCTTTTTTTTCTGAATACAATTTTTGGGGAATTTTCCACTGAAACACAGTCCTGCACTACCTCACAGAGTCACAGGATCATGGAATGGCTGTATTTGGAAGGGATCTCTGCACATTGTCCAACTGCCCTGCTGAACACAGATTACCTAGATCACTTTGCTCGGAGCAATGTCCACATGTCCTTTGGATTTCTCCAGGAATGGAGACTCTACAATCGTGCTGGGCAACCAGTTCCAGTGTTTGACCATCCTCAGAATAAAATGGTGTTTTCTCCTGTTTAAGCAGAGTTTCTGGTATTTCCATATATGCTCTCTCATTCTCTCACTGGACACTGCTGAGGACTGGCTACACCTCTTGTTATTCAGGTATTTATGCATCTTGATAAGATCCCCGCTGAACTTACTCTTCTCCAAACTGAACAATCCCAGCTCTCTCAGCCTCTCCCTGATGATTCTTTTTATTTCATATTCAAGCATGTGCTCAGGGTTGTGCTGAGTTTTCTTTGAGAGAGGCTTTTTAGCCCTTCCTGCAGCAATATGAGTTCTAAGTGCACGGAAGTGTCCACATTATTTCAAGAATTGAAAGAACCCCAAAATCCTTTCAGTTCCTCTGCTTTCAGCTCTAACTTGAAGCTCTTCTCTGCCACTTTCCTTTTCTCATGATAGAAGTCTTATACAGAAGACAGCCCATTGCTTTGCTTTGCTGTGAGAATGTGCAGTGCCAGTGTGCTGGATGGATGCAGCTCTGCAGGACATGCCAAGGGGTGACCAGAGAGGTGACTTCCTGCCATCCAATGCCTAGTTATAGCCAGGTGGGGGTTGGTCTCTTCTCCCAGGCACTCAGCAATAGGACAAGGGGGCGCAGGCTCAAGCTCTGCCAGGGGAAATTTAAGTGGGATATCAGAAAAAAAATT
Source organism: Sakesphorus luctuosus (assembly GCA_013396695.1). Lineage (NCBI taxonomy): Eukaryota > Metazoa > Chordata > Aves > Passeriformes > Thamnophilidae > Sakesphorus > Sakesphorus luctuosus. Next base: position 1,371,846 of record VWZD01001890.1, read on the forward strand.
CTTTCCAGAGAGAGTAATGAGGCATTGGAATGGGCTGCCCAGAGAGGTGGTGGATTCACCATCCCTGGAGATTTTTAAACGCAGATTGGACATGGCACTGAGTGCCATGATCTGGTAAAGGAACTGGAGTTGGACCAAGGGTTGGACTTGATGATCTCGGAGGTCTTTTCCAACCCAATCGATTCTATGATTCTATGATTCTCTTCTCAGGGCACAGAGAGCTATGATTTCCCTCTGGGAGCAGACCTTTCCTCATGCCGATCACTCCTACGAACTCATATACCCTTCCCGATCAAGTGCCTCTTTCAAATGTCCATCTGGTTTTGAGTAGAAAAGCCCTCAGGGCAAGGAGAGAGTATGACTCTATTTCTTTAACCACAGTATTCTGATAAGGATATATGAAATTCCCATGAACATAGGAGCCACATACTTCTCTATATCTTATTCATCCTGTGCAGGTTGAATAATCAAGAACGGAGAATTTTTTCTACTGTCGAAGTTAATTTTCCGCTTTAAAAATAGTTTTGTAGACACTTATGAATAGGATAGTAATTTCAATAAAATCCCACAGTTTATACTTTTGCTTTTTTGAAAGCTAAGGATAAACTCATTTTCCCATGCAGATTTTAATTATTTTTCTAATTTATTTTTCTAAACATTAAACATTTTTTAATCACTGAATCCTTATTAAACCCATTGTCAATATTCTGTAATCTCTGAAATTAATTTTGTAGGTTTGAGGAGAATTTTATTTTCAGAGTAAGAAAATAGTTGTTTCAAAGAAATTTCAGGAAAAATGTCTGTTAAAAATGGGATGAAGTGTATTCATCATTGAAGTAGCACAAAGACTACTTCCATCACACTTATTTTTTTTAGATTTTCTCTTTAAAATACTCCTTGCACGTATTTCTATGATCAAATCAAGGCAAAACTGAATGTACTAACAAATTAAATAAATGTGAGGCTTTATTGTTTTTCCTTTCCCTTCAAGGTAGCTATCAGTGCTACACTTTTCTGGAAAAAAAGCATGTTAGGGTTTTGGGCGTGTTTTTTGTTTCAGTTTTGGTTGATGTTGTTGTTGTTTTTTTTTTTTTACTGTAGTATATTGTGGTGGATAAAAAATTATTTAATTCCCAGAGAAAGTAGACATAGATAATAAAGTTGCTCTCTTCAGCCTTAATTGTTTTTTCAGTTTCTCTCTCTGCTTCTCTTAACTTAGAAATTCCTTTTCAATAGTAAAAGGAAATATATAACAGCATAAAAATAAATTAAATTGTTTTGACATACATTTATTTTGTTGCACACTGTCTGCAACTTCCATTAACATGTTGAAATAAACCGTCAAAAAAAAAGAGCTGTTCTTTAGCAGGTTAACACTTTTGTATATATTATGTGCTCAGTTCATGCAGGTAAATTCAGATTATTCTTATAGAATTTACCTTCAGTTTTCCTCTTTTCCTGAGCTGAAAGTCCAAGCAATGAGAACCAAAAAGAACTGAAATATAACTAGGTAAGGAAATCAAATTGTCACATCTTTTCAAAGATCGTCATAGGAGGAATTCAGAGCAGCACTGACAGATTTTTTTCCTAGGCTTACATAGTTAGATAAATGTGAATTGTTTGTTCAGCTCCTCTAGCAAGAAATGTGAAGGACACAAATATAAGCTAGGATAGAAATAAAAGCTTTGTATATAACTACAGTTCTCACCTCTGGAAATACAAAAATTGAGAAAAAAAAGATATATCCTTGATCCAAGCAGGATTATTTCCATCTGCTATCATCTCACACAGAATTATAAAAGCTTCTGATAAGGCAAATTACTTCTAGGGAGTTCACTTTCTGGAATACACACTGCTGAGTCCTTGCCAGACTAACAGGTCTGAGTCAGCCCTATCCTAATCATTTTATCCATAGCCTGATTGTCCATGTGCCTTATAATCTTGGATCTTGTTCAAAATAAATAATGGCAGTAACAAGCCACAGGCTGAACTTTCCTCAGAAATTTTTTAAGACATGTTCTTGCATAAGGCAAGCAACATCTGCTGAACCATATGAGGAAGAAATCCTAATGGCTAGGATGGAGGAGAGGAAAATAAAAAAGATCAAGGAGAAGTCCTATCCTACAGAAACCAGACGGATTTCTACCTCAGTCTCCAGGCAAGCTGAGAATGTGCTCCTTACCTCCAAGCTCATGTTCATCACAACTCAGTTGGGTAAACTAACACTGCTGTGGCTCTTCTTCTCCCAGCTGAATGTAAACAATACATCCTATTTAAATACTTCAGTCTTCTAATAAAAGATTTAGCTTCTTTGACTCCAGGTTGCATACTGGAGTTGAGAGGCACTCAGCACTTCACTGGTGCTTCCTAAATATACAGGCGCTGTCGTTCTCACATTCATACTCTGCAATCAAAGGTTGGTCTCCTGCATTTGGCTTACTAGTAACTTTAGAATTTTATATTTCCACAAACATATTGATAAGATCAACCTCAATTCTTCAGGTATGATAACTCAGGCTACTTCTGCCTGCTGGGTATGTTTCAGGTTTTGTCCTACACTTGGACAAATTATAGTTTGTGACATAGTTTCATAAAAAAAAACTTTTCTGAGACAAAAGCACATTTTCCAGCCTCTGTGAGAATAGAAAAGTACTCAAGAGGTGTGCCCCACAATCTGGAATTGCCTTTTATATTAGCATTATATTGAGTGATGTCACATTTAATTAGTTTTAATACATTTCAAGTTGCGTTTTCATATATAGAAATATATCAGAAAATACAATGAGATCCAACCGATGCTGAAGTTAGAGCAAATCAGTGATCCAATTGCACATAATTCAAACTCCCCAGATTTATTTCTTTCCACTAGAGAATGTAGGTCAGAGCCAGGAAAAAATTTTATCACCATGCTAAATTCATATCAACAATTAAATAATCGTTTACAGAAACAGCAATTTTGCTTTGCAAATAGCACAGTGATTCCCTGAAGCCCTATTTTTCCTTCCTGAACCCCTCAGCCCTTTTCTCTTTTGTGTTTTTGTACATTTTTAGTTCTCTGCAGCAATTTTTTTCCTGGGATTATAACTATCAGCTATCTTTCATATAAAAAAAGGACACACAAAGTGTTTGTATTTGAAGTTGGAGAAGTATTTGGTTTTGTTTTGAATTGATTAGCTGTTAGCAATAAGACAAAATGTAAATAACTGCAAGAGAATGATCAGGACAGCAAAATTCCTTTCTGTCTCTGAGATCAGATCTGGATGAGACAAGAAAAAAAAATAAACCAGGCTACATCTCTAATGCTGTTTTGCCTGAGTATGCTGGATATCTTTGTGAATGCTATGATTCATTAGGATAAGCTTGGGATCTCCAAAGGGAAGAGGATACGGGACACAGGAATGAGAGTAGGAGTGACTTGATTTCTGAGGAAACCACAGGACTGTGTGAACAATTGCATCTGAAGAGGTTTCAGCACTAAGTCTACCAGAGCAGTAAGTGCTCTGTCTCTGCCTAAAGCCACACTGAAGTTACAGGGAAAGCTATGTCAGTACAGGGAGGAAGCCTCAGAAGGGAGGAGAAGCTAAAAGTGGAAGGCCATTTGTACATGATTATCTATTGTACACTCATAATCCTGGCCATCCTTAATAAAAACATTGAGTTCACACAGACCTTTCTACATCCTCCGGAATGCAGAGCTGGAAGAGAGCACTGAATCACAGACTTTAGTTTTCTGTTACTTTGGGCACCATACTGCAAGATATCTTTGACAAACTTGAAGAGTATCCCAAAATCCTTTATGAAAAAAGTGTCTATCACAGCCTCCCTTTCTTCAAATGAAGCAACTTGATTCTTGGAGATGTGAAAGGACAAAGCCATGACCATCCAGTAGCCCTGCAGAAATCCTTGGACCAAAACTGCTTTTCCCGAGCATCCTCTCTGTGTTAATCAAGGGCTTCTAAAGGTGCTTTCCAGACTTCAGTGTCCCATGAAACTGTTGTTGTTCATGCTTGCAAGGCTTTGCCTTGCTGATTTATGTTGAAAAGGACTCAGTGCTTTGCAGTAATATTGGAGAAATCCTTCAGCACACATTTTTTCTCTGGCATTTCTCGGAACACAGAATTGCTCCCAAAGTGACTGGCTTCTGGAAGCTATTGGAAAACAACATGAAGCCTTCAGTTTCTGAATAAAACTTTCCACCTGTCCTTATGGATGCTGAAAATTAAAGTGTGCAATTTTGTCAATTACAATAGAAAATACCAGGGCCATTACTTGAGATGGCTGTATATTGAATACAGACCACCCCAGAATGCTTTTAAATAAGAGCAGAAAAGAGATCACTGTTCATGGGGCTAGGACCTGCCAATCAGACCAAGACTGAATGCCTGTCAGTCTCCCTCATATTTGACTTGGAAGCAACTCATATCAATATGTAGTCAGGAAATGGCTCTTTAATCACTGCAAAGTCTCTCCTGATTTTAAAGATTAAATCAGCCACAGACTGCTTGAGTCTTTTTCTTTTTTTTAACTCCTCCAAGATAACTGACGATAGCATTTGAGAGTGATTAGCCATGCAGCACGACGTGAGCATGCAGCTTGCTCTGATTTCATGCATTACAGGCCATGCTGTACAACACCAATCTTAGATAACAGGACATTCAAAGAGATCTGACAGACTTGTCTATGAGTGATATATGGGGGTAAGACAACTTTAAATATGTAAGGAAAATAAATTACCCGATAGATTAACAACAATCTTGTTAGAAATGCTGTCAGGAGATGGGCCAGCAAAGGATCAGGGTCTCCACAGAGATTCCAGTGAGACAGGATCCAAAAGGCATGTCCTGCGAAGTACAATTAAAAGTGCTGCTGCTTCAGGAGGAGCATCCACTGGGATAGGTATATGTTTACAGAGGTACCCTTAAGGCTAGCAAAATGGCAACTGGTGCTGGCAGCTCTAGGACAACAAGTGACAGCCAAAGGTACCGCAAGAATGTTCTTTGGAAAAACAGTGGAGGAAAAGGAGAGGGCAGAAAGGGAACAAACCCCCATGTTACAGGTCCCTGAGGCAGGTCAAAACTGGGATGTCCAGGTGGGAAATGAGAGCTGCAGATGTGGAAGGGGCTGTCTGCCAGGGCTGCAGTGAGAAACTGGAATTTCAGGAGAAAGAGAACTTGGGCAGATCATCACTCTTAAGAGAGAGGACACAGCGTGTGTCCTGGGGAGAGGGAGGTAGAGATACATGGGAAGGGACATTGTATGAGATATGCTTCATGTAAACATCTGTGCACTTCCATAGCAAAAACCCAGGCAAGTATGGAGTGAAATAATGGGAAAGTATAGACTACACATCATCACACTCTGAATTCACCCTGAGAGAGTCCATGGCTCCCCTGCAGGCTTGTGTCTTGTCGCTGAGTATGGAAAAGGGATACAAGGATGGCAGTGCTCCTTCTATTCTGTCACCAAACAAGTCATCCCTGGGACTGTCAAGTCAGCCCCTGTTCTCACAGAAATCTGGCTCACTTCAAGCAGAGAAATACTCCTCAGCCTGACACATAGCCAAGTAAATCCTCTTGGAAGTTATTTTTCTCAGATCCTGAGTTTATCTAATAATACATGTGCCATGTCTCACTCCCCCTTCTCCACATTTTTTCACCCATATTAGATCTACAGTGGAAAGGAGGTGCTGCTGTGGCAGTCCCTAACCCTGCTCCTGCTAGTAAACTTCTTTTCTTTCCATGATGTTTAAAGGATTAAAAAACAAAAAAATGAACAACTTGGTAGAATTTTACAGCAAAAGCTTTTCCTTCTGCTATGAGGTTTTTCCCCCAGAAACTGCCTATTTGAAAGATTTTTCTATTCAAGCACATGTTAAAGCATGCTCACCCCCCCCCCCTCATTTAAACTCAGCAAATGTGCAGCCAAATGGACTATCTTGTTCCACATTTCTGCCATTCAAGCACCAGAACAAAATGAAATGGAGAAAAGGTAGATTTTAGTTGTTTCCTCAAGGCTCCTTGAAAAGCCACTGAAGTCAGCAGCATGACTTCTTTTAGCATGTGCAGAGTGAGTCAGGCTGTACAAACTCAGTTACAAATACCAGCAGGACCACGTAAGGGTGGGGGTGGTATCCACGGAAAAGCTGCAACTGCACATGTACAGCCATTTTAGAAAGGATGTGAAGACCTTGAGATCTTTGAAATAACCTAAGAAAAAAATTAGTGCAGTTTTGAAATTTGTCTTCTTGAGTGTCTCCAACTGCAATTAGTTCTTAAAGAATTAACTACTAATTTGAAACCTCAATCTCCTTTCACAGGTATGTCTTCTTTGCTTTGGAACTGTAAAACTTAAACTTTTTTTCAAAGAACAACTGAATAACGGGATCACAGCCTCACTCAAGTGCCACTATTTGCAGCACAGAATTTCTTCTTAACAAATCACTCTCACAACAGTATCCAAACTCAAAAGATAAATTTCCAGATAGTCACCGAGTCAAATAACAAGTACAGGAGGCTGTATTTATTGCTTTCTTCAGGATGTTCACTGAGCATTCAGGAGTCTCAAGTATTTCACCTCTGATACCTCCTGCATTATTCCAATCCTCTTGCTTAAGACCATGGAAAAAGAATACACCTATGCCCAATAATCAGTTCTTCAAGGTTACCGACTTTATATCATTTGAATAACTGACAATACACTCTGGATAGGTCATTTTTTTCCATGAAATACCTCCAGCTGTGATATTGCCTCAGGCCAGATTGGACTAGGCAAACATATGTCAGCCAATCTCCATAGCTGATGATGAATTGAAAGGATTTGGTATGGGGAATTAAAAGATAAAGATGAGGGAATAATCAGTAATGAATAGACAATAAGGGGAGGCCTACTGAACTGAATTTGTTTCTCTGTGTGTATACATGGTTCTGCTTCTGGATTACTAATGTTAATGCTTTTTCTAATTTGTTTATCAGTTAATTTATATGGTCAGGTCTTGAGTCCTAGATTCTTTTTAAAAACTTGTGAGCATTCGTGAGTTGGAATCTTCATTGGAAAATAGTTTATATGTTATTTTCCCTGCTCTCCTTCTAAATTAATGTGGCTAGTTCATGAATTAATATTATAAATGGTTTATTTTTAAGATAACATATCACCATTGAGGGTCCGGTGTTTGTGTTTTGAGTTCCTTAGTGAAGTAGTCTCTGTATAGAATGTGTCTTCTAGAGATTTCAGAAGTAGAATGTTGCTAACAGTATAAAAGTACCAGCAAATAACTCTTAAATACATATATACATATACAAACTTCTTTACTTATCTGTCAGTATAGGGATTGGATAGAATGTCTGGAATTTTGGCTTTAAATCTCCTGAACCATGCACTTTTCTCACTTTATCCTGCTAAACTTTGTGTTTGATTAGATGTGACAACTGCTGCTAAAAATACTGGAGTTTGTGGAGTGACAGTATAACTCTGGTCTGCACAACAGAGGGCCAAATTCAGCTCTACTCAGAAGACATAAATCCTGAAATACTTCACTGGAGTCAGGAGAGCTGGTCCAGATTTGCACACTATGAGAACAGAAACTGGCTCACAAAGTTAAAGTGTCCAATTCAGCTGGCAGTCTTGCACCAATTTTTCACTTGGGTTGCACTCCTGACAACATGTTTTGCAACTTTGCTTCTCTTCTGGTATTGACAAGCTCTGAATTTTATTTCTCTATTTCACCCATATTCATTTCTTTGACCCTTCTGCTCCAGAGAAGTTGCTTGGCCACAGATGGGAGAGGCTGGTCGCCACCTGAGCTCAGCACTCTGTAGTTGTGTTGATGGAAACACACAGCACATACAGACAAAAAGCCCAATAGTTTGCAAAACACACCAGAGCAGCTTCCTTTTGCTAAGCTGCATTGGTACAAATCATGGTTTGTTTTTGCCTAATTGTGTACACGCCTGCTTTGTATACGGCATCTAGATGTGGCTTGTATCTGAAAACACCTTCTTCTTCCTCCTTCCCCCTTCCCTGAAAACGCAGAAAAATGCAGGTGACTAGAAGAAACACTCTGTGGCATTTCACTGCTGTTTCACAGGGATGCAAGGTATTCTTTTTTCAGTGCATCCAGTGCTATCTAGAAAAGAACCTCCTGGTGTAAGACATACAAGGGACAGTGCCATTCAAATAGTGTCATCTTCAAGCAGGTGAAATAACACCACAGGGAGTCTGCCATCCTTCCCTCCCTTTCACTCACACAGTGCTTAAACATCCATTCATGTTTGGTTTACCAGTGGAATTATAAATGTAATCACAGAGTCCAAGGATCAAAAACCACATTTCTTGCTATCACTACTCTGCCAGCGCAGGTGAACCACTCTGCAGGGCAGGCTAAGAAATACTCAGCTCTTCTTTATACCACAAGTGTCCCGTATTGGAGAATTACACCTCAGAATTTTAAAAGAAGTATTTTACAGGTAAAAGATGGGGGGAAAGGCAGGTAAAACTTACCTTAATGTCATTAAGGTTTCCAGCTCACACCCTTGTTGCTGTCAGACCAATCTGAAGGAACACCTTTGATGGCAAATGAGCAGTCCATAATGTCTGGAATGGATTCAAACATCCCACCGGGATAATGCCATGCTCTCTTTAGTAAAGAACCTCATGTGAGAAACAGAACTATCTGGGATTTACCTTTCCCAATATAATGGATCCCAGTTATGTTCTTGTGTAAGTTTCCTTGCTTTCTGTAAAAGGAAAACGTTTTTAATTGTCTGCCATGGCTGTACTGATATATGCATATACAGAATTGTCCTTTGTTACCTTCTTTTCGAATGTATTAATACTCCCTAGAGAAGCTTAAATATTATCTCTCAGGACTTACCAAAATTCAAGGGAAGGAATAAACATCAGCTTTAAGCTTCTGGGTATTTTGGAATTATGTAGTGCTAGCTTCCATAAAGTTTTCAAGAGCCTCCAGAAGTCCAAACTGATAAATATAAGTAGCCAGACTATTCCACAGTTGTCGGCACAATGTGGTATCAAAGTCCTCTATTAAAATGAACAGCCATCAAAATAGAAGAATGAATTTTCAGTTGTAGCCCACAGGAATTTCTGCATCCAGATCCCATTAATCATCAGAGCTCTGCATGGAGTTCCTTGTAAAAAATCTTTAACATTCAGCTTAGTATGGCAAGTTATGACAAGCATGGGACCAGGGCCAAATTCTGCCCTCAGTTATATCTCAGCAATACCATTAGCTTCTGTCAAGCTGCACAGTCGTGGCCAAAGTCAGATCTGGTCATTTGTCTGGTGTGGAATTCTCATAGCACATCAGTTTCAATGGGCCATTTATTTGCTTTAAAACCAAACACATAGCTAGTGCTTGAATAAGCTGGGAACTAAAATTAAGTTTGAGATGTGTCTTCTTACACTAGGAAGCATTCAGCATTTACATTTCTGCCAGAATACACAATTCTGACACTATCAGATGAAGAATGTAATGGGATATTTAATTAACAAAATTAGCCAGAGGTATTCAGGTTTTGGGTCTCAACAGAAAAAGAAGTGAAATACATACTGCATGTTTACATTTTGTGAACAGCTTCTCTTCATTTTTCATGAGTTTGGATTTTTTAGTGCTTTGGAATAAATACATGCTAGCTTGAAATGTTTTCTTTTTTTTTTTTTGATTCCCCATGACAGAAGGAACCGTTTAAAGATTTGTAGTGAACTTAAATGATGAAATCAAGTTCATTTTTCTTCCATAGATGTCTAGAACTAATATTTGCTACCCAGTTTAGGTAGCAGCTAAATTTCAGAAAAAGTTGTGTGCAAAACATTTGGCTGTATGAAATATTCACAATTTTTTTTTGGCTTCTGTTCGCTGGATGGGGTGTAAATATAAAGAGTGGATTTTACCATACCTCTTTACAATAAATGGGCAATGAGGGAGACACACCTCTTAACAGTGCCACCAAGACCTGAAAGCTACAATTTACAATAAGTAATTGGTCACAAAAAGAAAACATTGCTTCTGCTGCCCTTACCATAAAGGTCCTTGCACGGTATTTTCTTGCTGAATGCTCAAGTTAAGTCTCAACCAATGAATCATCTGCTGTTGCTCCTGTAAATTGTGCAGTTTGAAATGTGCTACTTTTTGGCAGGAAATTTCTGATGGCTAAAAAAAGAATGCAAACCAGACACAGGGAGGCCAGATCAGCGAATTTAATAAGAGGTAAGAAATCTAGTGTTTCTGGGAGGCATAGCATTTGCAAACTGTGTCAAATTGAAATTTGAAATACAAAACCAGTGTTATCTGGCAGGTTTCCATATAAAATTTTTGTATTTATAAATAAAAATATCTCAAAAGAAGCATGCCAACTTGGAAAAAGGCATACTAAATATATATGCATATAGATATATATAGATATATATCTATATGCATATATATGTATTCATACAGTGTAAAACTCCAAAAATCTGAAACAGAATTGTGTTGGCTCCATTCAAGCACTCACTTGGCACCTAAATTTTAGGCACCTAGTGAGTTAAGTGCTTAAACTCCCTTTATAGTCAGAAGGAGAAACACAGGTGCCTTTGAAGGGCTCCAGAGAGAAGGAGTCTGTCCACTCACACAGACTCTCCTGGAAACCTTCAAAGTCACCTGTACTCTTCTGTTGACTACAACAGCAAGTGGCAAAGCTAATTTAGGAGAGCTACTTCATCAGATTCATAAAATATAGGAATAAGTTAGATGTCTAAGTTAGGCTGACTGGATTTAGCCTTGATTTCTGATCAAGATAGGGAAACTAATTAAGCTGCAGACTCGCACTGAGCTGCCTGCGTAGCACAAGAGAAAGAAAACAACCCATGAAATAAGTCCAACAAAAACACCACTAATCAGTGGACTATTTATCGAGACTATCACAAGGTATGACAGAGGCCAGAAACTCTGGGATTCCAGGCAGATTAGAGCCATATCTGCACAATAAGAGTATCCATGGCTATAAACCACAGAAATCACTTATATTCAGCTACAAGAATTTATACCATCAACCATCAATAGTACCAACTATCATTACATTTTTCAGCAAGTTCCCCAACATAAGTGTTTTCAGTAGCTCAGAAAATTATTAAATTTAACCATTTAAGTTGCTTCATACTGAATTTTGAGCTGCTTTTAAGAAAATATTCTTTTCAAACTTCTTAGCCAGAAAACATCAAGGATTTCCAAGAGTTCAGCCAAAAGAGAATACATATTTTTGTCCATATTAAAAAAAAATCTGGCAGATTTTATTCATTCAGAAGTTGATCTCCCCTCCTTGTGAAAAGACATAATACCAAACAGGGACCCTTTGTGTCAAGAAAACGCTTTCAGCTTCCCCTAAAAAAAATCTACCCTTGCAACAGCATAAAGAGCTTCCTGACCCAGCTAAGGCTAAGTCAATACTCACATTTAACTAGTTCAAGTTAGGAAAGATGGACCACTTATTTGTTATGCCACCTATTTTCTGTTTAAGTTAGCATAGACATACTAATTAGATGGCTAATGAAAAAGATACTCTCTAGTGAACAACTGTGATAAATGCAGAGCACTCTACTTTGGCAACAGTAGTTAAACTTATAAATTTGAAACTGTCAATCACCTCCCAGATGCACTCCCCTGCCCCAGAGACTTTCTGAGGCATCTGGGCTCCTAACTGTACCAACTCAGTGAAGGTATCTATGCTCAGATAGTAGGGTACTCCTTCAATAAAATACCAATGTGAACTCTCTGATTCAGCACAAGTAGAGGTTCTGGCTACACTGAGAAAAGGTCACTTTTACACAGGGTGTGGCTACACCAGCTTCACTTTGTCTGTATAACCAGTAAAACTTTCCCATGTCAACGGGGCTTTATCTTCAGGAAATCTAACTGCATAAGGGAATATAAGTTCAAGGGAGTCTAAATTACTGTATGAACATCTTAGATTACAAGGAACCATGAATTTGGCTTAAGCACACCAAGTACAGGAAGCATTATAGTCCTGCTTAGCTCTGGTGCTGCTTTTGTCCGTGCTCAAGCCTCAGTAGGCTACTGAGGTATAGCACAGGCAGCTCAAGTATGCAGCACTTTGGCAGAAGGAAGCCAGACAAAAATTGCCTTCAGCAGTAAAGCAAGCAGGGCTCCAGCACTGCCTCTGGAGTGCCACAGAATGAATCCCCAGTTTGGCTCTCAGCTTGCCAGCTTTCACTGCTGTGGATTTGCTCCTCCCTTGCCGTCGTGGGGCCACAGGTGTGTCACATGTGTCCAGCAGACAGCCTTCACCCTCACAGTTTGACCTGCTCTTTTGGTCAGGCTCTATGCCTAATCTTGTGTTTAGGACACCATGCTCTGTTGCTATGGAAGTTTTTGGGATTTCAGAGGTTTAGTACAATGACTTCGCTAAGGCTAGAACTGGGCGCAAGGGTGGAAATTTACCATGAGAGAAACCAGTGCTGCAGCTGTGACTACTTGATAACTAGCATATACGGAAATGTCCTCTGAGCCCGAAGTACAGCCCATAGGAAAGTGGTCTGATGTGTGTTTCGTGTTTCAGCTCCCCTTGGATGTGTTTTTCTGAAAGACACAGTACTTGCATTCATAGTTTTCTGGGTTTCTTAGAGCATTGTAGTTCTTTACCTTCTCCCATCTAGCCCTTCCCAAATGAAATACATTTTGTATGTATGGTAAAGCAAGTTAAATTCCAGAGCACTCTCCTATACCCAAGACTTCAGTTTTCCTTCTTCCTTGCTGGAATCTGGTGTTTAAGTCCTTATTGATTGTCCTGGTTTGTAAAAGTGACATCTGTAAGTCCCTATCTTGTTTGGTAATTTTCACTCTAAATCTTCACTCAAATCATCTCATGATAAATCCCTTTCCCTCATCATTTTCACCCCATCTGCTTTCCCTACGGAGACCTTTATTTTCCATCTTCCAAGCTCATCTCTTCAAACGGCAAGGAAGCTGTCAACTGCTGCGAAGATTTGTAGGGCACTAAATCTTATGCATTAAATCTTTAAATACATTTATCCAGGTAAAACATTTTGAAGCAAATATATAAACTCAGAAGGTTTGCTAGCATATGGCATAATGATTAGCAACCAGATACCAATGATTTTCATCCTCTTTATTATCATTATTTTAACAGTCTAAAATCTATTTTCCATTTACCAGTTTGCTTGAAAAAATGTTCTACTCAGTTTATCCTTCATCAGTTTCATCATTCTCATTACTGACACAATGACTGAATCTAAAAGTCATCAATTTCATCAGGTTAAACACCCCACAGCACAGATTCTGATCCTGACCTCTATAACCATGTTCCTGATGAAGTTGCCTTTCAAACTAAATATAGCATCAGAATAATCTTCTGATATTATCTTCTGATTATCTGTCTGTTCTTTTGATGGTTTGGGGCTCATTAGTTACCAAAAAAGTACAAAGTGTGAAAAATAATTAGAATGCATTCTCCTGAAAGCCCGAGTTTCATTTCAAGGGATGAATCACTACATGGTTTGATTCTTTGTTCATCCAGCTTCATTTGTCCATTGACTGAGTAGAATATGAGTTAGTCACCAAATCTGCATGCTAGGATTCCTGCCTACTGGAAGCTTTTAATATCTGACACTATATCAAAACATGAATGGTTGTGTTTTTCTCAAACAGACTACTCATTATATTTTTCATTAGTTAGAATAGAAAAGGCTTTGAGCTTTTCTGGAATGTTCTATGTAAGTATTGGGCCTGTATTAGTGAATGCTTTGTAAGCTGGTACTTGTATGTCACAGTTGGGCACTGGCAGGGTTAACAGGAAAATACAGAGAAGAAATTGCAGGAATCTGTGATAGAAAGGAACTATGAAGTCATCCGGTCCATCTTTTGCCAATATAGGCTTGTTCCCTACAGTATATCAAGCTACGAGCACTTTAAAACATCATTCTTGAAATGAAGGTGAAGCATCTAAAGTTAATCGCTGCAGGTGTGACCCCAGCAGGAGGAATAGGTGGCTTACAGTGATCCAGGGTAGCCAATGGCCAGAGAGTCTTGCTGAGACCAGCTAATTACAACCGGATTATTGTGTCTTGAAATGTGTAGGCTTTCCCAGTCTATTTGTTCTCAGTCTCCTCTCCCTTCGGGAGAAGCACCAGGATGTTAGCTTATTCCAGTTTCTGAAATATACTCTTATTTCCAGCCAGGCATTTCTTGTAGCTGTCAAATTGCATTGTTAATTGAAGGTTGTTCTTCCTGGAGACACAAATTCAGCATCCCTGCCCTATGGCACGGGAACAAAACTGCTGGATTTGGCTCCCTAACACTCCCGTCAGAGTTATTCTCTGTAGATGGCTCTTCTACGTGCACCAGTGCAAACGAGCACTGCAGAATCAGTCCTCGAGGTACTAAGATTAAACAAATTTAACTGCACAACACCTCTCATGTGCAGTGAAATAAGTGTGGTAAACCACCAATGATTCACCGGTTACTTATTGAAGAAAACAAAGAAGTTTTCTTCTGAGTCACACACATGCTAAGAATTTTTTCCTTCTCAAGCAAAACAAAAACCAGTGTTATTTCAAGGCCAGGCAAAAAACCAGTTCAGATAAAATAAAAGCTCCTTCAGTCATTGTTCAAATCAGGGACTCGAACATAAACTTTTTTGATGTTCTGTGTGGTTTGGAAATTTAATTTTCCACCTGTAGGACACATTATTGTGCAACTGAGGGCTACAGAGGGTTATGGAGTGTGGAGAAGCTGGGATCCATTTGAAGGTCATGAGACTCTTATCCTCCTTCCACTCCCACTTTTGAAGATTCTGAGTGTGCTGTTAATAATACAAACATCTTACATTAAAAACTGACCTGAGTTCTGAGTTCTAGTGAAATGTGTCCAGTTGGTCTTCATATGTCAGCAAAAGAGATTGTTCATTTTTTTTAAATCAGCAAAGGATCACTGAGAACAGTTCAGGAGAGAAAAGAGGACAGGAAGGGAAAAAACCCCATAAATGATTAAATAAAGGGACAAGTGAAATGACTGGGAAAAACATTTAGTTTTATCTAGGACTGGAGCAACTTTGGAACATAAAACTGTTTGGTTTTGAGTAAAGAAGCATTATTTTAGAGCTATATGCTTTGAGGCTTGTGGCTGTGAAATGTATACGGGTTCTTTTGCCATTCATTTAAGAAACTAACATCTGTCCTTCCTGACACAGATTTCAATCTTAAGCAGAGTGTGTGATGCCAGATCAGCCCAGGAAATTCCACATGGATTTTTCTGTGGGATGCTAAAGAAGAATAGCAGCTAAAGTTGTCAACAGGTTCATATGACAACTCCTTGAAATATTACAGACCCCCAAACTCTAGCTGAAATTCGGGATCTGTTTCAGTGACACATTCAATATAAATATTTCTGTGAACACCCAAGTCTATGATATAAGCAGCTCAGTGTAGTCTCTAATGCTGTAAAAATATTAATATTTCATACAGATATAAGTTAATTAAATTACATTCCTTTGCATGGGGGCATTTACCTCTGGGAAAGCTGTTTCCCTCCATAGGTATCACGGAAAACTTCTGGGATTTGTTTTACTGCATTTGACTACTATTGTCTTTTCATTTATTATGTTTCCTACATCATGAGTTAACTGACATATTTCAGTGTGACAGCTAGTATATCTCATTAACACAGTGCCCTGTTGATACACAGACTGGGGAGTAGATTTGGCAAATGCTGTGGAGGAAGAAGCAGAAATGTTTCTGGAGGAGATACTTGAGTGGCAGAAAGAGGTGTGAGTCACTGTCAGCGGTAATGAGGTGATGCTTGAGACAGCAAGTTGTGCTTGAGGCAACAGTCAACCCCCTGACTAAAACAGGAGAGGTAAGTGAGATGACAGATCCAATCACAGGACATGAAGCCTCAACATAGAGACAACTTTTAAAGATCTAATAATAGCATTTTGTTACACCTCAGGGATGTTTCCAATGATGGCTTACATTGAAAGGAGAAAGGAAAAGAGCAAGAGGATAAGGATTTGATGTCTTATGAGAAGTTTCATGTGAAATAAGGAGACTAAACAACAAGTGCTATGGAGGTGGAAGAGAACCAAGAGGAGAGTGATGGAAGATAAAGAGGAGATTATATCAAGAGAGGCTATCAATAACAGCAAAAATCTGGAAAAAAAAGTTAAAACACAATTCAGATGTTCAAAAATTCCCCAAGGAAAGAACTGTGTGCTAAAAGAGCAGTAAAGAACAGAGCAGGGATATGAACTCCTGAGGCAAGGTAGTCATAAGTGTATTTAGAAAGGAGCATTTGAGGCAGAAGCTAACAGGGAAGTTAAATGAAGAGTTTAGAGCAGAGTAAATGGAAAAGTGAGAACGAACTACAGGCTATGGATGGCCTGTAGAGAAGGTCTGAGGAGCAAGAGGAATTTGAACAAGATATCTTCAAGAGGTTATTCAATAGTGAGAGAAGTTGAGGAATTGGTAACCAGAAATGCAGAGTCCCATGGAAGCCAAGAGGGCAGAATTAGGCAATGGGGTTGGGATTTACCTCAGAAATTGTGCAGACTGCTAGAGCACAAGTAATCTCATCCTAATGAAAATACCTAAAGGTGGGTGTGATGAATTATACACTAAAAGTGCCAGTTTTCTTCTATTAACTGTGAAAGAAGTGCAGATGCAATCACCTGTATTGACAGTATCAAAACATTAATTTCGGTGGAAGGGGAGAAGGAAAGAGTATTGGAAGGGAAAGGTGAAAAGAGTTAGGACATGAGATGAAGGAAGGTGCTAACACTGGGTGAAGAAGAGAGGGGAGAAGTGGGATGGAGAATAGACCTTAAGACTTCTCTAAGACTGCTAACAGACAAAAAAATACTCTGTAAACAGTAACCATGGTATCTTCTAAAGAAGTCTCCAATAGCCACAGATCCATCTGCATCCCCAGAACCCTAAGGATGAAGGGCAGTAGCAGAAACAGATAGACCAAACTTGTTCTCTTCATGCTGATGCCAGAATTATGAGTGGGCAGGTCGGTAGTGAAGAGACACAGAACCCCACCAGACATAAACTATTTTTGCTCCAGGTGCAGCAAACTCCCTATTGTGCAGTACTATGCCCAAGAAATGCAGGCCTAGCAGAGAGATTAAATAGCTCAAATGCAGCATCAAGTGAACATAATTAAACTACTTCCAGACTCCAGCTTATAAATCCCCATTCAGACAATGTGTTAGACCATGTGGATTCACTGCTTGAGTCTTTGCTAGCAATGGAATCTCTGCATCTGGATGACATGACCTAAACTACACTATCTGGATTCTTGAGAAAGCAATGCTTCCCCTCTCTTAAGGGATATTTTTAAACAAACAGGACTTTGTTGTGGGAGCAGGCCAAAGAAGTGAAGCATAAAACTAGCCTGGAAAAGCTGAATAATTAACAGTTGAAAAACCTCTCATCTTTCAAGACACTGTGGCAGTGGCTCTGAACCTTTCCTACTCTTGACACTAGGACTGGCTACTGAGGAAGTCATGACTATACCTTCCTGTTGTACCACTTCTAGCTCAATGTCCAAGCTTGGAGGCATTCAGGGACATGCGATTTCTGTGACTTTTACTACTGAGCCTAGCTGAAATCACCAGACAGGAGACACAAGCAAGGACTGAGAAAAAAGAGCAGCTCCATTTCCTACTATCACTGGCCTGTTGAGTGTTTCTCAGCTTTTCAGACAGGGATGTAGCTGAGCGCCACCAGTCAGAAATGAAAACAAGTGGCAAAAGTTTCACCAGAGAAGAAAAGTCCCCCTATACTGGTTGCTTAGGGAGTCTCAGCTCCTGAACAGGACTCCTCTGGGCTCAGCCTCACACCACCTCTTCTGCCCACTGACACTTTGGCAGCTCCTGGGCAATGCAACTGAAGCCTGTAACACAGTGAGACACTCACCTCTCTATGCATTCTCCTATGTCTTCTTCCATCCCTTTCTCCTTCTGCTCTGTGTCTTTTCTGAGAGTCTCTCACCATACTACAGGGTCTCTTCCCAGGCATTTTGAAAAGCTGCATTAAAGTTACAATAGAACCATACTAGAACAAGACAAACCAGTTCCCAACTGTTTTGTGAAAGAAATGCAAATGAAGCCTTGGCTATCTAGCAAAATTTTCACTTTTCTAGAAGTTACTGGAGACGTTCCTTCCCTTGAAGGCATCTCTGCCTATGTGGACCTTCTCATGGAGAAACTGCTTTTTGCTTTCTCCATCTTTTATGGTTTTGCATAGCCTAGAGCTTCAAGCCCTAAGCACAGGGCTTAGGGTTGGAGGAACAAGGAATATGGTGATGCTGAAGGGAGAACAAGACTTGAAGGCACATTCAAAACTACTGTCATTGCTCTTCAGTTACTTTAGTAACTGGTACAGATGTAGTAAAAAGTCCATTTCATCCACTTGAAATACCAGGTGGACAACATGGATGGTATGTGCAATGGCTTGCCCATGGGAGACTCCAGCCAGCCCAGCAACTGCATTTAAATGCTATGGGTGGCAAACTGTGTGGATTTTCATGGAGCCACAGATAAATAACATTTGCAGAACTCAGCAGCTGGGATACAGCAGTGTTTGCAACCATAAGCATAGAGCACTAACCTTTAGAGGCAGGTATGCTGGGTGTAAAGCACAGCCCAGGTCCTGCAAGTGTCTAGATGTCACTGGAGCAGCTGGGAGGGTGGCTGGGGAGGTCAGCAGGCCCCATCCCAGGTACTGCAGTCCCTGCTGACGTCAGTGGAAGTTCAAGGCACTTAACACCTCCCAGGACCAGCCTGTGAGAGCAACTTCCAGAAGGAAACAATCTTGAAAACAGATCATGTGCTGCTAAATGTTGCATAGATGCAAAAAGGGCAGAGCAGTGTGTCTTGCAAAATGTATCTTCTTTAGCACAGTATCCCCAAGCTGTGAGCTTATTCACTCTTGGCTCTCTCTTCCCACTGTCTTATCTGTTATGATGTTGGCACAGAGCTGAGTCCAGTGGGACTACAGAGATGGAAAAAAACCAGCGAATGTTCTCCAGGTTTTCTTTTCTAATAGAATTCCCTAACTCCCAACCTACTTAAGGGGGAGCCATGAGCTAAAGTAAAATTATAGTTTTGTCTTCTTCTCAAGCCAGATATCTCCAGAGGGAATTCTGCTCTCATTGTACTTTTCTTCCAGAACTACTACCACCACCACCACAGCACCTTGCAAGGAAAACAGATTCTTTCTGTTCCCTGATAAAGTTTTCAATTAACAAAGGTAGATTAAATGAACAACCTTTATCAATTCTATTTCGTTATTCTTTATACTAGTTCTTCTATGCACTGGAATTTTATATTTAATCTTTTATAGCCAGTCTGAGCATTTATATAGTTATAAAGTCTGCAGCTGCTATATGTGATTTGGCAAAGAAAGGATAGAGTATGTTTGGGGGGGAAAAAACACTCCCAGGTCTTCTTATTTATTTTTGGAAATGCTACATTTCTAGATAAAGTGAAGTTAAATCAATTAAAAATAGTGCTCAGTGAAGCAGCTTCAATTGCAAACTTTTGGAGTTATTCAGTTATTTCAATGAAAATTTGTCTTTTTTATTCTAGCAGGAAAATTAAGCAAGCAACACTTTCTGTACCAGGCATGGTAAAAACACTCAGCAATTCTGTGGCTTTCAGAGGTCTGTTCTCTCTGTTGTGTTTTTAATGTCATGAATCGCTGCACCCTGGATACCAGAGGCAAAGCAATCCTATCTTCTTAAATCAGCAAAGATGACTTAAATACACTGACATTTATGTATGGTCCACCCAAAGGATGCCATATCTTATATATGAGCAATTATCCTTTATCCCCATATCTTACTGAATATATACATACAGGATATTGTATCTGTGGGACCTCAAGGCTACCATAGGTGCTAAGAGTTAATACAGAATGAACCTCCAGACCTTGATCATTTTCCATTACATTATATTCAACACAGGTTAGTACATTTACCTTGTTTATTGATTCACTTTACATACAAGGAACATCCCAGTGGATATTGCTTTCCCTTTTAGTGTGGTGATAATAGCCATAATAAAACCAAACTAAACCAAAATAACAATTTGGTTTTCTTTTGAAATATTTCTCATTTACAGCCT
This sequence comes from Sakesphorus luctuosus, assembly GCA_013396695.1. Taxonomy (NCBI): domain Eukaryota; kingdom Metazoa; phylum Chordata; class Aves; order Passeriformes; family Thamnophilidae; genus Sakesphorus; species Sakesphorus luctuosus. The sequence goes on from VWZD01001890.1 coordinate 1,391,999, forward strand.
GGCTTCTTTTGTTTTTAGCAGAGGTCAAAGATGCACAGTAAGACACAGGGTTGCTGCTCTCTGGCATGAACATAGAAATCCCTTTTGAGAGGTATGACAAGATCTCTGGGTCCGCACAAAAAGCATGACATGACAGGATGTGACTACACCAGGCTACACCTCTGGTCCTACAAAAAAAGAAGTTTAATTATGCAAGAAATAAAACAGCCCTAACATCTGCTCTGCATCAGAAGGAATAATAGCTGAACCTGTAATAGTCTACCCAACTTGCGATAACAAGACAAGATGACAGCTTAAGCCTCCTTCAGCTCTGTGGACACATTCTGTGAAGGCAAGAGTCTGTGACATAAAATATGACAGCTAGCAAAGAAGGGTGCACTACTTTCAGAAGCTCCCCAATCTCTGTTCTCTTTGCATCTCTGGAAAAAGGCACAAAGATGGAGCAAAGAAAAGGACAAGAGAATTGAAAACAGTCAGCAAACAAATTGTTTAGCACAGCAGAAAATAAAATCTGAGCTCCAACGTCAGAAATGCCAGCAAGGACTCTCAAGGATATTCAATGTTGCCTGACCAACAGTCACAGGAGTAGCCTAGCGGAGAGAAGTAGTATTCCAGCAGAGGCAGGGAGTGTTTTATAATTCTTTGTTTAGTTATGGTGTTGTAGCTCTGGTCTCATGGGAAGCACAGTGGAAGATTAAATGGCAGCAAAGACCGTGCTGCATCCTTTATCTGCTCATGTCTAGATTTCTTTCACATATGAGTCTCTTGTAAAATGCTGAACCTTTCATAAAAAAAAAAAATCAAGTGCAAGGGGAAACAAGGAAGGGGTCAGCTGGACTCAGCTTGACCTTTATTTTTTTTCCTCCATAAACTAACACTTATGTGTTTGGGAGCAATGAACTAAGTACGGACTTCGCTCAGACAAAGACAGATTCAAGATTAAAGGGGAGACTTTTTTGTATTATGCAATGCTCTGTGATAGACTATTGTTGGTCCTTGCTGTGCAGATGTAGCCATGGCTGATTATCCCTACTCCCAAATCTCTTTATTCACCTGGACTGTTTGGTTTCCAAGAGAATGATTCTCTAGTGACTGATTTATTTCTGCAGAAATGCGTATGTAAAACTAACTTGTTTTACAACTGTTCACCATTGCACATCCTCTACCCTTAGCAACAGGCAAAAATTATTTTACAAACCATATAGTAATCCACTGTAGTGTTTTTTGTTCTTTGTTTTTTTAATATTGTATATGATGTGAAGATTTTGTGGCTTGTAATAGGAATTCACTGGACATGAGGATAGAATCCAGAATGAAAGTTGTGGAAGGAAAATTAGCAGTGAGAAATCCCCTATTATCATGGAAACAAAACCACAGCAAATCTTTATACTGAAATATCCTTGAATTTCTGTAATGTTTATAAAATTCTGCATTCAATTTTAAATTTGCTCTTATTCATGTGATAGGCACCAAGAAACTACCTCTACAGTAATGTAAAAATACTAGCACTGAGTATACAACAGTCCTGGCTCTCTGGGGAGGTCCCAGATGATTGGAAGTTGGCGAATGTCACCCCAATCCACAAAAAGGGCTGCAAGGCTGACCCTGGCAACTAAAGGCCTGTCAGCCTGACCTCCATGTCTGGCAGGGTTATGGAGCAGATCATCCTGAGTGCAATGACACAGCACCTTCAGGATGGACAGGGCATTAGACCCAGCCAGCATGGGTTTAGGAGGGGCAGGTCCTGTCTGACCAACCTGATCTCTTGTTACGATCAGATGACCCACCTGGTGGATGAGAGGAAAGCTGTGGATGTGGTCTATCTGGACTTCAGCAAGGTCTTTGACACTGTCTCCCACAATATACTCCTGGAAAAGCTGATAGCCCATGGCTTGGACAAGGGTACCCTCTCCTGGATTAGGAGCTGGCTGGAGGATCGGGCCCAGAGAGTGCTGGTGAATGGAGCTGCATCCAGCTGGCGGCCNCATGAGCCAATAGTGTGATCAGGTGGCCAAGAAGGCCAAAGGGATCCTGTCCTATATCAAAAGTAGCGTGGCCAGCAGGACCAGGGAAGTGATCCTTCCCCTGTACTCTGCGTTGGTGAGGCCACACCTTGAGTATTGCGTTCAGTTCTGGGCCCCTCAGTTCAGGAAAGATATTGAGGTGCTGGAGCGGGTCCAGAGAAGAGCAACAAGGCTGGTGAAGGGACTAGAACATAAGTCCTGTGGGAAGAGGCTGAGGGAGCTGGGGTTGTTTAGTCTGGAGAAGAGGAGGCTCAGAGGTGACCTCATCACTGTCTAGAACTACCTGAAGGCAAGTTCTAACCAGGTGGGGGTTGGTCTCTTCTCCCAGGCACTCAGCAATAGGACAAGGGGCCACAGGCTTAAGCTCTGCCAGGGGAAATTTAAGTTGAATATCAGAAAAAAATTCTTTGCAGAGAGAGTGCTCAGGCATTGGAATGGGCTGCCCAGAGAGGTGGTGGATTCACCTTCCCTGGAGATTTTTAGACGCAGATTGGATGTGGCACTGAGTACCATGATCTAGTGAATGGACTGGAGTTGGACCAAGGGTTGGACTTGATGATCTTGGAGGTCTTTTCCAACCCAATCGATTCTATGATTCTATGATATGCTGTGTGTAGCTGGATAGAGGAGAGGAAAGATGTAGATCAGCAAAACAGCACTATACTTTATAAAAAGAGAGACATACAATGTCTTCTTCCTGGATAAAGGGGTAGCTCTGTTTCTTTTATAATGTATTAAGTAGTTTCCAAATAAATTAGTTGGTTCCCAGTGTTTTGCATTTGTAGAATGTTCCTTGAGAATAGTAAAACTGAAGCTTTCTAATAGAAAATGACACTGCAGAGATGCATCACAAAAAAAACAGTATCATAAATTGCATGATCTGAATACTGGTACAGAAGCCTAAGGGGGAGAAAAAAAAAATAAAGATTAAGGAAACTCATTTGTACACAAAGAACAACAGAAAACAAGCTCTGGAATCCAGGAGAAGGCAAGAAACATGTCTGAATGTCTCCTGTATTTCTTGGTGAAAATAAGAGCAGAAGAAAAGCAGGATGTCAGCATTGCAATGTATTATAAATACACAGTAGGAAGGAAGAGGTGAATGATACTTTCTGATAGCAAACTTCTGAAGCTTTCAAAGAGCAGGATCTCCTGGAGATCAGTGACTTCATTTGACTGTCAGACGGGAGGATGAGCATGTATATTTGCAGCATAACTGGAGGGAATTTGTTACATCAGAAAGCAAAAGGTGGCAGAAAAGGAGAGGTTATTTTAGATTATGACTGAGAAGACCAGATTAGAAATAATTGAGTTTTCTTTGGTAGGGACAATAAGCACAGTAGGTGTCATAGGATCATAGAATGCCTTGGGTTGGATGAGACTTCAAAAATCATATAGATACAAGAGAATCAAACCAAAGAAAGTCAGAGATCTTTTCAGGAAAAGGAACAGAGAAACAAAGACAAGAGAGGAGGGGTTTCTAAATCAGACAATTTGAAATGGTGGAGAATTCAAAAGTAGAGTGAAAGGTTGACATGGCTTCATTAGGAACTCTCTGAGAATGTGAAAGTTGAAAAGGAATCATAAAAAATGTGATCCAGGAAAAGCAACTAAGGATGAGAACAAAAAGCATGGATGAAATTAGAAAAGCTACTGCAAGAATGTACAAGAAATGAGAACACAATGCAGCTACATGTTAGAAATTGAGGAAGACAGAGATTCACTCCTTACTAAGAAAAAATTACACAGAAAAGACTGTCAGTTCTTTCACTCTTTGTAGTAGTTTTTAATAATGTCAGTGTTAATCCAATAATTAACAAGATATTTACATTTTTTAAAAAATTGAGATATCAGAAAAGGGAAAAGTATGTTTAGAAAATTAAAGAAGTTGCATACCATCATGTTCACTTCTAAGAATTTAGCTAAGGCAACCTGAGCTAGTTGTGATTATTTTGAGGATTTATGGATTACTGTATGAATCTCAGAAAAATCAATCTCAGAATTCTGTAAAAGCGGGATTTAGAAGATCAGGAAGCTTAATTTTCATACATTAATTAAAATAATTTTAAAACATAGAGAAAATAATTAAAATATTAAAAGGAGAAATCTGTATGTGTATAAAGTCAACTCATATTAAGGCCACCATATTTCCTTTTCACACATGAATGACAGTCTCTTGGATATTGCAGAAATAGTCCCTGTAAAGTGTCCTGACACAGGCACTACTTATAAACAACGAGGGAAGTAGAATTTAGGCAAAACATCCATAAGATTCTTTCTATACAATTAATTGGAAATCCTACTCTAAGCATACCTATTAATAAAGGGATTTATTGATATTTGAAGACAGGTACTATAAATAGGATCTTTATATCCTACATCTATGACATCAAGGTGAAAAGGTTGACAAGCACTTGGAGTACAAGCTCAGAAATCAATGTGATCTTGGGAGATGAAATCGTCCAAACAGTCTGATATTCTTGAAAGCCAATTTTTAATAGCTCCTGTGAAATCCAAGCATCTTGCACAGTTGGGGTGAACTGCCCTCCAGAGATGCCTGTGCCTCTGCATTGCAACTAAATGAAGCCCAGGGAACTGCACAGAGAAAATGCTTATTTTTTGAGTGTCTTTTGTAAGGTAAGATAAATTCCAGTACAGAAGAACTGAAATGCAGATACAGAGCAGACAATATTTGTGTCTGGGCAACAGTTCAGCAGGAAAGATCTCAGAGGTACCTCAGATCTCAAACTCATGATGAATCAAATGTGTTGTTTTGCAGAAGAAACAATTCTCATTGTGGGCTATATTAAGAAGATTGTTCCATAAAAGACATAGAGCATTTATTCAGTCCTTCTCAGAATTGACAAGGCCACATCTTATATCCTGTGCCCAGTTTTGGAGGAATGGCAGAAAGAATCCATTCCTGAAGGTAGAGCTTCAGAAAACATCACCTATTGATATTCTCCTCAACCTTACAGCTGTACACTTCTTTAGTACAAAAACCTTCTCTCAGCTGTATGATTCACTTAATAAAATATTACTGGATATTAAAGTGTTCTAGTAAAATAATTTATGTAACAGAGAAAATTGGTGTTTGAACTGTGGAATCCAGTTGTAAAGAGGCAACCTTGGCTTCCCTACACAGGAAAACTTCCTCCAAAGGCTATATTTGCCCTGCTTGAAAACTATCTGGCTGGCTCCAGAGCAGATCACTCCAGCTCAGGGAGAAGTCTGTGTATGCAGATGTTGCAGATAGGGATGGGATCAAATTCCTGTTTTGTGTCCTCATAAAAGTGAAGAATTAGGCACAGGCTGCAGCTCTCCAGATCTCTCATACTGGCATCTCTTGTCATCATTACACTTACATTACAATTGCTGTCCAAAATTATTTATGCCAGAGCGTGAATTCTGGGGGTGAAAACAGAATTCTGGGGATGCTCAGTGGTATATCAAAATCTGCTCACAGCAAGAGTGAGCAGTCTTACAGCTGGTCCCTTGGAGAGGTCAGCCTAAGGCCAGGGATATGATGTGTCCAAAATTCTCCATTCATCCTGCTAGGAAAAAAGAGGGAACAAGCCATCTAAACAAGGTAAGGCTTTTACTATCCCAAATAGAGTTCAGCATGTGGACTCTTGCCTGTGCTGGAAAAGTTAAAGAGAAAAGCAGCAACTGAGAGGAGGAAGATGCCTGATGCTGATGACATTACATATGTCATCTTGAAGAGCTGATGAGGGAATATTAATCCTCTTGACACATAAAAATATTGAAGGCTTTTAGATGTGAAATACTAGAATTGGGTGGGAATCTGACCAGACGTTGTTGTACTTTGGGCTTGTTTGGATTTCTTCCAAGAAGCATTTCAATATTTTGCAATCAAAGTAAAGAACCTTTGAAACATCTCCCTCAACACAACAATGGTAGTCATTCCCTCTATGAGGCACAACCATCATACAAAGCACTGGAATTTTGAATTGTTCATTAATTATCTCATAAAAGCTGCAGAGAATACACACAGTGCCAGCTCATCAGCTGGTGTAAATCAATGCAAATCCAATGTCTCCCATCTGAAGCCCACTAAAAGCACTAAAAGTCATTTAGCTGACATTTCTGCAGTACAGATTTGTTTATTTTATAGACCCAAAATACAGGCTAAATGAAATGTTTGTACAGGATGTAAAGCCAGAGATGAAGTGTGCTGTTGCTTTTATCTCCCCTTTTTCTCACCAATATTAAGCACACAATGGAAAATGAGTGGAATGACACTGTGGAGCTAATCTTGCTTCCTTGATGCAGGATGCTGGAGATCTCCACACATTCTCTGGCCATACTGTGGTCTGACAGGTCTCCTTCACACCAAAAGAAGTGAGAAACTGCAGGATTTTGTGAGTTCCAGCTTCTCCCTTCCTTTTGCTTTCCCAGGCTTAAGAGGTACTTCATCTTTCATATGCGTTCCTCATATCTCAAAGCACGGACCTTCAAAATACACAGAGCTTTTTCCTCTGTTGAAAAGAGAAGTAAGTAAAGAAGTTTCTTCACAAAAATTTCCATGCATTTTTTAATCCCCAAATCCTGCTAGTTGAACATTCCTCCAAGACCCAAACACAGTAAACTAGAATATGTGTAAAGGTGATAAAATAACTAAGTTCTGATCACCAAGGCATTCAATCACATGCCAGACTTAAAATCAAAAAAATGACCGTGCTTTTTATATTTTTAAATACAAACTCCTGCATTTGAAACACAGACATTTAACAGAGAATTAGTAGGAAACTTGCAATTACAGCTAGGTACATACTCTAATTTTATCCTCATGTAAATCTAAAACAGCTCTTCACCCTTACACTAAATTACTCTCATTTTACACCATGGTTCATGATTTTAATATGATCAATATGCAAAGTTAACAGTTCCTTAGTGGATGTAAATCAGTTTCCCACACAGCAGTTGCTCTTTCCTGAAGTATTTTCATCTGGGTTGACCTTTCTACTAGAAGATAAGCTGTTATATATTTGAATATTCACATTTTACAGTCTTCTATAAACAAATATTTTCAATGCAATACTTGTCAAAGATGTAGGAACACAAGTTCAATACTGTATAAAACAGCTGTTCTTTTAATTCTGTGCTTTAGACACTTCAGGCATTTACACAGAACATCCAGTACTAGCCAAAAAAAAGAAAAGAAAAAACAGTTGATATTCACTTTCTGTTACCACAGACCTGTGTAACATAAATTTTCAGTCTTATGGGAAGCTTTTTCAACAGCCTTTTTTTAGCTAGTAGTTAATAACAATGATTTTTGCAGAGTTCTCAGTAGCAGCACATTTCCTAGAGTGCGAGCAGATAAATTAAATGGCAAAAGATGAATTGATGAAGAATTTGTGACTATGGATGTGAGAATAGGGAGAAAAAATATAAGATTTGACGGGTTTGGTCTTTTTCTTTTCATGCTGTTTTCTAGCAACCTGTCTTTTTCCCCTGGGATATAGAAGCTGCAGTTGTTTTGCACATTTCTGTGTAAATTTTGCTGCTTCATCACAGAAATATGCAACCATCATTTTAGAAGACTATGACCCATACAATAGGAGGGTATAGAATTATATATTACCTGGCCAGAAAATGAGCAAAGGGTCTAGGGCAGACACTGAGTCCTGATTGTTACCAGAAGGAGGGAAGTGTGGCTCTGTGGAAATGCACAGCATCACACGGACAAAAATACATGTTGAAATTCCCCACCCTATCTAATTTTGGTTTGTGTTTTTGTATGTTGCTCTTTTGTTTAATTTTCTCAAAACAAATGTTAACATAGGTATATCCAAGTCAAGATGAACTACTGAATATCAGCTGAAAAGAAAATGTTCTTTGATTATGTTTATTTCAATTTCAAGTCATGGAGAATGGCAATAAATTTACAATTAATCATGAAAGATTCATGGACTTTCATTACTTTCTTCAGTATTGTTAACTCAAACCATATCTTCCAGAAATGTGGCCAACATTCATTTTTTACAGCATGGGAGCTGAAGCATCTGTCTTGGCCCTTGTGTGCCCATATATGCATCCATACACCCTAAGGCATGAAGTCACTGGAGCCAGGATGATTGAACCTTTACGGAGCCTGTCCCCCCATCATGAATAGTTTAAGGAGAGTTTGCTCCTCTTTCATCTGTCTGTAACTTAACCGAAGCAATCAATTGGGAAAAGCAGAGCCGTGCCCTGCCATGCATCACGTGGACTATATTTGGGCAAAGAAGTCATCTGCTGAAAGTCCTAACTGTAGTAATTGAGATCAGTAAATCAACTTTGCAAAGAAATATGAAGTTCAAGAGCCTTAGAGACATTGGTAAATATTTCCCCCACCCACCCTATCTTTCTCATTACTGAAAATCCATGAGAACTGTCTGACTGGAATGCTTTGGTTTGAAGCCTGATTGAATCTTGGACAAGATGCTGCACAAAAAGCATTTTCTTCCAGCAATCTACCAATCATACTAATAGTTGTTCATTTCAGATTTATCACTCCTCTTAAGAAGTCAAAAACTCTATTGTTACAGCTTCCAACGCTAAGAAAATCTGCCAGAGGTGAGAGACAGAGAAGATAATTGTGATTGAAGGAAATTGATTTAAGTTTTAATGAATTTTGATTATGCATATATCTGTTTATTTCCATACAGTTCTTCACACTTTATTGACATCAACCCTTCCACCAGCAGTAAATAACAATCCTGTATTTTAATTGGTCTTTTCCCTCATTAGATCAGTTGTAGGAGTCACAATTCCTAACAGATTCATAAATAAAATAGCAGTTTATAACATTCAGTTCTGATAGCTTGCCAGATAAGACCTCAAGACAGGATAGCAGTTGTCTACAAGTGCTACATTTCATATGTTTCTAACTATCCTTCCTCAGTAAAATTTCACATATTAATGATGGTATTCTTGAATTTGTTTTAGATGGAAGAAAAAAGGTCAATGATCATTTTAAATTGCAAGTTCCAATATAAATTTTAAAACCTTTTTAAAACTGAAAAACTAATAACATTGATTATATCCTTGCTTATTCCAAAGACTAAATTAAAGGAGTTTAGTGATAAATTTGAAAATTTAGAGTAAAATTAACAGATTACATGAAACATGACTTGGTACAACCCATTAAATGTTAGACTGTAAATTTTTCCCTTCAGCTTTAAATAAACCTTCATTCCAGGTAAAACGGGTCAAAATTTCTATTTCTTTCTCCATGTAGAGATGGACATTGCAGTTTCCAAGTGTAATTTTGGGGGTTTTTTAAATGAGAAAAATACACCATGTAGGCACTGAACTGAAACTGGGGTTTCGGTCCATTATCAAAGTATAGTGAGATGTCAACTATTTGCCAGGCATGACTCATTTAAAGGTATGCAAAAATATAAAGGTAATGATATCAAAATCACACACTGAAACCCAGCCTTAATTTGGCCACTCAGAGAGGTGTCCCGCTGTTGCAAAACATTACGGGCACTTCAGCTCCCTCTTATTTTCATAAACTGCAGCTGCTAATATTTTTCAGAGACAAACTCGTGAAACTGTCGAACACTTTCGGAAAACACAACTGCTAAACAGGACGAAAGAAATCATTCCAGCTTTCTGATTCTCTTGGGAAAGTATCTGTTTTGACACCACCACCACCCAAACTGGAGAAGCAGTAGAGACTCTATAAAACCTTAAAATTACCTTATTAGTATTGCTTTTCTTGGAAGGCACTTTGATACTATAGTGATGGTTACATCACCTTAACCAAGATGTAATCCAGATCTCTGTATGACCTGAAGTGACCAAATCCCAAGATAATAGCCTTTCAGAGCTACAATTTGGGTTATTTTACTTTGTTTACAGATGGTAGCATTTCAGTAAGATTTTCCAAAAGAGAAAGAGCTATTTTAGCATGCAAAGCGTTTTGGGCTAGGCTCATAATTACCTCATCCAACACAGATACAAAAGCAGCTATGATGAGAAGTTTCACAATATTCCTTGCACATAGCTGTTTCTTATTTTTTTATTCACCATAGTATGGATTTTTCTCAAGTAACCCTTTCCTCTGTTTTTTATGGGTTCATTTCATGACATCATTTTTAGAAGGCATCAAGATCAGTTTGAGGCAATTGTGTGACCCTGTAAATCTTCTTGGTCACAACAGGAATCCTCATTAATATGTGAAAATCATGGTGGCTCTCAATACTACTCTAGTTAAAAAAAAAAAAAAAAAGCAGGACGATTTGAGTATCACCTGCAACCAAGTGTTGGGCAAACCACTCTATTTCTCTCTACTGTGTTACTACCTACAGGGTGAAATATTGTCACTCACAGCTCCAAGCCCTGGAGATTAATTTATTTCTCTTCCCACCAAGTGATAAAATTATCCTCAGATTCATAGTATAAAATCAGAAAGATGGAGCAAATTCTAACCTTTAAACTTTGCTACCAGTGAACAAATTAGTTTCCTCCTACTTCATGCATCTCCTTTTTTCTGGACTTCCAGGGAGAGGAAGAGCCCTTTGTCCTTTGTCCCAGCCTCAACTATCTAGAAAGTGCAATGAAAATCAGGCTTCAAGGTTTATTAGTAAATTGTCTGACTGCTGGGCCTTTCCTCACAGAAATGGGCTCAGTACTTAAAAGAAATTCCACTATGTTTTCTAATCACTTGCAGCAACTAAAAATTGAAGATCATTATAAACATTAGGCCTGGCAGCATACTAAAATCTCTTTCCTCTCTAATATGGCTCATGCTGGAGGCCTGATCCACTGGCTTCTATTTTGGGAGGTGAAAGAAGGTAGTCACTGGTGTACTATTAAAACTAGAATTTCTTCAAGATATTTGCATCACTTAAATAGGTCATAAAAAAAAGGCAGAAGCAGTATTTACTATGCTATTAAGGTAAACAAAAATAGCAATCCACAGGTAATTAAGAAACAGATTGAGTCTGGCAGGTGAGTTCCAGCAATCTGGTTTTAATTTTCAAACGAGGGATTAGAGCCAAGCTATAGACCTGCCATAACAAATTAACTATATTCCCATACTTACATGGCTTGTTTCTTTTCACTTCTACTTTCATTTTACATTAGCAGCATTTGGCGCTCTGATGTAGAAACAGAACTACTCATGTCTTAATCAACTCTAAGCCCTGGATTGGTTTTATGGTGAAACTACAGCCACTGTACAGCAGCCAGCATGGGCCCATCCTGCTAGTCCATGCCTGTGCAGCACTGAGCCCAGGACCCAGCATCCACATTTAGCTCACAAGAAAGAGAGAAGATTCACTTACATTTTTGAGAGGAAATGATCTGTCAGTGAAATGATTCACATGCAGAATCTACAGGAGGGGGGGGGAAATTTATAAAACCACTACAGAAATATCATGATAGGACCAAAAACCACTCAAGTGAATTGAACATGATGAATCAAAGAGAAAGTGTTGGAGCAAGTTTATGGAATATATTTTAAAAAAGAATCAATTTGATTTTATTTTCTACTGAAGTCTTGAATGTAAGCTGGCATGTCTCTTCAGGGCATGTTTTCAACAGTAACACAGACACGAAAGAAGTCTGGACTGGCTGCAATCCACCTTTGAATTAGACTGCATGGCCCAGGACCCCTTCATACAACCTTCCTATTGGTGTGCCCACCATACTGACTGCCAGAGCTTCATTCTACATGTGTTACTGGTGCCCTTGTGCCACTACCTGGCTTCAAATACAGTGAGGTCAGGTGTGAGCACCTGCATGATGATTACAGCCCAGCTAATATGCTCCAAAGAGCCAGAGATGCTTCCAAAAAAAGGACTTACAGAGTTAGAGTACTCCTGTAGCCTTGAAAGTTTTACTCACTGGCCCTTTGGCAGGCTTTTTTTGCCTATGCATTACCTATAAGTACAGCAGGAGTCAGGAAGTAGTCTAACCCTTGGGTTCAGAATGAAAATAGTCCTGTGCAAAACAGTAGCACTGAGAACAAATGCAAGCTCTTGGATAGCAAGTATTCCATGCCAAAAGCAGGAGCAAAGGAAAGGATTGCATGTAAGACTTACCCTTTCAACAGATACCACTGTGCAGAAATGCTTTCTGCAACTTAATGTACATCTACTTTGATTCCTTTTGCTTAGACCAAAATCCATTAATGAGGCCCAAGAGTCTAAAAACTGACAAATGACAGAAGTGAATTATGATTGCCATTTTTCAGTAATAGAACAATAAAAAATGAAGAAATGGTGCCTTTTTTTTAATTTAAGTTTTACTACAGTTTCACATTTTAATGGACAAACTAAGCTTTTGTGAAGACTTTGCCAAAAGTTTTATTTTATTTCTAGTTTCAGTGCTGTTATTTTCAATACACAAGTACCAGAATTCAAAACTGTCTTTTAAAGCACATTTCCCATATAAAATCTAGTTTCGATCAGCAACAACTGACTCTGCCCAGTGTAAAGTTCTTGGGTTTGGAAAAGAGGAAGAATTTGGAGCAAGAATATGTCATATCTGTAGACCTTTCTAATGTGCAGACCTTGCAGCAAGGTCAAATGACACATCCCTATAGGACCCTTCTTTAACTACCCACCAAGACCGCTTTCAAACGCTCAGTATTCACAAAACCTTCCACTCTTCATTAGTGACTACTGCACCAACAAAGTTCCTGGCTGACCTTGGTACATCAGAACAGTGTGCCAGGCTGCCCATCATGCTTGGCAACACTGTCCTGCTTTCCACAACCTCCCACCTTGCTGTTTACATCCATCTGACATCTCTTGTGCAACACCTAGGCTAAATGCTTTGAGACACTGAGCATTTCTTCTGCCGCGTGTTTCTACTGCATCAAGTGTGCTGGGCTGCCAATCCACAATTACACCTCCTAGGTGACATGATACAAATACAGACTGTGGTCAGAGTTGTATTTCCATCAAAAATATGTGTCATGCTCCTACTGGATACGAAAGATGAGAGACAGAACTTATTAAATCAATGCCAAAAAATATGGTCTTTACTACCTAAAGTGGAGTGATGATCTTACTTTATTAAAGCATTTGTCATTTCATTCCATTTAAGAAATTAGGCTATGATCCAACAAATACTTAAGAAAATAATAATGAACTAAACCATTTCACCTGGTGTAAACTGGTACAGGTTCCTTACCATCTTCATTAGCTTAGTGGAGTGAGATGAAATTAAGCACATTTCATCTTCGTGCCTGAGACTGTTCACGTTTGAGGAAGCAAATATGAATAATATTAATTTTCCTTGTAAAATCCAAAGTACTGTGTCAGTACATTATTTTTACTTACCAAGTAAAAGTCTGGTAAATAAAAATAAGCAATATTGCAGAAAATTGTTTCCCATAAAAGGAAAGAGTCCATCTTTCCATAATGGAGCTCTGTGCTGGCACCATCTGTGGATCTCAGCAGCGACAGTAGAATAAGTATTAGAAACCCACAATGCTCCCTCAGAGAAAGTTTCCTCCTACCTGGAATTCAGGGGAAAATCTCAGATTTTCCACTGCGGTGTAGACAGACCACAGGAGCAAGGTTTTAGTTCCCGATGCTCACAGCAAAAGGGGAGTAGGGAAAGTTACCATTTCAACCTTGACAAAAAGAAATGTATTTTGTTGTAATACAAGTTACTGGTGGCATCCAACTTCATGGAAAAGTTGGCTTGGATGCCCAAAAAGTTAACAAAAATAACCAGAGTTACAACAGCTAAAGCTGTTGTACATGGTAAGGTGGCACACCCTTATCTGTGAGTGTTTAATCTCCAAGTATTTGAGATTAAGAAAGTGTGCCATATGATAAATACCTTACCTCTTCTATGGGAGTTTGTGCAGCTCCCTCTGAAGCACCTGGTGTTTATCAGACTCAGTGTGGTGAGCTGAAGTGACTGTGGGGCTGAGCCAGCAAAAGAGGCACCATGCTTCCATTTAGAAGCTAGAGGTTCCCATCCCCCAAATTATGTGAGCTGAGCACAGAAGTCATCTGTTCACTCTGCTGAACACAAACTTACTGTGTGTGAACATCTTGGAGATGTGAGCTCCCACCCATCCAATTCCTTGCTTGGGTGCAGGTGTGCAACTCTCCTGACACCTTTGAGGAAGGAGAAGCAGAGGCTGTTGTACCTGCAAAACTGCCTGTCTTGCAGACATGGGGGGTTTTGCACAATGTGAGGGTTTGGGCATATATATTTTTTTCATGTTCAGTTTTTGGACCTTGCTGTACTGCCTATGGTTACAGTGTACAATGCCTGACTCTGCCCTTGGAAGATACTTAAGTCCATACAGCTGTATATCAGCACCTCTGTTATGGGTTTAGCCAGGTAGGCCTAAATTTGGGCCTTGGAGTTCAGATTTGGGCCTGAAATTGTCAGCTGCCTTGAGCTGGGCCGGGCTAGCTGGCAGCTGACCTCTTCTAGCCAATAGTATTTTATTCCACCCCATCTTACATCATCTCAATAGCAGTAAAGTCCAGTGTGTGGGTGTGGCTTGGGCAGTTCCACCATGGCTGAGCTGCAGGGAAGACGTGCTACCGGTATGATGCCCTGTTAGGCCTCGCTCCTGCTATTGCCACTCCTTGCCTTTTGTTTAAGTTCAGGGAAGTAGAAATATTTTGTTGTTACTCTTTCTGTGTCTTGCTGGGTGTCTTTTGGCTTCAGAGTGCTTATGAATCTGGAGTAATACACTTTGTATTAATTGGGGAGTGGGAGATTATTTCTTGTTGTATCTTGTTAAAACTTGTGTAAGAGTGTGTTATATTGTAGTTTTCTTTTAATTTTCTCTTTTCTGTATAAATACATGTAGTTAGTTTCAGCATAAACCGGGCTTTTGAAGTTTTTTTCCTCTCTCCCTCTTTCTTCTCCCTTTGGCTGGCTGGGGGGAGAAGAACCTTTTCTCTGTACTTGGGCAGTTGGCGTTTTTCCAGCTCAACCCAAGACAACCTCCTTCCCTTCTTGTGGAAATTCCTATCTGCATATCAGCAAGGGACATCAGCTGTCCCAGAATCACAAGGACCTTTCTCAAGGCTGTAACTGACACTTTTCCAAGTTATTTATTCCATGTGGGGCAAACACTTGAACAACGGGAAAATAATGTAAAAGTATAGACTGTCAGGAAACAGGTTCTCCATTAACGTAGGTGCCTTAAACTAAGGATATACAAATACGGATTTCAATAGGAGATTCATTATGAAAAGTCCAAGCAAATCCAGTGCTAGTATAATTAAATAACTGGATCATCTACAAATGAACAAGGATAATAAATACTTGTTAACTAACTGAAACAGATTAGGGTTTCTTCACAGTTACTCTGTCATGGTCTTCCAGATCTCCCTCTGCTCTGTGTGAGAGGAAATAGTTTTATCTCTTTGGATAAGCAGCCTCCACATCTTTCATCTCACTAATGGCAGGCAGCTCCCTAACCTACAGTTCACAGAGTCTGCCCCAAATGTGATACAACTCTTTGGAGAGTGCAAATCTTATTGCAAATACGTTATACTAAATTTACTCCTGAAAATCCCCCAGATTTCTCAAGTTTGGTTCTCCCTGACAATCCTTCCAACTTCATCTGTAACAATTAGAAATATACTTTCCAACTAGTAGGCTTTCACTCATGTCTTAGGTAGTTTCTCTGCTAAACACTCATCAAGAAACAGGTTATCAGACTTTTCTATTTATCTTTTCTAGCTAGCAAATCCAAGACCAAATTCACAATTCTTCCTTCAGAACTATTTTTCTTGTGTGGTAACAAAACTGAGTGACAAGTGTTGGAAAGTTAATAAATGTAGCTCCTCTCCTGAGCTAGGGCAATGTATTTCATGGGTGCTATTATCCCAGCTCAGTCAGGGACAGTAGGTACTACCTCAGCACTGATTGATGTAATTGACATTTAAGCAAGCACGTTCCTCCCTACAGTGGGCCTTGGTGGACCCAGAGTCCATGCACAGCTTGGCAAAATAATTCAACCCAAAAATATATTCCTTTCTGTATCTACATAATGTGAGGAGAAAGACTCAGTGCCATGCTCAATATTCCAATTTTGTTTCCATTGAAATGAACTTGAGAGAACTTACTTGGCTTCGGTAAATACTTCTACTGTAGAGTAGTGATAATAGGAAAGGTTGTTCCTTGAGCTCATGACCAGTACTTGGGAACTCAGAAACTTATCAGGACTCCTCAGCATAGTCTTTTTTGCAAGAACTCGTTATTAACATCACATCCTTTGGTTACATACAGAAGTTACATACACACTTAAAGACATCAGCCCTATAAACATAACCATAGGAATCAACTTACACATATGATAAATGCTAAACGACACAGTTCAGCGTACTGTCAGTATTGACTGTTGGCAACACATAAACTTTCTAAAATGTGATATGCAATAGGCACACAACTGTAGCGGTCTGACTCTTTGGAACAAGCTAAAACATTTCTTGTAATGGAAATTTAAGAACCATATCTAAGCAAGTTACTGAGGAGCTAGTCACTGAAGTTTCGTGTCAGTCACTGGATAATTGTGCAGTGATGGCTAAATATTGCATAGTTCATCTGCTCGTCAAAGGGAAAACTTACTTGCCATATTTGAAATTGCAAATATCAAATTTTGTTCCATATTGTTCCATAACATGGTAGAAATAAAGACCAAAATTATACTCCGGGAATGAGGAATCAGTGTAGGCATTTGCACCTCAATGCATCATTACAACAGGCAAAAAAGGTGTTTACCTCTTTTCTGTGTCCACCACACTTCATATCCCTGTATAGATCAAGCAATTCAGAGAGATCATTTTTCTTATGGTATTCTCATTGCAAATTATGATAAATAACTCCAGGGGGTGGGGAAGAAGGAGGAGAGAATCAGTGGCCAACACAACCACTTTGGTCTGCAGAAAAAGAGAGGGATAAACAATACCTAAAACTATGCTCTTTTCCACTCCTCAACACAGGCAATGATCTGTTGGAAGCAGCTCTCTGAGGCTGCTGGTGCATCTGGCCAGACTCCTACAGACTGTGAACACATCTGCACTGGTAGCAACCACATCTTGTCTCTGTGAGTAAGTGCTGTAGGAAGTAGGGCAGGCAAATGAGACCATTTCTGACAAATCGTCATGAGAGCCCAGTGCTTACTGTTTAGTGTCTTATTCACCTCATCTCATTTATAAGGAAATGCTAGTAGGAGAAGGAAAGTGCTGAGTAAAATAGATGGTTTGATTTTTTTGTCACTGAGCTGTTAACAAAGTTGTGATTACAGCTTTGTGCTTCCTAGAGCACAGCTAGTGAGGGAGAGAAAATTAAACCTGGAGTCAGCATTGCAAGAGTGACACAGAAGGGGTTTGCTGTACTTGTTTTCTTCCTGGCTTTAATTGCCTCTCAGGAACCTTTTTTTTTAAAACTTTAAATTTGTAGAAAATAAACAGCTCTTGGGTTTCAATGTATCTCCTCTAAATGTCATTTTTACGGAGATGGCAGACTTAGTTCGCCTGCTATTTGGTCAAAAGGAAAAAAATATCAGTGCTTGAATTGAAAGTTCTGGCTGCAGTCTGGGAAATTTGCTTTGCAGGGCAGCATGACTGTGTGCTTATTTTACATTTCTCAAAGATGCCTGCTTGCTAGAGCAAATGCTGCTGAATTTACATTGTCACAATGAGCCTTCAGGAGCTCCGCTGAAGTTGCTGAGTTATTAATCTTGAAAGGAGATAGAAAAGATTGAAACACTCATCACTTCTAATATCTAAAAGAACCCCTGTAAGGCAATCAAACCATGCTTTGACTACTGCTTTTCTCAGTGCCCCAGACTGGGGCTGGAGAGGAAGGAGAGAGGAAAAGGAGCAGCTGGGCAGCCTGGACACAAGGCTGGGAGAGGTGTTGCCACACAAGGTGGAGTTCACTGAGCAGCACAATGCAGCACTGGGAGCCTTTTCCCTCCTTCAACCCAATGTCCCGTTTTGTCGATGGACATTGACTTGGAGCTTGAGAGGAGGAGGTGGGCAGGGGTATGATGGGACATTTGCAGTACCAGTTGGTAACACAAGCTATTAAGGCACTAAGGTATGACACAGATTTAAAATAATGGCAGTGTTCAATGGTTTCTTGTGTCACTGTACAGTAAGACATGACACAAAACATCTCACCACTGCCTACACATTAAGCAGAACAAAAGTCCTTGCTCCTCTTCAGCCTTTATAAGTCGTAAGCCCTCGTGTTATAATGAGTTGCCACAAAAACTGAGCAGAAGCTGAAGCCTGGGTCTTTCTGCTTTCAATGTCATCAGCAGAGCAGGGCCAGCTTTGGAGAGGCAGCCACAAGATAACTGTCAAGAGCATCAAGTCACGGGGACTGCAAAGTGGGAAGGAGAAAGGCATTGAGTTAAATTTGTGGCATGAATCATAAATCAGTTGGTGCTGAGAAAACTGCAGGTCCGGGGTTTCCTCAGGATTAGGTTGAGTCTGGCTCCATGGCCCAAAGTTCCCTACACATGGTCTGAAGCCGTGTGAAGGATCCATGACGGGTTTGGATCCCTATATTCCCCTTAGGGGAAGTCCTTGGTATCAACTTAGGACAGCAGTTCCAGTTGAGTCTACCCTAAAAGCAATCTACTTCGTGCTCACAAATTCTATTCTGTGGATGGAAAGAGCATGCAGGAAATGGAACAATTCAGGCAGTCACTCCCAAAGCACAATGTTGCTTGAAGCCAAAATGCTAAAGCAGATACAAGTACTAAAAAAATGAAAACTTACCACCCTTCACAGTGTCTCACTTGACCTCACATGTTCCTATAATAATATTGCTGAAAGACCAGAAAAAAAAATAATGTAAATGAAATAAGCAAAAGTTTATAATGTTCTGTAGCTACTGACCAGAGAAAATATGAAAAGCTACCTTGTGGATCACTGGAAATGTTCTATGAATAGCTAAGACGTGATGATTAATTAACTCATTTTTCAAGTGCTCATTTTTCATTTCATCTCAAAAATAACTAAATCAGGCTATATTTCTAATCCATCACCTTTTCACTGACACCCCTGGCACAACCCTCCTCTCTTGACCTTACCTTTTCAACTTCCTGCTAAAATGCGTGTTTAATGAAACAAAAAACTGCCCGATTTTCAAGCTCAGATCCAGCTCTTTCCCTATCACAGTCATCAGCTAATTTCCTTAAAACATCATCACATAATCAAAGCAGACCCTGGGGACAAGTGTCCTAATACTGTACTGTCTGACAGATGGAAGATTCTTTTCTTAAATGTCCAAAGCTCAAGGCTGACATGAGTCCTTCAGGGAACAATACTCATTTTTTCAAGACAGTACCAGCTCCAGGTCAACTATGGCACTAACTATAAAAAACCCAAAGATTTTTCCTGTTGCTCTGTCAATGCTCTTTAATGTTAACCTGGAGGGAGTACCCATTCCTCATACAATTGAACTAATCCTCAACAAAAGTGCATACATACATACTATTTCATGAGCTGAACATTTGACCTCTTTCATTGTTGCCCGGTTTACACTGGACAGAAATATTCAAGTTATTTCTGTTTAACCAGTTCCCCTCTCCTAGTTCCTTCAATGCTCTAACTAGATGTTAAAGAACAAACTGGTAACCTTCACTGATGCAGCTACTTACCTCTAAAACTCAATAATTAATCCCAAGTGGATAACAAATGCTATCCAATTTATTCTCTGCTTGGCTACAGCTTGAAGGAGCATGGACCCTGAATTAGTGAGCTCTTTGGGTTCAATCTGGAAAGCATATGTTTCCCTTCCATCATTCAATCCATCAAAATGCAAAAAAGGCCTAGGAAAGGCACATGGCACATTTTGATATTATTCATTAACATTAATGTCCTTATTATAAAGATATGTTTTATTTGCAGGTAACAACAGCCTTACGAGCATCTGGGAGCACTTTGAATGATTGCCAAAAAAAAGAAATTTGGGTCATAACTAATGATCAACATCCCCTTTTAATCAAATGAAGCCATCTTAATGTGTCAGTCCTCTGGGGAAACAAGGACCTTTCACCTTGCTGGGGCCTGCTGAGGCCAGCAGTAGCTGTAAGCAACCCATGCAAGTGGTCTTTTGCTTTAGAGAGAGAAAATATGGAATCTATCCATCAACACACTCATTTCTGACACTGAATGCACAAAAGAAACAAAGTCTGATCAGTGAGGTAGTAGTGTTGCCTTCAAGTTAACCCATGCATTATGGAGTTCCCATTTAGGCCTCTCGTGACACCGCTGTAGTTCTCCCTGGCACCACTATTGAGTGGCCATTGCTTTAGCACTGAGGAGCCTCCTCTTGGGACAAGACTTCAGTAAAGATACGGCATTCTGGATGCAGCTCCAGAGGTGGATGTAAATGAGACTCAAAGGCTTACTCTGCAGCTCTTGAAGGGCAGCTTTACCCTGCAGTGCCATTTCTTTTACAAAGAGAAAAGGTTAGGCTATCAGTTGAATGGCCTACCACCAGAGAGGTGGTGGATTCTCCTACCCTGGAGGTTTTTAAGATGAGACTGGATGTGGTACTTAGTGCCATGATCTAATAGTCACAGTGGTGTTGGATCAAGGGTTGGACTTGATGATCTTGGAGGTCTCTTCCAACCCAGTTCATTCTATGATTCTATGAACATGTCAAAATTTTTCAACATTTTTGTTTTCTAGTCAGGAAACAGAATTTTTCTAAATAGCTTTGAATGGATTTAGAAACTAAATAAAAAACAATATATACAGAATTGACACCAAAATAGGACAGAGAATTGATGGGGTTTCAGATAGGAAAAAAAAGGGAAAAAAAAGGAAAAATCAAACATAGGTCACACCTAGAAGTATTAATTTCAGAAATGTGAGCTTCATGTCGCTCCCCAAGACTGCTGCTCTCTGCCTGCCAAACCACTCAATGAGCCTCCACCATCCCAAAGATCTTCTGCTGCCATCAGATGCCCACAGCACACTATAGATGCCATACAGAGGCAGGTAAGCCTGGGGCAGGCAGCCCACCATGTCTGAAACTGGAGATGTGAAGCACCTGCATGACGTTTTCAAGGGGACAATATCCCACCTTTGTCACAAAAATGATGATTTTTCTTCAATGAACTTTTACTACTCTCTGCTGCAAGGGATTTCTTTCTTTAAAAATCTGAACCAAGTGACCCTGTTATAAATCACCCCATAACGAACATGCATCTCATGGAGATGAGAAAGCCTTGCTGAGACCACAGAAGTCCCAGCCACTTGCTGACATTGCCCTGAATACTTCTTAGCCATCACCACCGATTAATGTATAAAAACATATCCCTGATGTTTCAGAGCAATTCACAATAAAGAAAACAACTGTCCTACAAGTTCCCCAAAGGCTGGCAGCAAACTTGTCCATTTTGGCTTTTCCTGAGGCATCAGAGGAAAAGGTTAATTAAACACTGTGCTTTGTATTTAGCTTTGAGATTTTAGGTAACTGTATTCTGGTTTTTTTCACTGCCACTCAGAGCCCCTTCAGTGAACTATAATATTTAATCTTCGGTGTTGCTCCAACTGAAATGACTCTCCAGATTTGTGTGAGAGCCTAATGTGTATCTCAGATTGCTCCCTGGATAGTCCTTCATCTATCAAAGAAAGCAGCCATCTGGTGAGAGCTTTCCTATTAACTTACTCTGAGAGGCAGGTACAGGCTTTTAAACCCCATATTTCTCAGTAGCTTGGTGCCCCTATTCCTGCTCCATCACAGCACTTCCTGCACTGAAATATACTTACAGCCACCACATGTCTGTGAGGTGAAGCTGGGCTGTCACTTCTATTAGATATAAAGGAGATCTAAGCATGTATTCATTAAACATGTTGCTCAATTATCAATTTAAGTTAAACACTGCTGCCAAAGCCTTCAGCTAGCTGAGGTTGCTCACATCCAGTCCCAGAGGTCCCACATTCCCCACAGGTGCATGGCAAACAGGGTTGGCAGTGCTTGTGCTGGCAAAAGGGCAAAAGGAGGGATGTTTGCAGGAGGCAGGAGTCCACCTCCCTGTAGCTGTGACCCCTCTCAATCTCTGGGACAAATGCAGCTTCGGGGGCTTCCCCAGCATCCCTGGAAGTGTCTGGCAGGAGCTAGCAGTCCTGCTCAGCGTGTTGTCATTATCTCAAGCAAACAGAGCAACCTTGCCAGTCACAAAGTTTGCCAGCACCAGGTGTTGAACTCACCAATCATGTCTTAATTTTAATTACTGAAAATTAAATCAGCTTCCAACATTGTAAGTGATGATAAGCCTGCTTCAGCCTGTAGTGAGCCAATGCAGAGACCCTAGTGCAGACACCTCCTCAACTTACTTTCTGAATAAACTAAGGGGTGAGCAATTCTTTTTTCAGGTCGCTTCCCAACAGATATTCCCAAGCAATTGCCTTTTCTAACTAAGCACGACATTCACAATCCTGTCAGCACTGTATGAGCTCACAGTGTTTTTGTTTTAGGGCTCCTCACATGGCGAGAGCAGCACAGTATGGTACTTTAATATTTGGAGGAAGGGATGAAGTGGCAAGTGCTGAATTTGATAGCGTTGGATTTGGCACCACTTCTCAATAGTGATGCATTCTAACAGTCCCCTGAAAATGGCTGATTTGGAAACATAGGCAGGTCTGCTCTAACACCCAAGGCACTAAAGCCAGTTGGAAGCCTTGTCCTCAGGACTGATAGTGCTCTTAAACATGAGAAAACTCCTGACTCAGGATATGGCCTTTACTTACATCTCATTTCCAAACTGGAAATGTTTTTGAGCTTTTTTCTGTGCCTGGTTTGTGTTTCAATTAGAAACTTGAGAAATCAATAAGAAGATATTCAGCATTTGAAACACAGCAGAGGTGGGGGCCTGACTGAGAAAGGACAAGAAGCAGTAGCAAGGCTCAGACACTCTTTAAAATCTTCCAATTATCCTTCAAATCCCTGCCTTCACAACGCGGTGACAGTTTGCCCACCGAGCATTTTCAGTGCAAAATATCCACAAGAAAAAATGAACAGTTGCATTAAAAGCTACTCTGCAGAAACAGAGAAAAATTTTCCCTGACAGAGTGAGAAAATCAATAAATGGTCAAATATTGAAGATAATTGCAAAATTATGTTTGCTTTATTTAAAGTCATTCCTATGTTTTGGAAATTAGTTCTGCAAATGTTGCCTGTGAAGGAATAAGCTTCCCCATGAGCATCACTGAGGATGATGGACGGGACTAGGAAAGAATGCACAATCATGTTTTCTTCCTCCCAGAGAGAGGGCATTAATCCCACGCTCTTCCATAATCCTCCTTCCTAGGCCCCAGAAGGAAAGGGCCTGTCATACATCTAAAACTGGACTTTTCTGTTCTTCAGAGTGGTTGTTTCGACTGGGCCTGCCAGAGACCTGAATGCATCCCTAAACCATTCCTGAGGCTGTATTTCCTAGCTGGGCTTATGCACAGGCCTGATCCCTGTCTCCTTCTCCTTCCATAACTTTTCCGTTCCCTTTTGGTCACTGCCAGGCCCATAGTTCAGAAAGAAAAGAGCTCTTTAAACCATTTTGCAACTGGTTTTGGCACTTCCCGCTTAAGGCTGCTGGGAGTGCTTCTTCTGGGAAAAGACAGAAGTGGATGCAGGCAGGTGAGCAAAGCAAAGTCCCAGCAGAAAAGCAGTGCACATGCAGGACACATTGAGGGGTGTGTGGTCAGACCTTCCCAAAAGGGGTTGGTTTCTGATTTGGATGACTCTATAAAGCAGATTAGCATCTCCACAGTGTCCAGAGTTAGAGCATTTGGACAAAAGTTCAGCTCCAGTCCTAGGCTGAAACAGAAACATAGCCAGAGAAGATTTCAAGAGTGGAAGGAGGCAAGTGAAAGAGTGCAAAAGAAGGTTTTGATCTGTAAAATATTTGAATATTTTTAAAGTCTATTAACGGCTGTAGTCTCCCTGCTGTGGCAATTGAGTGGAGGAAATAATAATGGAGATTGAAAGGCATTCACCATTCGACCTCTCACAACCCTGACATTCTTCAGTAGAATATCATTGGAATTGGGCACATCTGCTCTCAATAACAAATATAAAAAATATTTTGCAGCTTTAAGACCTGAAAACATATAGTTGGGTTACACAAGGGCATAAATATGTATATCTGTAGACTCAATTTAACTGTATGATTGTGGCCACATCATGTTTTGGAGGGTTTAATCTCCTGGAAATACCTTGAAAATGCAGAGAGGTGGAAAGTCAGCCTCAGCTTGCACTTAGGCATAGCCATCCTGAGGTGACATGCAGGTGTGATAGCAGATCTCATGCCCAGCTGATTTTCAAGCACCACCAAACATGGTGCAGACCAGAAGATGAGCCCTTATACTTTCAGGGCTGGGGTTGGCACTGTGCTGAGATACCTGGGCTGTAATCCAGCACTGCCACACCAAGTCGATTTGCTGTAAGAAGCATGCATTGATAACAGAGAGCTGAAAATACACCCAGTGCTGGCTTGACACAGGTTGTTCTGCACCTCGCAATGCAGTGAGCCCCATGGCTCTGTTTGCTGACACAGGAAGCCAGTCCTGCTGGGGAGAAGACTGTAAAAATCTGAAAGATGGAGCATGTCCAGTCTCCCCAGATGCAGCTGCTCTATTGGAGACTGTGCTATGAATCAAAGTGTTGCTGATTCATCCCACTCCCACTAACACGTGAGTCATCTGTCCACCCTGCACTGCTCACTGATGAAAAGTTTATTTTTAACAAGCACTGGTTAAAAATAAATGTAAACGTTATACAAATAAATAAAGCATTCAGCTTCAAATTGGTATGAATGTGCCCTGAGAAAAATTAGCTAGCTTGAATGCAATAGGAAACCTGAGAACCAGTCCTGTTCTTATACTGGCATAAATCAGGAATAACCCCAATGAGATCAGTTACTGTTTCTATAAGGAAACCTTTTTAAGGCTCTGATTGAGACCATGCTCCATTAACCAAGTAGGACAATCACTTCAGAAGTTTTATTATTATCCAGTGTTCACAGAAGGTGGACACTGACAGCAAGGGTTTAAATGCAGGAGTTGTGCCAAATCTAGTGCTGTAAAAGTTAGCAATCTAATCTCAGCTTCTTGTTCAACTACTCTCTAAAATGAATTATTATGTCCAACTCATCCTACTATAGGTCTCAACAATTGGGGAAAAATGCCTTTTGGAAGTGCAAATATCTCTGAATTGACTATAGACACAATCTGAATAACTGACCTGGACTAGACACCTGAATTTTGACAAGATGAGCAACAACTTAAGTAACCACAGTAGACAGTAGAACTGAACCCTGCTCCTCTCAGCTCTAATGAGAAGTGCCACGTGGCTGAAGTGACTGAGGATTTAAAAAACAGCTAAAAAAGGTTGCTAATAGAGCATATGGGTAAAAGCCTGTAGTCTGACACATGCAGCAGGACAAACCAGTAGTCTTGCCAGGCCATCAGCTCTGGAAATAGCACATCAAGGGCCCCTACCCTGAACTGCAATATGGCATACAACAGTTGGGAAAGCTGCACAGTATCAGCCGCTGGATTCAGCCTGCTTCAACAAAAAACACGTTTGCACCACATGGAATCTGACAGTTGCCCTCCCTGGGTTTTGTCATGGACATAGGGGTCCTTTTACATCTGAACAAACAGACAAGCTGAGCAGTGCAGGCACATGTGGTTGTCTCCTAGCACAAGAGCTGACATCCCGAGATGTTCAGTGTAAGAAGCATGGAAGGCTGAGAGAACTGAACAAGTCTGTTTAAAAATAAAATAAATAATTGGCAAATACATACATACATTTGGATCAGAGAAACAAGGCAGAAGCATCAATAATTTCCCTTTGCACATTTGTAACAAACAGATGGTATATAGTAATTTTATGGTGGGACTTTGAAGTGACCTGCTCTTTCAAAACTTGAGACTGAAACAAACTTTTTAAGAGCAGAGCACTTCCTTCCTGTTGTCTGTCATGTGAGACAGCAGACTACAGGGAGAGATGTGCTCTCCTTACTCACTGAACATTAAAAGGGGCTCAGCTGTGTTGTTCTTTGCATTAAAGCACCAATGTGGAGAGCCCTTTAGGGCAGGCACTGTCTACTGTTCTCCCTGTGAGCTCTATCTCCTCTTTGGGCATGGCCTCACAGCGCTGCCACACTCAACCTCCTACAGTAAAGAAACAACATCAAACACCTCAATGTTTCCTGCAGACCTCAGCTGCTATGGCTTCCTGCCCCAGAGAGCAGCACTCACCTCTCCCACTGTGCAGGTGTCTCCTTCAGCTGTTCCTTCCCCTCCATAGGACAACATGCAGGGAGATGGTCTTCCTCGGACCTGCACACATAGATGCAGGTGTTCCTCTTACAAGTAGAGTAGTGTCCAAGGGAGCAAACTCAGCATGTGGGAGCTATATGAGAGGAAAGAAGATTTGTGATGTGGGCAAGAGTACCCTTGGGTGCCCTAAGTAATGGGCCACCCTTCTCTGGACAGGGAAAGGGGACTGAAAGCTTTGATGCATCCTGCATGTGCAGCCATGGCAGGAAGTTACTGCACGTTTGTTTCCCGTGACAGAATTTCTCCCTGTCAGACAAAGCCTTCCTACACTTTTCCCTCCTCTTTCCCCATGTGTAGATATCCATAGGGGTTGCTCAGACCATCTTCTGTTGTAATCCTGCGGGTGATTTCACCCACAAAGAATATGTCTAAGAAAACTTTTTATCAATAGGAAACAACCCAACTCCAGCCTACAAGGTGGTCAGTAAAGGCATATGTCTTTGATTTGCAGTAGACCAAAGCATTAATTTGATGTTGTTAATTATTTAATGCAACATTTTGTCCTTAACGGCCTACAAAGAGTAATAGCCAGTAACTACAACTTAAAAGGGGGCAACTTTAGGTGCAGAGAAAATGTTCTTTATGAAGCATTTCCTGTGTCCTTCTGAGCGTCTTATCTGAGCAACATCTTTCACCGTTATTTACATTTTATCTTCTTTAAGAACACTTGTGTTATGGACTGAGTCATCAATAAAGGCACAACATGAAAGGAGGGATGAAAAATAAGCTGTCTTAAGAGCACTACTCTGCAGGAAACTTATTAGCATTTATTGTGCAGTATCAGGTTACCAGAGCTGAATGGAAAGAACAGAGTTTATTTAAGTGTCACAAAGAACAACTCTTTGGAAGTCACATTCAGTATTTCAAAAGTATATGATGGAAAAGGACATAAGAGAAATCTCTTAGATTTGGTAGAAGCCAAATCAGGTACAAGTTGGGAGGAGTGCTATTCTGGCTCATGACAGCCTTAAGAAACAAGCTCTTGGATAAGGGAAATGCCACAGCATTAGGGAAGAAGGTGTAATTTACAGTGAGAGAAATCCCAGGGCTATCACATTCATAACTGACTTGCATAAAGCCTACATCTTGTCATTCACCCCAACTCCTCCACCCCCAAATAAGCAAAAGAGATGCGCTTAAGAAGCAGCTCAGTAGATTTCCAAAACTTATTCCTGCATCTGGAAGACTTCTGAGCTTTTTCAATGGCCAAGTCACAAGACGCACTCCACATTAGTAGACTCTGATTGCTACTGATGCAGAGTGCAGGAAAACCTTCGAAGCCTCTCATTAGGAGTAAAGCAGGATGTACGTATTTACAGATGACATGCATATGCTGCCATAAGCAAGGCATACAATTAGAAATTAGGCTAGATTTACAGTTTTGAGCTCTCATGAACTTGGATAATGATGAAGTATGCACAGCTGACTTTTCATTTGAATAAAGCAAAAATATATGCAGAGACGAGACTTCACCTTGCTGCAGGAGAAGATCTTACTCATCTCTGAATATGTTTCTGAAAGCAGAAGGTCATGATCTGAACCTCCATTATGGCTGTTCAAAAATGCATCAAAGGTTCGATGGATAAAAGAATGTTATTTTCCAAAACCGCTGGGACACTTCCTGTCAGTTCACATAATTGAGTATTACAGTATTTAAATTACAAATTGAAGATTATTTTTACAGGTGTCATTTTAAATATAATATGAAATTTCTTGACATTACCTCAGCCATGCCTCACAACCCAGCTGCACTCAGACTTGCATGTGCGATGCACATGGCTGAAATTTTGTCATGTTACATCATGGGCTACAAAAACACACAGCATAAATAGACGATGTAATATTTGAGAGAGCAAAAACATATAGTGCTGGCCTCACTTTATGAAACCCCAGATCTAATACGGACGTGGAAATGTAAACTGTTATTAGAGTTCAGATCCAAACTCCTTCTAAAGGGTCATGCAGAAGTGGGGGTCAGACAGACGGAGCTCGGTTGCCCTCCAGTGGGCTCCCACTGCCCCTGCCTCCCTCCCCATCCCGACCTATCCCAGGCAGGAAAACCAACTGCTCAAATTCCAAAACTGAACAAACCAGACATCTGCAGCCCATGGGGAAGACACACATTGTTCACACCGGCAGATCTGCAGGACAACAAGGAAAATGTTAAACTAATTAAGAAAGAGATCTTTAAGAATCCTCTTGGCTTTCTATCCACAACTTGGCATTAGCGGCTGCAAAGAATTTGCCTTCAACTATTCTAATTTAATGTGGCTTTCTAAAATGCTATTATCTCCATTCTGTAATTTGTTATTTCATTTTTATGGTTTCCAGAAAATGCCACGTCTGGAAAGAAAAATTCCACCTTTTCTTATACTCTGTTGTGACTTGCAATTTGCTTTCATTCTGCATGAAAAACTCAGTTCCTGTTGAAGAATTCTAAGCAAAACAAGAAAAAATAAAGAAAACAAACTGTCAGCAACTTCCTAACATTGTTAACACAAAAAATGTCAACAATACTCACTAGATAAATTAAAGCTCCCCTGCCCTTTTGCTACCCTCTTCCTAAAGCAACCAACATCAAACTTTAAGTCGATTCCAACCTTTTTAAGCAGTTCCAGATCCAACACACAGTGACCACAAACTAGGTTGGGTGCCTGGGCAGTAATTCACAGCATTTGCCAAACTGGGGAATGAGGAGACGACTTTCCATCTGTAGGCCTGTCTACACAGTAAGAGGAATAGATTCAAGGAATAGTGGAAAAGGCATTAACATATTGTAAATTAATTTTGAGGAGTTATAATTTCAATGCATATGTAACTATTAAAGTGAAGGATCACAGTGAAATGTCGAATTTCTCCTCCTTTTTTGTTGTTTTTGGGGGGTTTGGTGTTTGGTTTTTTCAATGGAAGCACCTAAATAAAATAGGAAAAGAAGATGTTCTAATGTTCCTATTCTATACTGAAAGATCTTTTCAAGGAATACTAGATGGCTTGATGTTAGGCAATTTGGATTGTCTCCTTGAATGGAATTTGCTATTTAATCAGAGACAGAAATAAAAACAATACTAAAATAAGAGAATGGAATAGTTTCTTGTTGTGAAAGGAGGGTAGCTCGAGGCTGCCCTGGGTCTAACCTGGAAAACGAGCATAATATGATGGCCTGATACTAGGAAAACCTGCCTAGCCAGATGTAGGGGTCACAAGGGCACATCCTAATCCAGATGGAAACAGGAGAGGGAGCTCTCACCCAGCCTGTTGAGACGGGAAGGTGCTCCCAGGTACTGCTCTCCAGGATAAAAAAAATGAGCTATGAACTCCTGAAACAGGTCACCTGTTTATATCCTAAAAGTGAAACACTGCTTTTCTAGGTTCAAAATTTCATTATGGACAGGTAACTACTGATAATCAGCATTTAGACTTTGTGGATTTTACTCAAAACCAGACAAAATTTCGTGGGCTTTTTTGTTTTGTTTTGTTTTGGATTGGAATTTTTTGGAATTTTTTTGTCTCAGGGATTCCTAGCATTGATTCACTTGAGCTGAGTTTGACCTCATGAGTTTGACCTTGATGTTTGGTTTGTTCACATCTGAAATTCAAAGTCCAAATTATCAAGGAATGGGAGCTCATATGGATGAAACCCAAAGCAAATGTTTGCAGGAACCTCTGAGAAATGGAAGGACTGTGTTCACATAGTTCTAATTATAACACTGCATTTGTAGGATTCATATGAGCTAGGACCCGTGGAAGAGAAACATGAAGTGAAACTGATTTAAATGGAAGGCAAAATACCCTGTGGAATTTGGACTGGAATCTTCTAATGTGAAGGAAATCTTCTGCAGAAAAGTGGGAACTACTTAAAAAACAGCTGGAGAGACCACAAGTGAAATTCATCCTTATTATAATCTAAACACAGAAAAGGGCAACAAGGCCAGTTTGGGGAAGCAAGGATATAAAGTCTTATACACTGTGTTCAAAAAGTCTAACAAAGGGTCTTTAAAATATAAATACTACTAGAAACTACATTAAAAAGTAGACAGAAGTTAGTTAAAACGAATAATTAAGAGATGAAGGGGTTCTAATGAAAGGTAAACTGTAAAGAATACTTCAGTTAATCATCAGAAGCTTCTTGAATAAGCCCACGGCAAAGAGAAGGGAAGGCAGAAAACCACCATACTAATTTAAAACGGAAAAGATGGTGAACTAGACCCACTCTCCTTGTTGTTCCCAATTTAAAGCAGAGTACAGCTTTCAATATTTTCCATCACTAATCTATTTATTTTCTGCTCATGTTATGAGCAATTCCTCTCATCACGCTGTATCCACATAGAAAAGGGACAGACTGTCCACTCATTCAGACACCACCAACAGTCCATGGAAGTGGGCATTAAAGCTAAGCAAGATCTCCCACCATGAGCTATGAGAAAGCCCAGGTGACTAAAATCAGGTGTGAGGATGTGCCTCTGCATCTTCACACTTACATTACAGGTGTAATTTTAACCAAGCTAATAATTTTC
The DNA here is from genome assembly GCA_013396695.1 of Sakesphorus luctuosus. Taxonomy (NCBI): domain Eukaryota; kingdom Metazoa; phylum Chordata; class Aves; order Passeriformes; family Thamnophilidae; genus Sakesphorus; species Sakesphorus luctuosus. The sequence goes on from VWZD01001890.1 coordinate 1,422,857, forward strand.
AAGGAAATAATTAGTGACCTGTAATCAATGAAACTTACCAATTTACAGAAGCCATAGGCACCACAGCCTCAAAGTAGCAAATTGCAATTGCAAAAGTAATGGAAAACTTGTCCTCAGTTAAAAAAATAGAGTTTCTGCCCATAAATGGCATCCTTCCATGTCAAACTGATGAATTTCATCTGTGAGTCATTTTTCATGGAATGGTAAAGTTACAAGGGGTAAATGGCTTGTTAGACTGCAGACATGCTCAAACAGCATAGCTGGAGAGTGGCTGAAAGGTGCTATCTTTGCAGTGGTTAGTTCTGGAGCTCTCCCTTATTGTTATTTTAAACTGTTTAGTGTTATGCCTTCCCACAATGCCTCTTACCTGCATTTCGAAGAGTAATGATTTTTCTTTTTCAAAGAGTAATAATCTTTGCACACCAAAGATCAGCCTGAAGTTCTTTCTTATATTTCAGAATCACACTGATGAGTTACATGAGGTTTAACCTACAGGATTTGCAAGGAGGACCTTGCACTTATCTGCTCAGAGACAATTGTCAGGGAGTAAAGAATTTCACAACACAGACTAGGACCATATTTTTATTGAATTCCTCTATTTCATTTTAGTGACAAAATTAAATGATTTTTGAAAGGAAAATTGCAAAGGGTTTGACTTGTGGTCCATTCTGCAGGGAACTGCTTTGGCTTCACAGTAAGCAAAAAGTTCTTGTTTAAAGGTAGAAACACTTGAGATTTTTCATAGAATCATAGACTAGTTTGAGTTGGAAGGGATTTTAAAGATCATTTAGTACAAACCCCCTGCAATATGCTGGGACACCTCTCATTAGACTAAGTTGTTCAAAGCTCCATCCAGCCTGGCCTTGAACACTTCCAAAGTGGGGCATGCACAACTTCTCTGGGCAGCCTGTTCCAGTGCCTCACCCCCCCTTAAAAGGGAACCCATTCCTGGGGGGACCTTTGAAATCCTGACTTTCAGTGAAATGGCACTTAGCAGGGATGCCAACGGATGTGGTCTGGCAGAGCTGGCTGCTCAGTGTGGATAGGAGGTACTTTTCCATCCTCTGTAGAAAGTGTACCATGGAAGATGCTCAAAATTTTCTCCACCTTAACTGTGAGCTATTTTTGTGAGGACTTATTTCTAAGAGCTCTGGGTAAGAAGCTAGCTGAGAAGCTCCCTGAAGGCTTACCAGTGTTACTGGATGATGCTTTTTTTGAAATACAGTAATATTGAAAAAATGACATGACTGAAACAATGACATAATTGAAATAGATGGACTCAAAATTCTATTCTTTTACATGAGGGTCTCCATATCAAACAGTAATAAATGTTGCTTAAAAAATACTTGCTATCAAAATCCTCAATGCTCTTAAAAACACATCTGACACAAACAGATAACAAAACTGCTTTCACAAAAGTGCTTTCTCATGAACTACTAAACAAAATTATTTTCTTCCACTGGAACAAGAGGTTTGAGAGTTCCTACTGTATTAGGTCTGTTATCCACAAGTCCTCAAAGTCTATGGGAAACTTTCCACTGACATTCTGATTCCTATCACAAAGAAGGGAAAGGTCCTATCTACACAGGCAATGCTTGTGACAAAAGAACATAAAACCCCCACAATTTTCAGTTAGAAAAGCCCAAATTCAGAGCAATCCTAAGTGACAAGTCAGCTGATGATTTTCTTGAAACCTGGGTATCACGTGTATCCATAAATCCAATGGGATACAGCAGTGATGTTTTCAGTCCTGTAGCTACATATTCAAAAGCAGAGTTTGCATTAGAAATTCTCATAAAAGCTTGTTCAGTTGCAATGTGATTTTTTTCTTTTTTTTTTTTTTTACAGAACACTTTTCGGTATTTGTTTGGAAGAATCATTAATCAGCAATGAAGAGCAAACAGAAACACCAGAAATGGAATATCACTTACCAAGCCTGCAATTAGCAGACTAACAAGTTTGTTATTTTTGTACTTTTTCCCCCTGTATGAACTAATGGAATACTAGCAAGCACTAAGCACGCCACAGCTCCAGCAAAAGCATTGTGGTCTTCCATGAGGTGCATGACTGTACTGGAAGTTCCTGTCAATTTAGCTATTGTAGGGCTAAAATGCACTTGATGTCTTGTCCATCTCAATTTATCAGGATTCATATGTCAAGATCTCGGTATTGATGAAGACGGCATATGAGAAGTCATGTGCTTGGACATATTCCAGTGTTTAAGCATAATAGGAATCTTAGGGAATTTAGTCGTATCTTGATATTTGAAGAACAATGCAAATAATATCAGATTTCAGATGCATAAGGAATGCTTAACACAGAGCCAAACCAGAGAAATGTACAGGTGTCTTTCCCTGCTAATTTCCTAAACCTTCCTGTCCCTCTATATTTTGAGTTTCTGCTCATTTGGCAAGAAAGAGGGAGAGGGCAAATGCTTTTTAATTAGCGAAACTAAGAAGTTGTGCAACAATGCAAAGGGAAGGTCAGAGTTCAAATTCGACATGCTAGATTGCTTGTCTCCCTCAATCCTATTCACTAAATCAGCAGCACTGAATTGCTATGATGACAGGAAGAATTTGGAAGGGGAGGAAGGTTATGCTAGTATTGAAAACAAAAAATAAATCTATAAAATTGTCTTAATCTCTTTCCAAAGGCACAGAATCTGTACATTAAAAGAATTAATAACTTTCACCTTCGCTGAAAAAGGATGAATTTGTGTTTCAAGTTTCAACTATGAATACACGTTGTTAAGGTTTGTTTGATTCTAGCCCCAAATCTGTGTTAGAAAGGTAACATTTCCCGGCAGTAGAATGCTTCTCACATAAAATACCCATTAAAACAAGAAAATACTCTCCCTAAATGTTTGTGATCCAAATAATATCATTATAAGAGTTTGCCACAAAACCAACTAAACATTGATTCTTGCCCCAGTTATCAAAAGATCTTACACACTCAGCTTGCATTTAAAATCAGAAGCTTAGATCCCTCTGGGACACTAAATCATAAAAAGTCGGATCTGAAAATTAATTCTTACTGGGAAATCAGGTAATTTCATGTGATTAAGGCATACTCCTATTGAGAAGTGAAATATAATTGCACTGAGAAATTAGCAGAGAAACTTAGATACAGACTGAGATGATGTAGTTTTTTCAATTATTTCAACTTTTAAAAGCTGCAGCAGTCATCAAGTGCTAAAAGTTGGTAGCAAGTATATCTTGTCTGAACCCTTGAAAATATTAGGTACAGTTTGCAAAAGCTTTTTAGTCTTGCAGCTGAGCTACACACTCTGAGCTTTTAACACCAACACTCACAAAAACTAAAAACAGACCCCTGACTCAGAAAGAGTTAAGTTAGGAATGAGGTTCAGCAGAAATATTGATTTTTTTTCTGGAGCTTCAAAATGACTCATCTATGCGATATTGGAACTTATCTTTATCCATGGCTCTTAGGCTACAGTGGGTTTCTGTGCACCTGGTCCTACATGAGGAAGAGATGGACACAGTGCTATGGCTGAGTGACCCTTCATTCCAAACTGCAAAATAGTTACCTCCTACCCCAAAAAGTGCCTGGCACAAGAGAAACAGTGAAAATGGTCTCATCCTTCTCTCAGAGAAGAATAAACAGACAGCAAAAAATTCAAGGCCGTTTTTGGTGGGGTACTGTCCAGTCAGGCACTGATCCTATAGATCATATAGATCGATCCCCCACTCAGAGAGTTGGCTGGTACGAATGGGGGCATACCAGGCCAGGGAACAGTGCCAGGGAAGAGTCTCTGGCATAACAATTGTATGAGGACTGGAACAATTCCTGAGATTTAGGTATCTGATATCCACCTATTTTCCCAGCCTGGGCGGCCTGAAGGCCGATTTAAGTGACTTAGCACCTTTGAGAAAAGCACATAACTCACTCTGATTTCAGCAGCAACAACTACCTAGGTATTCCTCCTTTGGGTGTTGAAGACCCTCAGCTCTGAGAAGCCAGCTCCAGCACACAACTAGACACCCTGGCTGAGATTTACCACATTAATTTTAAACCCTTCAAAGTTATGTGCCTAGTCTAAACTAGCCACTGATCTCCCTTCTGAAGTCCATGTGAAGAGATAAATCTGTCCAGGGAGGAATTCATTCCATTCATCCTAGACAATTCTCTTAATTTATTTTCTAAGAAATGCCTTGTGTATTGCTTTGCAGGAGGGAGGCCCTATTTGTTTCAGCTCCTGCAGATCTCAGAAAATGACTACTGAAAATATATTCATCTACTGAATTCACAAAGATGCTTTTGAACCTCAAAATTTCTTTTCTTGCTGTCAGCATCTTCTCAGCATAGTTCAAGATCTGAGCACACCTTGCTTGTAAATTATCAGCAGTTTCAACACATTTTTAAATGATGTTTTTCTCATCGGTCAAGAGCTACATATGTTTTTAAGCTATCTATAAGTATCTATCAAGTTTCCACCATCAATGAAAAATAATTCCTGGATGAGAAAATTATAGCTCCTATTTTTTCAAACATTTGGTTGCCTTTCCTTTTTTGCCACAGCAAACAAGAGAAGATCTAGAGATGCTCATCTCCCCAAAGTTGCTAAAAAAACAAATGAACACACACACAAAAAACCCAATCTGAGCAAAAAAACCTGAACTGAAATTGAGACACAAGGCATAATCCAAGCAGTATTTTCAAAACAAGCCTTGACAACTCTGTGTTGTCCTACAGAACAATCTTTTCTTATATATGTAGCTGATACGCAATTCAATGTGTCATTTTTTTGGATGTGATAGCAAGAAATTCCAGGAATCGTTCAGCCAAAGGTAACTGTAAGTATAATATGATGTGTGGGTATAAAAACTGAAACCCCTTATTTTGTGAAGCACTTTACAGAAGATTTGAAAAATCTACCTTTCATTAGAGCCAAATTCCAACCTCAGATAGACGCTTGGGGCTCTCATTAAAGGCACTGGGAGCCAGAAGTACTTTGTCGAGGGCAGACTTCAACCGATTTTGTATTTATCCTTCCAGAGCAACTCTACTGAAGCCTTGATTAGCCAAATGGAACAGAGACATGAAAGTAGTTTAGATTAACAGGGTTTGGATAAGTAGGAGAGGTTTTAGTGTTTTGTTATGTGCTTTAATAGATGTGACCTTAGGCCACAAATCAGCAAGGCTCCTGGGCACATGCATAACGTTAACCATATGAGTAGCTGAGTGCAGTCAGCAGAACTATTTGCACTCTTAAACGCAGGCCTATGTGTGAGTACAAGGTAAATCTGGTCCCTAATTTTGAATAAAAGAAGGACAAAGGTAAATAAGGATTGTGTATTGCTCTGGTTTATTTTTTTACCAAAACAGAAGCCTAAAGCAAGGCTCCTGAGACAGAGACTGCTTGTTTATGAACATGACTCATTCATTCCAGTCAAGAGGATAGAGCTAAATCAACCAGTTTGGGTTACAGGTGAAAAAGATCTCAGAGAGCAACAATTCAAAATCCCTGCTAATAGAGCTTAATGATTAATAATAGTAATTGTGTCCTGCTTAGTCACCTGAGTTATTTATACTGACTCACTAACCTGCTTCATAGGTAAATGTAGAAGCTCTGTGTGCTGCTTCACAGCGGTGTGCATAGGTGTCCACTCCTCCCTGTGCCATGCCATGGGATCCAGCCAAAAACCCTCTCTATACATAGCACAAAAGGAAAAAAAAAAAGACGATGACTCCAATGTCAATTCAGTTTAGAAGAATAAACATCTGTGGCTTATGGGACACATCCATCAAGCTTGGTTCAGCTGCATGACAGCAGGATGGTCAATCTGCCTTTTCAATCTTGACTCCCATTGTGGGGCTATTAACGAAAAAGAACTGAGAGGAAAGGCTGTTCCTTTATTAAGGGAAATCAATACTGTGTGTTTGAACAAATATGGGGAAACAACAGAAAAAAACAAAGTCCTTTTGTTAAATACCCATGAGTTGAGCCCCTATACCCCTATATAAGGACCTTTTCTTGAAGCAAAGACATGTCAAGGGAATTCAAAACACTATAGTGAAAGCAAGTCAGATGTGAGATGTAACAAATTGGTGTTGGTAACAACAGAGCCATAACAGAGAGAGGCAATGTGTGCCCTGTCTGTATGCAGACTGAATCCCTCAGGCCTCCAGCAGAAAGTCAGTAGGAAAATAAGCAGGAAAGCTGCTTGCCTGAGCTAAGATGAAAATTGTAAAATATACAGCAAAAATAAAAGCTCCTGGGCCTTGAATGAAGAGATAACAAGGGAAAAAAAAGCATTAATGTGATGATAGCAGCGATGATGAAGAAGAGAAGCAGATGGAGGCAAGTACAGGTAACATAAGCACTCCAAAAACCAGTGATACTCAAACAATGAACTATTCTATTTCTGCACTGCTTTCATTTCAGGCCATCGTTCTGTCACTAAACACAAACATCTGTATAATCTGTCACAGGTGAGTATCAGCTTTAGGTCTGTTGCAGGTCTGCAGCCCTGTGCCATGTGCTGGGGATAAAATAACTACATCCACCCATTTATGACCTCTCTCCCCTCAGCACTGCTCCCCTTGGGATTGTTTACATCACTGATTCTGCCTGGGGAGAGTAATAATGAAAGAAGAATCAAGTCCCTAATCATCCTTCCAGAGTGCTACAAAATCAGCGCTCTGGGGAAAAGCAAGGAGGAGGGAAGCATGAAAACAACACTAACCGAAGAGCCATTTGTATGAAAGGCTGGAAAATCAGCTCATTGCTACTGCCAAAGAAATTTTTGTGATTATCTAGAGACAACAGGTTTCAATTTCTTCATCATTTCTATCAGACACTACTTTGTGATCAAGAGCACTGGCCAGGAAAGGCATAGAAACTCTTTTTTTTTTTTTTTGTCCCTGGATTCTTTAATTGGGATCTTGAGCAGCAATATTTGCAGTTTTTATGGGCAATCTGATTATTTCATCTGACCTTTTGTTGCTGGTAACACTTCACATGTAAATGTAGGAAATAGACCCCACAGACTGCAAACCATGTAGCTCCTGAATTAGATCTTGGTACAGTCACACAGAAAATTATTCAATTCATATAATTGGTTCATACAATTCTGTGACTCTGTTGAAAAGGGAAAGTCTGTTAGTTCAAACATTTTTTTTTTACTTAGGAAAAAATACAGCATATATATGTATATAATGGCTTGAGCACCTCTCCTGTGAAGACAGGACAAGAGAGTTAGAGCAGTTCAGCCTGGAGAAGAGAAGACTCCAGAGAGACTTTGTAGCACCTTCCAGTACATAAAGGGGCTACAAGAGAGCTGGGGAGGGATGTTTAAAAGGCCACTGAATGATAGGACAAGGGGGAATGGCTTTAAACTGACAGAGGGTAGGTTTAGATTAGGTATTAGGAAGAAATTCTTTACTGTGAGGGTCGTGAGACACAGGTTGCACAGAGAAGTTGTGGATGCCCCATCCATGGCTGTGACCAAGGACAGGTTGGACAGGGATTTGAGCAGCCTGGTCCAGTGGGAGGCATCCCTGCCCATGGCAAAGTGTTAGAACTAGTTGATTTTCCAGGTCCCTTCCAACCCAAACCATATTATAATTTTATATTTATATATAAATATACATATATAAAAAGAGAGAGAGAAATACAGATAAAATTTAAATAAGGTTTAAGAAACTGAAGGACTAACTGATGGTATGACAGAAAAAATTGTCTGTGTCAATGATGTTTGATCATACTTATACAACATGCAAGATCCTAAACCTTCAGGCTACACCTGTAAAGTTTTATACATTGAATGTACCCTGGACTGTGTTTTAGCTTAGAAGCCAACTGGCATTGGTTGTTCCTCACCCATCTTCTCCAGATCTTCATCCCTCCACATCAGGGTGGCTACAACCAGAATGTCTGCTGGGAATAATCCTGTATTAAATGCTGACATTCCTGGGCATTGCTCAGGGTAGCACTAGTCGGCATCGGCTGAAAGCATCTCACAGATTCCTCTGAGTAACACTATAAATGATAAAGTTACAGTGCTCAGGGAACGTCCCTGGCATGGCTAGGTTTACTGGTATAGACATATCCAAGGAAAGTCCAAATTCAGGACCTTACATAACTTTACTGGATACAGCAGGCTCTAAGAAATGAAACATCATAAGAATCCAGAATTTCACACTGAAAATTTTGCAGTTTCCCTGGGTCTTTTATGATCTTTAGGAATAAAACCAGTTGCACTTTAATGACAAGTCCTCTGCAAGCATTTCCAAGGCCCTCAGGCTAAAAGCATGTCAGTATTTTACCTAGCACCATGATTCATGGATGTAGCACTGCACATTGCTGACCTGTGAACATGCAATATGTGTAGCTAAAGCATAATTCTTAACTTGGCCATCTGTTGCCAGCATGAACACACAGCTGAGTTCTTCAGTTCTCTCTGAAGGAAGTACCATCAGTTTCATTTTATGGGAGAAGAAACTAAAGAAAACTCTAATCTTTGTGTACAGGAATTTGGAGGGTTTGTCCTTCCTGTCACAAGTGTTCTGGGTACCCTAAAACCCTCAAAGCCCTGAGAATAACCTTCAAAAGTGTAATCCATGTCACCTACCTAAAGCATGTCCAACTTGGAAGCAGAAATGGCAAGTCTTGAGTCAAAGCCTTAGCTATTGGACAAGCTTCCTTCTATCTTTGTCTCTCAGAGGGATTTTAAAAGAAAACAGATATCACAATTGGCTTGCAAATCAATGTTAAAACACTGTTATTTCTAGAGTTTTTTACAGCTAGAGCAATGGGCCAGAACTGGTTTTGGATTCTGCCAACTCCCATGAAAGTAATGGCACTTTAAAAACAGGGTCCTGCATACCAAGTGTGAAAGTCAGACTCCTGTATGCAGGACCTCTTCCAAGTGAAGTCCTGTTCTGCCGCCTCTCACCCATCTCACCCAAGAACACACAAGTACTGTTTGTTATCCTCCCTTTCTGCCTAAACAACTGTGTTTTTTCTGGCTTGTATCCACAAAGGGAAAATATAACAAAGAAAAGTCAAGGAGGGATTATAGCTCTGAAAGAGATTTAATGACAAACACATTGGCATTTTCTCTTTCATTTTTAAATTTCATTTTACCAGTTTCATTAAAACATTCTGCTAGGTGACATGCTGGACTTTGTTTGGTACAAATAGCCAAATCTGTGATGTGAGGTATTGCTCAAATACCTCTCAGTGATTTCCCCATCCCACTCTCCTTTATTGTTTCAACCTGACCTTCAAAATAAATGTCCAAACTTTTTTAAAGAGTTTGTGCTTTTTGTTAAAAGCTATTTTTATAATCCATTTTCTCCTCTTTGCTCCCATGCCAAATGCACTTGGAGGTGTGAATATACTAGTGGGTCACATTAGTTTGCAGGGAAGGTAAAGAAATGAGATATGACTGGGTTTCTAGGAAAGGCTAGTACATCCTGCCCAGGAGGCTGGGTTTTGTCATGGAAACTAGAATTATAGACTATTCGCCTGCATCTCCTTACATCATTTGAACATTAAAGTAAGATATTTAAATTGGAGCCTATTTTTCATCTATAACCAACAGAGGAAGACAGACACACTCATTGCCTGTATAGGGAGCTGAGGAATATGAACCCCAAGGCAAGTTGGTCTGGTGACTAATATTAGATGGAATGAATCCAAGCTGAAGGTCTTCATTTTGTATATCACATTATTTTAGTATGATTACAGCATCTAAGGCATAGAATATGTATTTTTTCCCAACAATAGGAAAAAATAATGGAAAAACAACAGGATTTTCTGAGATATAAACAGGGGGGACATGGGAAAAAAGCTCATAAAGTCCTGGTGAGACCATCACAAGAGCCTTGATAAAGAGGCAGAAAATATTTTTTTTAAAAAATACAAGGTAGGGCAAAAAATGCTATAAGAATATTTAGGTGTTTGGAAAGCCCATCACTATTAAAAGATAAAGCCTCAACAGTCAGCTATGCTACTCAGTTACATTATTCATAATATTTCAGTAGGTAGATTTCTGGCATTGTCAACAACACAAATGGAGTTTCTGGGTTTTAAACAACACATCTGGTAGTTGAAAGATATATGCAGACTATAAAGGAGGTGCCAATATGCAATGGGATGATTTTGACTGTCCTTAGCAGAGAAAACCATGCCCTCACCATGGTACATCTGGGCTGGATATCTTCCTCAGACAGATTCTCAAGTTCAGCTGGAGATTCCTGCACTTGGTGATGGAACCACCCTGTGAAGGTTTTATGGACTAATTATTTCTTGTCAGACAAAAGGTTCCTCATGTCTATAATTCACATAAAACTCTGAAAATCCATTCTCCTCTCTCCCAAGTCTCTTTTTTCTCCTACTGATACCAAGAGGAAAATAAAATGGAAGAAGTAATGATGGAATACAGATGAAGCCACAGAAAGATATAAATGAAAATATTAAACACAAAAAATTTTCTTTTCTTATCGAATTTCATGAAGCATTACTGAATCCTCCCATCTCTTTTATAAACTACAGTGAATTGATTACAGTGAGGTTTTGGTCTGAAGACAGAGCTAAATGCAATACTGCTATTCATAATAAACCGCTTGAGGATCAACTAATTAAAACTTCACAGTAGCATAGTATGGGAGGTCAGGTAGGGGGCTTGCATCTCTTACACATGAAAGAAAATTGGACAGGGGACACTTGTGAAGATACAAGTCAAAGCATGAACCAAGAAAAATGAGTTATGAATTACCATATCAGGTTCAGACAACCATTCTCTTTACCAGATATTGCAGTAGGTAACCTCATCTTTTCCACAGACATACACACTTTCTTTCCCATAATGACCCCACACCTGCATTATTCCCTCCTCCTGATAAGTATTATAGGAAGAGTATTCTTTCAAATTGCCACTTTAGTGCATGATTCCTTTGGATCCCAGGTAACAAGCAACAAGGCTTCACTAAGAGCAAATCATACCTGACAAGTTTGGTGGCCCTCTACAATGGAGTTAGAGTGTTGATGGATAAAGGGAGAGAAGTTAATGTCATCTCCTTCCACTTGCACAAAGAATTTGGCACTGTCTTGCATGGCATCCTTGTCTCTAAATTGGAGAGACATGGATTTGTCAGATGGACTCCTCTGTTGATAAGGAATTGGCTAGATGGTTGCAGTCAAAGCATTGCAGTCCACAGCTCAGGGTTCAAGATCAGTGATGAGTGTTGTTCCTCAGAGGTTGGTATTGGGACTGGCACTGTTTAACATCTTGGTCAGTGATATGGACAGTGGGATCAAGTGCACTCTCAGCAAGGTTGTTGATGGCACCGAGCAGTGTGGTGCAGTCAATATACTGAAGGGAAGGGAACCAGGAGGATCTTGACAGGCTTGAGAGGTGAGCCCATGTGAACTTCATGAAGCTCAACCAGGCCAAGTGTAAGGTCCTGTACGTGGAAAGACAACCATATCCTGGGCTGCATCAAAAGCAGTGTGGCCAGCAGGTCAAAGAAGATGATTTTCCCTCTCTACTCCACTCTTGTGAGATTTCACCTGGAGTGCTGCATCCAGCTCTGGGAACTACAAGATAAGGAGGACATGGACTTGTTGGAGTCAGTCCAGAGTAGGCCACAAAGATGAGCAGAGAGATAGAGAATCTTTCCAGTTTAAGACAGGCTGTTCAGCCTGGAGAAGAGAAGGCAGTACCTAAAGGGGCTGGAGGGGACAACTGGAGGGGAACTTTTCACTAGGACATTATAGGACAAGGGGCAATGGCTTTAAACTGACAGAGGGTGGGATTAGAATAGATATTAAGAAGAAATTCTTTACTGTGAGGGTGGTGATGCACTGGCACAGGTTGCACAGAGAAGTTGAGGATGCCCCATCCCTGGGATTGTTCAAGGATGGGTTGGATGGAGATTTGAGTAACCTAGTCTAGTGGATGGCATGCCTGCCCATGGCAAGGGGTTATAACTAGATGAACTTTAAGGTCCCTTCCAGCCCAAACCGTTCTATGAGTCTGTGATCTCCTTGGAAAACACTGATCAACATCTAAGCTGTAGCTGAAGCTGGCAGATGTGTTTGCACGAAAACTTTAGTGGTATATATGGCAAGAAGGTGAGGAGTGACCACCACCTATGACAACCATAGTTTGGAACTTATTCTCTTCTTGACCCAGAACAAACTTTGGAACGCACCACAAGGCACCTTCATATTGAGTTATAACTCACTGGCTGTTGAAGTGTCTTGCTTCAATTCACTTATCAGTATATTCATTTGTTGGAGTTTATATCAAGACCACCTGGTTCATAGGAATAAACAATCCTTCTACTCAGTGCATAAATCTAACACAGCAATTTTAGCTTTACATTTAGCTTAAGTTTGTTGATCCTTATGAATCAGTAGTGAGTGTGGAATGAGAATAAAATGACCTCTATTTCTCTTTTTATTCCAGCAAACCTCTTGAAGAAAGCAAATGACTGTTCTGAAGGAATTTTCCACATGCCTATATATATCATTTTAATTTATTAATTCAAGTAAAGTGCACTTTAAACCCTGCTCTTCTGGCATTGAAATTAGATCTATGAAAAATAAAATTAGAATGATAGATTTCAGTGCAAGTGCTGAATTAAACAGAGCATTTGAGATTAAAAACACCTTTAGTCTCTCCATCACTGGACATCCTTTTCTTCTGAAGGATTTTTTGTAACTATGATCAAGCTATGTCCTTGAAATTCTCTTCTCAATTGAAGAATCCCCAATGGCGAAAAACTGTGCTGTGAGGAGAGGTTCTTTTATTAGAATAAGTCATCAGTTCAGTATGGCAGAATTTTCATTTCATAACATCACGTAACTCATCAAGGCTTTGGTGCTTAATGCAAGGCAGTTGAGCCAATGTATTCCTGGAAATTAAACAGATCAATGAGTGAGGTTTGAAAACCAGAGTTGAAACTGGTTAAAGATATGAGAAAATTAGAACAATCAAACCCTTAAGGTGAATAGATTATGTTATATTTCTCAGTCAATTTTATACCTCTCTAAAACTGTATCACAACAAAGATTAATTATGAAAAAAAAGATATATGAAGGCATGGAAAATAAGATGAAGGACAGACTGAAATGCATGTGAGTGTTTCTGAATCAGGTTACTATGGACAAAACTCATCTCTTTGGTTATCAAACAATTTATGGCTAAGGGAAAGTTTTTGATCTAATCTATATAGATTTCACACAACAGGAAAAAAAAAGAAAAAAGAGCCAGGATGAGTATTGCTAGTTATAAGAGAGAAAATAGAGATTTTGGTAATTTTTATGTGGGTACTTGATTATAACTGGAGGGGTGAACTGACAGTCTTATTCTCCCACTGAGTGTTTGCAGGGATAGGTCTTGAGACCAGTTTTGTTTCCAACAGTCATTAACTATCTGGAAGCTGCCTTAGAGAGTTCCAGGTGACAGATCTGGAGATTCCACCAACACAGACTTTCCTACCAGGTGATTCTGAGGAGTAGCAGAAAAAGAATGAAAGTTAGCAGTAGTTAAGCTTTAGTCACATACTGAGGGTGAAACTCTTGGTTAACTCAGATTAACTGTCTAAGATAGGACTCTGAATCAGCCTATGAGGCTGTAGCTTCTCTTCATTCACTTTACAAAAGCCTTGTAGACCTTAGATTAGTTTCAAATTCCTAGAAACAACTTAAATCCATCCGTATGATTATCATGATTACAGCTATGTAACTAAATCACTTGCTTAAAGCTGTAGGCCTATGGTTGGAAATTATTAAGATGAAAAGGTTCTGAATGAATTGTTTAATGGAAACATTAAAGACCCAGGATGTAAAGGGAGAGGTATTTCATGCAAGGATGAGGAAACATAAACACCATTGTCAGAAGAGGCATCAAGACAACATTTGCTGTACTGTCTGTAGTCCCACTGACCCCAAACCAGTTTTAGTTCTTGACAGGTAACTTATGACTGGAGAAGAGAGGAAAGGAGAATCATTAGGACATAATGAGGGAAAGGAGAACCTTTCTTATGAGAGTAAATTAAAAGACTTTGTTTAGTCTAGCAAATAGAGTTTGAGTGGCCTGCTCCATAAATATATCAAAAGAGTAAACACAGAGAGGAAAAAAGTACTATTTGACCTGAAAGTTAGGTTTAGCACAAAAAATAATTAACAGCAAATAACATTACATTTGGCAAGTAGAAGCTTTGTCATTGGGCTGGGGTTCTGCAAGTCTTCCAGTAGCATGAAACATAGCTAATTCCAGGTGGAAGCTTGATCCAGTTTAGAAAGCTTGGATAGACTATTAGGGGAAAAGACATCAGGAGCTAGCAGTTCCTTCCAGGCCTATTTCTTTATTTTTCCTCTCCCTAAATCAGAAGTGGTTTCTCTAGAATTCTTTAAGCATGATAGCAAAGTAATGGATAAAGAAGAAACAGCTGATATTATTTGTTTGAATTATCAAATAAAGAGTGACCCTTACAGAAGACTCCCATGTAAACTTTGTACTCAATAGCAAACACTTAATATTGTAGGACATACTAAAATTCTGGTTTTCAGAATATAATTCCCCATTTGTGTTCTTTGTCTTTTATACCTGAGGTATCTGACACAGGACATACTGAGAAACAGGAGACCAGACTAGATAGGTCACCACATTCATAGTACTTTGCCTATATGTCAAGTCCTACGTTTTTGTTTCCAAAGGTTATACAGCTGAAATGTATTATCTTAGTCTTGGATTCTTTGCTCTTTCTGTTGTGATTTTCTCTGACATAAACCATAGCAAAAGAGCCTACATGATTTCAACACTAGGAGATTGCAAAGTAAACCATTTTTACATACCATGTCTGGTAACACTTTAAAATAATAGCCCAGTTAATTAATGATGAACTACAGTGAATATTCTTATACAAGTACATATGACATTCCTATTAGTGCCAAATGAGTTCATCATGATTAATGTTATTACAGTACATACCAGTAAAATTCATAAAAGCCATTACACTGAATGGTTACCCAGGACCAAAATGTGCTCCCCTCCAGCCAGCAGCCTACACTCAATAAGGAAGATGAACAAAGTTCTATTCTAAGATCTGTGGAGTTGCATTATTATCAGCTCAGTATGAGATACAGGCCTTTAAAGGAGATCTTCAGGGGAACCTTCAGTTTTAGAAACTCTTTCACAATGAGGCATGGGTTTGAAAGTCAGCCATGCCACTGTAGGGTTCCACAGGGCTTGACTTATCACCAATGCAGGTAAAGGCTATGAAGCTGTGCATGCTTATCTTCTTTAGACAACAATCTTCTTTTCATGATGTAAAAGATTAAGCCTGCCTGACTGAGGGCAGAGGTTATCCTAGGGCCTGTGTGAAGAGGGGTGCTGAGTCCTGCTGTCTTTTCTTTCCACAAGCAGCATGGCAGGGACAGGCAACATTACCTCCCTTAGGCATGTGAGGATGGTGCTTAATGCCCAGATTTCACAACCCAAGGTGAGCTCTAGAGGCACTGTCTACATCAATAAACTCAACAAGGCCAATGCATGGGCCAGTGGGCTGGCAGACAGCCCTTCATACTGCTAACTATTCGCAGCACCTTCTGGCAGACTTTTGGCCTGTGCCAGCTAAGATTCTCCCTGACATCAGGCCAGCATGGTTCAGGAATCAGCATAGCCAAGAACCATTCCTCACAGGCAATTTGGATGTAGCCACTCTGTTTTGGGTGAAAGTCAAGTTTAAATGTATGCACACAAGGTATATGATACCAGCTAAACTTAGTGCCATGATTCATTTCTCCAGCTCCTGCAGATATAGCCAGCTGTACCTTCTAAGACACATACCAACCCTGACTCTCCACAGCTGCAGAGAGTACTTTTGGCTTTACCACACTCCCAGCTCGTGGTAGAAACTGAAAGACAACCTCTTCTGGGAGTGGCAATGTGGACAGGACCAATGCTGCTACAGAGGAGCAGGAGACAACTGAAGGAAGAGCTAAAGCTGCAGGACACTGGAAATGGTTGGTCAATAAAAGCACAAATTTGCAATGTTAACACCTGAAGGGGATATTCTTCAACCTTAAATAAAAATTTGTCTGTTTAACTGCAAGATCTGAGCTGCACCTCTCAGGAATTTCACATGCCAGGATAGCTGAGATATGCTCTGTTGGGCTCCACAGTCACTGATAGAAGATTGATGTATGAAAGCTTTTGACACTAAAACTGAATCCATCATATTGAAATGATTCTAAAGATCAATGTTTAACTTCCTTTGAAGCCTGAAAGGAAGGACTAATTTTCCATTTCAGCATTTCTGAGAGTCAGGAAATTAATTTTTCAACCGTACTGAAGCTATCATTAAAAATATTCTGTTAAAGGAGTGAAAATGAAGATGAAGGAGTTTGGAAGCAAGGGTACTTGCTTTTGAAAAAGCTAAAATTTCAGAGAAAACTGATATTAAATCTGGGGTATTTAAACTGGAAATATTGCCAATGATAGTAATTGTCCTCTTTATTTATACTGAAATGTAATTAAGATAATTAGGCCAGGGTGTTTCTCAGTAGACTAAGCAGAATAGAAGAGAAAACCCATTGGGATTATCTTTCTGAATAAAAGTAGAGTCTCAAAAATTTTATTGTGGAAAATAAACAAAACTTTTAGAAACTAATCGATTTTCTACTCAATAATAAACATTCGTGTAAATTGTTGCCCATTACTTCTCATAATTTTCTTACCTTATTTTGCATTCTGAAACACCTGCCATTCATACTCTAAAGTCACTTGTCCAATCTCATTTCTCCTATTTTGCTGTAACTTCTGGTGTTGTGCAGAAGGCCCTACACTGTCAAATGTTTAAGCATCAGTTTAGCTGTAAGCTTGTGAGTAGTTCCAATGACATCTCTAGATCTAACAATGCTGATCACAAACACGTGCCTAAATACACGAATTCTGGCAATGTTTCTCTTCAGTTTTCTCTGCAGTTCCTCTCTTTTCAGGCTGAAATAAGCCTTCACTTTCTCCATTCTCTGCAGAATTTCCTTTCAGGCCCAGTAGCAATGTTGAGGGGTAAACTCATAAGACATAATTTTCTTGTTACCTTTCAGATAACCCAGCAGGAACAATCCAGAAAGACTCTTTGGTTCTCAAAACCTCAAAGCCAGTGCTCTTTATAACATAGATTTCATATCACCCATTTCACGACCTCCTACATCACAGCTTATTGAAAACACCCAGCGCCCTCTTTAGCATCCTTCTAATCTCCAGGAGCATAGCACCATAAAATGTGGAGTCTTAGGCCAGGAGAAGCACCATAACTTAGTGCTTTATATATCAAAACCAATCACTGACTTGGAAACAGAAAATTAATCTACATTGGGCACGTATATTCCCTGTGAGGCATTTTGGAATACAGATGTGAACACAAAACCTTAACACACTTAATGCTGTTGGAGAAGGTGAACGTGCGGGAAAAAGGGTGACTGCTGGGGAATCTGATCGAAATTCTCATCTTGACTCAGTTAATGTTTCATTTTGGCCCATATGTGGCTCAGTTTTCTCAAGGGAAAATCATGGGTGATACTTTTCCATTTAAGTAAAGTGCTGTGATGGCATGGATGGCAAATGTGTTATACAGCAACAGGACAGCTACAGAATTTTCCAAACTGAACAAATAATAAAAACTAAGCCAACTCAAAGGAGGGGCATGCATTGTCAGAGTCAGCTCTGGATAAGACCCTGAATAATTGTCTGGTGGCACAGCCTATTAAGAAACTTGCCCCAGATTTCCCATTTTTAATTCCCTGTTTAGTGGGTCTCAACCACACTTTAACCATTTTGATTGCTCATTCTATGTAATAGGTGACCATCACAAACTTACTTTGGTTTTCAGCTAATATGGTAGCAATTCTGTAAAATTAAAATAAGGGCAAAAGTATCTGAAATATATGTTTTTCTTTTTCTTTTTCCATTTAAGAAACTTGAAATCTGACACAAAAGAGAGCTCTGTATGTTAGGTGTATGATTTTGCCCTCTTGAAAAAAAAGAAATGGTCAAAAAAGAAGATTCAGAAAAATAGTTTGTATTTGCAACATGCTTTGCAAAAATTAACCTCATTTTGAATACGACTGTCTTGGAAATCTCCATCCTCTGTGACCACCTTATCATGTGTACAAGAAGCAGGGTTAAGACAACATTTATTCTCACCAGCATTGCCATTCTTAGAATTTTTATGTTCTGCAGAATATTTTGGCCCTCTGTCTGCTATAGGAGGCAAGCCACATATTCCAACTTTAGCTAGGTAGTTGCTGTTAGTGTAGTCTTCATTGTTTGAGTGCCCAAATTACTTTCATAGCTGCTGACAACTCACAGCTATCAATAAAGACAAAAAAATGTGTATTGTGAACATATACTGTCTGAATGGCAGAATTTTGCAACTAATCAGATAAAGAGTATCTCAAATTTGGCAATTAAATTTTGGCATATAGCGTTTTACTTCAGTGCCTCAAAGTTTTTGTGATACTGCTGCCTTGTACCTGAGAGGAGTATGGGGAAGTTGACTAATTCTCATGAATTTTGGACATATAAAGCCCCATACATTTTGGACATTTAAAGCCATGAGCAGGACAGAAAATACCATGGGGAAATTAATGATTCTGACTTCATATTTCAAATAGATATTTAGTCATATGATAAGGAATGATTGTTCCCTAAGTCAGTAACATCCATTCCCTCCCCTAAAAGTGTCAAAGGTCGACTGAGGCAAAACATATTGGACCATGCAATTAGTAATACTATCGTATGCACACGAGATTTTAATTCACATTGCATGGGTGAGTAATTTCCAAGTACTTGAGTATTTGACATTGCAACCTGAATAATATCTTTTTAATATATCATTGGGTTGCTAATTTGCATTTAAAGACTCTGGAGCACTTGGGAAAATGATGGTTTGACACACTGGTCAAGCTTTTCCTTTGATGAGTGAAATTTTATTTTCTAATACATACGTATTTAGTTCTATGCTAATATTTATTCTCCATTTTTCCATACTTACACCTTCACATCAAGCTGCTTTTAAATTTATTTCCAAAGGAAAGCAGCCCAAAGTTCAACCAGAACAAGCTTTATAAAATAATTATGGAAGCAGAAATTAATGCTGACACATCTGATCAGCAATTTGTAGCATCATTCATCTCAAATTCCCCAGACAACTGAAACCAACAAAAGATGATAATAATTTTTAAGTACAATCTTCAACTGGAAATAATTTTCTATCTTCCCCAGCTCCTCTGCTCCCTACCCTCAAAATATAAAGCATTTTACACAGTAACGTCTTTAATCTTTTCTTTTGTCTCCCTAGCACGTAACACAGATGGGCTGTGATAGGAAAACCTGGCCACAGTCCACTTCTCTCCTAAAGAATGAGAAACAAGAAAACAATTGAAACCTGCTCCAGTTTCCAAAGAAAAGAATACAAAATATTAACCTTTCTATTTCTTGGTTGGTTTTGTTTGTGTGTTATTTTGACTTTTGTTATTCACATTATAATAATTTAGGGCCCTGAAACAGTCCAGAATGGCTTCAGGGTAGTCACCGTGGGAGAGAGGCTGCTCTCCCCTTAAAGAAATGTGATATACTCCAGTCCAGCCAAAGGCATCTTGTAATCAGATTCACATTATGGAAATGGAGGGGGGTGCAGGTGAGAGCAGAGGAGAGGGTAAGGAGAAGCAAAGCAGGGGAAAGGTACCTACATTTTTCCCTTGAGGTTAAAAGGATGGAGGGTGACAAGATGGATATATCTATCTCCTGCTGAAGTCTGAAATCAAGTGGGATTCACAGTGTCTTCTCAATATTTTGTAAAGAAGGATATGTAATGAAATTCTGGTTTAAAACAAGTACAACAATCACTTGGCAACAATAAGTACAATTTCATAAAGGGCACAGTCCCTGATGAATCCAACAAAGAATATTGGTTTTATCTACATTTATATTTATCTGCACTCTAATAAAGGGGCTCTTTCTATACTGAGTTATCCCTTTCCTCTTGACAGATAGCACAGTCATTAACATTCCTTGGCAGGTCTTACAGAAGTTCTGGTGTCAATAAAGTCTCGCTAAATTGAGTTGAGTTCAGATGATAAATGTCTTATTCTTTTGTATCCCAGTTCCATTATCAATCAGATAGTTTGGCAAATAACTCTTTTCAGGTTCAAACACCAACGTGTCCAGCTCCCCTCACCTCAAAAGAGAGTGTATAGTAATGTGAGTGAACTTACCCAAAAACACCAGGATACCTGGTTACTACACACAACCTCCAAGTTTTAATGGGGCTTACGTAGCACAGGCCAGTTGTACAAACAAGAAAGTAAGATTTAAAACATATTCTATTTTGAATACCACAGTTTCCTTAAGGGCAGTTTAATGCAGCATATTTTTCAGATTTCCTGTGTGTAGCATGCCACTGTGATGTAATCTAGCGAGATGCTCCAAACTGTGACAGACATTTTCAAATGCGAAAAATATGTTTCCAAAAAACAAGGTTACTATCACATCAGACTTCAACAATGAAGGAAAGCTGGGCTGACAGGTTTGAACCACATTTTGTGATACCTCAAACCTCTACGGGCGTCTACCTCCGGTAATATGTACAGTATAATAACTTAAATGTACTCCAACAGAGTCAAATGAACATTCTGAAGAGATCGTACTTTCTATATTTAAGAGCAGTGGTCACTATCTGAATGAACACCTTTTGAAATGTTGTGTATCAGTAGGAATACATTTAAAATTTAAGCAATAGCCCATGCAGCCTTAGCAAGGCTTTAGCTCATGCCCTAGTTTGGAGCACTCTGAGGAAAGCCAAGTCTATCATTATTTACTAAAAGGAAGATTGAAGAAATTATCAACTTTAAATGCTGGAAAGTCTGAAGCAAGAGGACCGTAATCATCTGCTCTCATTGCCTTCAAGAATGAAGAGCAATGGCCTTTAACAGCCTTGAGGAAGACTCTCATCAGATATTACGGAAAATTGCCTAATGGTAAGAATATTGAAGCACTGGAGTCAATTTTCTAAGGAAGCTGTAGGATCCCTGGAGGATTTTAAGAACAGGTTAGGTAAGCATCTGGCAGGAATGACATGAGTTTAGTTGATTCTGCCCTGAGCCACAGTACCAGATGACCCCAGAGTTCTGTCACACACAGCTTTATTTTTTATGAATCTTCATTTTTCAGAGCTGGAGGAGAAGTACCAGTTTTCAAATAAAATTTCTCTTTAGGCAAAACCTGAACTTGGGTCTTTGATTTAGCCATAATGTCTTCTTTTCAGTTTTGATTACCTCTTTTTGTGGCATGGCTAGATCAAAGGGCAACTTGACTATGATAAATAAGAATTCATATGATGAAGAAAATTAGCAGGCTTTAAAGGACTAATTTATATTTATATTGCTCTTGAAGGTGTGGACTCAGAACTGACAATCTTTCAAGAAGCTAAACTTTAGTCTTATAAATTACTGGACTCAATATAGAAATAATAAGTTAAATTACTTGCATTGTACAAAAGATCAGGTTTTTGTTATGTAAACATTTATTCTCAAATTTTCCTCTTAGTATTCTATTACTGTTAGAAATTACTTTTATTCTATAACCAAGTAATTTCTCTCTTTCATAATGGATCAATGTTTTTCTGATCTACTTTATTTTCCCCTAAAACAGCTATCTTTCCCATCCAAGATATTCAAGATGTTCACCAATAAGATTCTGAGAACCCTAAGATTTTCATAATTCTTTTGAATTTTGGATTCTCAGATGGGAAAAAATACACTTATCTGTTTTTATAACTGCCTATTACAAGAATTAGCCTACAATTTTTTTTTAAATGAGCCATTTTAAAGTATCTAAATGGCCACTGTGGTTTCAAAAATATTAATATGAATTATATTAACATTTTCAAAATGCCTTTCTGAAGATTCTACCAAATTAAAAAAATTAGTCAAGTGAAAGAAAAATTAACAGAGATTTGGTTCCACAAAACAGCTTTTTCCAATAAAGAGTATATTGTTAAATGCTCACATCCCATTTGAACTTTTTTTTCCCCCCAAATAAAAATCCCTGTTCCTTTACTTTAATCCTGTCAACAAAAGTCTTTTTTTTTTATGCATTCTTATGGCTTGGAGGTTTTTCGGGTTTTTTTTTCCAAAATCACCAACACATTACCTTTCTTTTTAGAAACAATAGGCCAGTACTTGGAAGAACAGAACAAAGAGAAAAAATTATCTTCCTAGTACTGGCACAACAGAACAAATTATTTTTTATTGGACCAAATGATCTGAATTACCTTGTGAAATCATCAGAAGAAATCACTTTGATAGTATTTCTGTCTTTCACAGATGTTCACAAGGATAGAGCCTCACTTATTCCTTAGCATTATGGGGAAATTTACATGACTTTGGAGCCAGAAGCCAACATTCCACAGCTCTGCTGAAAGCTTTTCTATCTGATGAAGGTACCCACTGACAAGTCCTTTAACATTTTTTCAGGTGAATCACAATAGATTCCAAGTTCACCTTGTTGATATCATGTAGTGCTGGGACAGATTAAAACAGTCCATAATGCACTCCATCTGTACTGTTACTAAAATCAATTTAATTTGTTATTCCAAAAAGTAAATCCAATCTTATTTACCCAAATTCTTTGTTCAGACTTTGGTTACATTCATGGGAATACTAATTTCTTATCAGTTGAATTCTGTACCAGGCTGTCCATTATTTGATGGGAGGGTGATGCCAGGTAAACCGGCCTCCAGCTGTCTGAATCAGCTCTGTTCTGCTGTTTGTTTGATGGCAGAATATTGCAATTCTTCTTCTGTTCTGGAGGTTGCCCAAGATTTCAGGACTTATTAAAAATGAACATCTGTGAAACAGAGATGTCCTCAGCCAATGCTTTTAGGATTTTTAAGTGCAAGTTAGCCAAGACAGAGGATATAAAAATGTTTATCCCTAGCAGATCTCTATTGTTTTCCTTCAGTACTGATGAACTAGGAAGGTGATAAAGTATGTCACAGTATATATTTCCAAATGGAGATGAGAAATCCTTCTGCATTTTTTACTTCACCACTGTCAGTTTTGTCTGGTTTCTCTAGAATTAAGCCAACCTCCTCCCAAATATTTCTTCTGCTCCTAATATCCTTATCCCTGTCCTGTAACCAGGGATTTTGTAATATAATTATTTCTCTTAGCAGTGAGTCTTAACAATACAACAATTTTCAGTTTATACAGTTTGTTTTCAACTATCTCAATGTATTCCTACTTGTCAGATATTTGGGGGTGATTATAGTCTTGTTTTTCCACTGGACCAGAATTTATTTTAGCAAATTACATCCTCTGAATGTGGAATCAAGACTTACTAGCCAAACAATAAACTCTTGCTGAGGAACTCCCTGCCTCCATTCAGATTTTTCAATTTCCAATTTTCCTCAGAGGCAAATTTATTCCTCACTTCTCCCTAACTGCCACAAAATTTATTCATCACTTCTCCCTAACTTTCACACATGTGCTAGTTGTTGGGACTGTTCTCTTCTAATATATTAAGTATAAGTTACATATTACTTGCAATCAGATTGTGATCATCAGACCCATAGCCACTAAAGGCTGCTGAGCAGTGTTTTATTCATCTACATCCATCAGAACAAGATCCAACATAAATTTACTCATTGTCAAACTCAGTATGTTTTGTGTTAGAAAACCGTCATCTATCATCCATCATTTTTAGAGGCTTTACTACCCTCTGCATGAAGTGGAGCTTCCATCATTGCATCCTGGATTCAAGTCCCTCATGACAATTATTCTTTCTGTATATTAAAGGCAGGTGTTGCTGTGCCTGGATTCAGTGGACTGTAACTAACTTACGTTAGTGCATGGTCCTGGCCTTTGTTAATTAGCGTAGATTCATGGCCATTCAAGACTGCACATTTCAGGTTTGCTGTAGACTCCCATTGCTCAGAACTTCAACTCAGCGTCTTCAGCCCTTTTACTATTTAGGGGGTTTTTATATATTTTTCATGTCATTCTGCAGACAGCTTTACTCAGAGAGAAAGGAAGATGGCTCGTTTTTGCATTAATGAAAAGCATATATGGAAATTAGCCTGGAACTATGAAAACATGCATTTACATGTCCAAATTAGTTACTTTTGATACACTTCTACTCAGAGACTTTGAGTCCTTAAAAGACTATTAAAATCCTCCCTCCACCCTGCTGAATAACACAGGCTTACAGATCCCACGGCCTGTTCTTCTCTGGATCAGGTTTATTCCTGATTGAAATATTTCAAAGGGACTGATAATCCTGGTACTGGCAATGAACACTTTGTATCAACTTTCCATTCTGACACGAAAGATCAGGCAAAAAAACATGTTGTGGAAGCTTGGCATCATTTCTTTAAAATTATATCAGTCAAAAGGCTACCTGAATATTCTGCTATGGATTTCCCCATCTAAGGACCTCAAGTAACTAGTTTAGATTAAATATATATCATTTCCATACATAAAGATATCTCCCTTTCATACATAATTCTAAGTGTGAACCATACATTCTACTTACATTGTACTGAGGATTTTGTTCTTTAATACTGTGGTGATGGACGACTAAGGAGTTCCTTTGTAAATGAGTAATGCCATCAAATTAAATGAAACTTGTTACAATAATTTATCATAAATTCCCTTTAGTGTTTCTTAACTGGAATTACCATAATTCACATGAATATTATTTTAATCACAATATAATTATAAAGCAAGAGCCTTAGATTCCTATATTCCAAAGAATTTATTTTGTTAAATGCCATGTATTTGTACATTGGAACAGCATACATATTTGACAGCCTCTTAATTTAAAAAGCCTGCAAGGCTCCACCATTTCACAAGCTGAAGAGCAATTTTCATAATTATAATTACACAGAAGCATGCACATAAACTTGGCAATCTCCATCTAAGTAACTAACTCGACTAAACTTAAATTGTTAATGCTCCTTTGCATTGATCCAAGCCAAAGGGATCTGTGAGACTTGATTTTGCTCATAAAGCTGATTATCTGAGGTAGTGTCCACTAAACTGCCAATGTTTGTTGCAGCTACAAAGTTCATTAAGGGCAAAATTACACATAAAAATCTCCAGAAACAAAGAACACCAAGACCTTTTAAACCGAAGTTAGTGCCACCAACGAGGCAGCATGAAGTCACTTTGCTTTTGCTGATGACAAGCAAAGGGACCGAACCAATGACCGTGAACTGGAGCATCGTGAAGGTGTTCATGGCATGAACACATGACTGCATTGTGCAGCCAAGAACAGGGAAAAGAATGACAATGGAGACTCCACGCCAGCGCTCCATGTCTGAAAGCCCCAACTACACTGATGTGATGGGCCCAGATAGGCTGGCTTCAGAGTCAGACTACACTACAGGTTCAGCACAAAACATCCAGAGCACCCCAGGGAGTCTGGCTGGAGTTATCCTGTCATGGGAGCAAGTCCAAACGCTAATGCTATCCACACTTGTGCTTCGGGTAGGAGCACGAACTCCCTGCCCACTCATCCCTGCTAGAGTAGGTCAAGAAAAACCTAAACATTTACAAGGCTCCAAAACTCTTAAGTAAAGCTACAAGTAGACTGAGAAGCAGACTAAGGAGTTTAAAGTGCTGCTTCTGCACAGCAACATGAGGCACAAACCTTTTGTAATGATAGACTTCAGGTCAGTTTCTGCTCTAGCACCAGTTCATGTTACTCTCATCAACCATACAGTAATGACAAAACGTATAAACCCCTAGTACCCGGTGGTCATAAGATATGCAGGTACAAGTCTATCACAACACATCGAATATACTGTTCACCTTGAAAAATTACATTTTCATTTCCCTTCTCATCCATGCAAGGAGTCTGACTTGGCTCTCTTAGTCCTTTAAATTTCCAGTGAACTGAAAAAAAAAAAAAAAGTTAAATTTTCAGAAAAAAAATCTCAGCTCTCATTTGTACTTTGCAAGCCGAGCAAATCAAGTTCATGGAGCACTGCCAAATGACATTTTTTTTCTTTTTTTTCCCCCCTGATTAGAATGGGTTTCAGCACTCATTTTTGAAGGAAAAAGGCTACCAATGAACCAAACTGATGCCAAAACTCACATTTGAAAGTAAAAGATCCTAGCTACAGTACATGTACTCTACCACCACAGAGGATGTTGCAGTCAGATTCTCTCTATAACAGGACCTAGATGATTTTCTGACCCATATCCATCACAGACTATATCCACTCCTTTTCTTTGCATTGTCTTACTTCTGGAACAGGCATCTCACCTTTCAAGTAGTTTTATTTTATTTTTAAAAAGCCCAGACAACCAACACTTGTATATGTTGTTCAGTGTTATGGTTACAGGGTGGTACAGAACCTGTTTCTAACATGTAAGTCCTCAGGTGCTTGACAGTGTCAGCAAGCACTGATGAAACTGGGATTTTTATGAAAATACCAGTGTTAGAATATTTCTTACAGTAATATATAGGAGTCATCATATTTTAATGCCTTTTGCATTTTTTTGGTACCTGAAATTATTGCATAATGCCATTTTAACACTGTACAGTGCACTTATTGAAGCAGATTGCAAAGGAACTTTTTTGATTGAAGTAATCAACTCAATCAAGCATCATTTATATCTCCTGAATCACCAGCCATTATCAATAGCTCAGGAAGACCTTACTGATCTTTAAGGCATTCCCCAAAGGGTTAGTCATTCTGCAAGTATCTCTCTTCTCTCAGACATGCAGCCCTGCTCAGTGAGGCCAGCATTTCCAGGCTAGCAAGAAGTCACGTTGGTTAATAAGCAGCTGTGCTGCAAAAAGGCTGAAGTGGAATAAAACTATCGTATGTTCACCTATCACAAACATGCAGTAGTGTCATGGGAATATACACCTGGATTCAGCTGGTACTTCTTGACTGATCCAAGATCCCCCTGTATGTCACAGAGATGTTTAGAGTGATATATGGGTCAAGATCTGCCTGAAGGTCTGTAAAACTCCTGAGAATCTTTCAAAATGAACCATGTACCTGAAGTGCAGCAGCAGCATCCTAATCCTGCATATGACCTAGCTGAGTGATTTCTATTTGTGGTGATTTAACTAAATTCAGGGCAACTGCAATTTGTGTTTTCCTCAGCAGGTTTATGAGAATGGCAGAAATAAGCCTTCCAAAATTGGATAAAACAATTCTGAAATCTGTTTCTGGTAAATTAATGTGTCTCTTTGCATGAAAAAGACATTTTAAAAGTTCATGAAGACAGAACTCATTGCACAGTACTGTTGGCTGACCTTCACATGCTTCTTCTACTCTGTGCCCCAAAAGGCATTATATGCATGTAATTTCCAATATGGGAACAATTTGAGTTGTAATTAGGCAAATCTCAGAAGGTTCCGCCACTGATTTGTTCATTCTTTCAATATTATTCTATAGGACACACCAAAAACATTACATTAGGTTCAAGCAGGAGACAATTAAGAAAACTTTAATCCTGTTACAAGGGTATGTAAACATATCATCACTTCATAATGGTGTTATTATACTTTACATATTGGGCAGATGGGTCGTATTGGTGTTCTGGCATTTAGTATTGTACATGCTGTCTCCAAATATAAATTGCCACATTAACAGGCACATTTCCCATTGTAAGACTCACAGAGTGATAGTTTTCTGCTACAAAGCGTAATAAGAAATCTGTCAAAAAAGTAGTGACAAAGTTAAGAGACTGAGACAACTTTTTTCAGTAAACCTTTTTTTTATGATGAAAAAAGTCAACAGATTAATATTGTATTGAGGACAGGCATTGACATGCAATAATTTTTACTTCAAAATTCAGTTCTGTGATGAAAGGAAAGTGTCATTGTCCTTATTTGATATGTGATAGTTTTTTATTTTATTTTCAGGTTTATAATTTATATATCATTTCTATACCATTCGTAGATATATTGTGTAGGGATAAAAAACACGTTTATGTGCTTATGCACATGAAAACCTGTCTTCTTATGCATGTGTAAGGTAAGGAATATATAGGATCCTATATATACACTATTTCAAGCCTAGCTGAAAGTCAGACCTTTTGTACGCAGCTTAATGTAGTTGAACTTAAAGATATTGTGAAGCCTTATAGTACTTACTCAATATTCATTATTGTAGAATGTTTTGTCTATTCTTTAAACTCAAAAAGGACAACTTCT